>JBBGZY010000030.1:600000-986907 GCA_037952925.1 Lithobates clamitans | reverse complement strand
CTCGCCGAGAAATGCGGCGAGATTGACACAATATCACGATCACCTACTGTATGTATGAGCATCCCTAGCCCAGGTTGGGCATTTGGATGGACTCCTTCATATGCATACAGCCGTGGGAACCATTTTGTGTGTTTGTTGTATAAAAACTGTTTTGATTTTGCTCAGACTGAGGTGTGGTTACATAGTTAATCAGGTTGAAAAAAAACACAAGTCCATCTAGTTCAACCATATAAATAAAAAATAATATCATACAATGCCATTTACACAATCCTATACCCATAGTTGATTCAGAGGAATGCCGCGTACACACGGTCGGACTTTCCGGCATACTTAGTCCGGCGGACCAGAGTGTGCCGGACAATCCGCCCGTGTGTAGGCGCCGGCGGACTTTTCCGGCGGACTTTTTCCCAAAAGCCCGCCGGACCTAGATTTGAAGAAAGTTTTAAATCTTTCCGCCGGACTCAGTTTCGGGCGGAAAGTCCGCTCGTGTGTGTGCTGGTCCGACGGAAAGCCCGCTCGTGTGTATGCTGGTCCGACGGACCAGATACGACACGAGGGCAGGGTATTGCATCTCGCGCTCGCTGCAATAGGAAAAACACATTTTCCTATTGCGGCGAGCGCGGGGCATACCAGGCCCGGCGTGGGGTCCCCCCTAAAATCCATACCAGACCCCGATCCGAGCACGCAGCCTGGCCGGTCAGGAAAGGGGGTGGGGACGAGCGAGTGTCCCCCCCCCGAACCGTACCAGGCCGCATGCCCTCAACATGGGGGGGTGGGTGCTTTGGGGGAGGGGGGCGCCCTGCGGGGCCCCCCACCCCAAAGCACCTTGTCCCCATGTTGATGAGGACAAGGGCCTCTTCCCGACAACCCTGGCCGTTGGTTGTCGGGGTCTGCGGGCGGGGGCTTATCGGAATCTGGGAGCCTCTTTAATAAGGGGGCCCCCAGATCCCGGCCCCCCACCCTATGTGAATGAGTATGGGGTACATGGTACCCCTACCCATTCACCTAGGGAAAAAGTGTAAGTAATAAAACACACTACACAGGTTTTTAAAATAGTTTATTAAACAGCTCCGGGGGGGGGATCTTCCTCCGGCTTCGGGGGTCCCTCCGCTTCATCTTCTCCCGGCGTCCGGTTGGTTCTTCTCCCGGTGTTCCAGTTCTTCGGCCGGCTCCTCTGCTGTCTTCAGGTAGCTCTCTTGCCAGCAGAGGTCCGGACTCCTGGGCTTCTGGGCTTCTGGGCTTCTTCTCTTCTCTTCTCTTCTCCAGATGTTGACACGACGCTCTCTCCGGCTGGACTGCTCTCCGAGGGCTGCGTTGTGACTTATATAGGCGGAGACCCCGCCCCCTTTTGATGTCACAGTCCCTGGGCATGCTGGGACTGTGACGTTTTAGGGGGCGTGGTCAACATCACCCAGTGACCACGCCCCCTAAAACGTCACAGTCCCAGCATGCCCAGGGACTGTGACATCAAAAAGGGGCGGGGTCTCCGCCTATATAAGTCACAACGCAGCCCTCGGAGAGCAGTCCAGCCGGAGAGAGCGTCGTGTCAACATCTGGAGAAGAGAAGAGAAGAGCAGAAGCCCAGGAGTCCGGACCTCTGCTGGCAAGAGAGCTACCTGAAGACAGCAGAGGAGCCGGCCGAAGAACTGGAACACCGGGAGAAGAACCAACCGGATGCCGGGAGAAGATGAAGCGGAGGGACCCCCGAAGCCGGAGGAAGATCCCCCCCCGGAGCTGTTTAATAAACTATTTTAAAAACCTGTGTAGTGTGTTTTATTACTTACACTTTTTCCCTAGGTGAATGGGTAGGGGTACCATGTACCCCATACTCATTCACATAGGGTGGGGGGCCGGGATCTGGGGGCCCCCTTATTAAAGGGGCTCCCAGATTCCGATAAGCCCCCGCCCGCAGACCCCGACAACCAACGGCCAGGGTTGTCGGGAAGAGGCCCTTGTCCTCATCAACATGGGGACAAGGTGCTTTGGGGTGGGGGGCCCCGCAGGGCGCCCCCCTCCCCCAAAGCACCCACCCCCCCATGTTGAGGGCATGCGGCCTGGTACAGTTCAGGGGGGGGGGGCGCTCGCTCGTCCCCACCCCCTTTCCTGACCGGCCAGGCTGCGTGCTTGGATCGGGGTCTGGTATGGATTTTAGGGGGGACCCCACGCCGTTTTTTCGGCGTAGGGGGTTCCCTTTATAATCCATACCAGACCTAAGGGCCTGGTATGCCCCGCGACGGGGCTCGCAAGGTGTCAATCTCGCCGATAAAAGCGGCAAGATTGACTTCCTTTTCTAGTCCCGTCACACCTGAGTCACGTTCAAAATGAACGGACTTGTCCGTGTGTGGGCAAGTCCGTTCATTCTGAAAGTCCGCCGTAACTCCGGCGAAAGTCCGTCGGAAAGACGGGCGGACTTAGCCCGCCGGAAAGTCCGGTCGTGTGTGGGCAAGTCCGTCCGTTTTAAAGTCCGGCGCACCTGGCGGACAAAGTCCGTCGGAAAGTGTGCCGGACCAAGTAGGATAGAAAGTCCGACCGTGTGTACGCGGCAGAAGGCGAAAAACCCCAGCAAAGTATGATCCACTACAGCAGGGAAAAAAATCCTTCCTGATCCCAGAGAGGCAATCGGATATTCCCTGGATCAACTTTACCTATAAATGTTCGTAAATGTTAGTGGTTGAGTGCAGGTAATGTGCAAATCATATCACCCAATGCACAGGACATCCATTTCTGGGTGCCGGGGAAGTGTTGTGTGGTTTTTACATTTTAGCTCTGCTGCGGGCAAGCAGCAGGATTTACTTTATGCGGTGCGATTTTCATGTCGGTTTTCAGTGCGACTGTCAAAGATAGTAAGCCCTTGTTCACACTTCTCATATGGAAGTAGCACCACTTTCAGCTTGACTTTGCTATGCCACTACCCTGCTACTTCAAAACAACTTCAGCCCACGTTCACGCTGCTGCAGGTGAGAAATTGTGCGAAATTCAGATGAACTCGCACAAATTTCAAACCTGCAATGCAGTCCGACTTCAGGGGTGAATTGACAGACATTTGTACAGGTTTGTGCACAGATGTCTATTCAAATCGCCCCAGAAGTCGCTAAAAGTAGTACAGAAACTACCTTTGGGAATCAGTGCAGTGTGCAAAGTGTGCGTTTTTTTTTTTTTTATTTTGTGCGGGTTACCATGCAATCGGAAACGTGCAGATTCAAATACAGCCTAAATGGTGACACCAGCATGCTGCACATTGCTGCATGTTTTTAAAATGCACAGAAAAGTGTGCTTTTTCTTGTGGGTTGCATTCAGAAATACGTAGATGCAAACAAATAGTAATGCAAGCGCAACATGTGTTGCCGCATGTTTTTGAAATGCACGTAAAAACACGCATTTGCTAAACAGGTTGCCATGCATTTGATGCAAATGTAGCCTAAATGGTAACACAAGCGTGACGCACACTGCTGTGCATTTTCTCATAGGTTGCCATGCATTCGGAAATGTGCAGATAAAAACACGGCCTAAATGGTAATGCAAGTGTGATGCACATTGCTCATTTTCTAAATGTACAGATGCAAATGAATGGGTAACGCAAGCGTGATACACTTTTCTTGAGGGTTGCCACTTTTTTCAGAAAAGTGCAGATGCAAATGAATGGTAATGCAAGTGTGAAATGCATTTCCACACACTTTTGAAATGCACAGCAGAGTATGCATTTTCTTATGGGTTGCCTTGCGTTCAGAAAGGCGCAGATACAAAGGAATGGTAACTCAAGGCAGGGATATGTTTTCAAAATGCCTGACAAAGCACATATTTACTAAGTGAGTTTCCACATGTTGGGAAATGCACAATGCGAACACCTTCTAAATGGCAACTTAAAGTGGTTGTAAAGTCTGAAGGTTTCTTTATCTTAATGCATTCTATGCTTAACCGCTTGCCGACCGCCGGCTGTCAATTGATAGCCAGGCGGCATGGCTCTCGTTGCGGGAGGGCGTCATATGACGGCCTCCCATTTAAACAGGGAATGCGCGCGATCGTGTGCGCGCATGCCTGTTCCTTCGGTGGCATTATGTCACGGAGACACCGCTCGCCACCGAGGGGGGTGAACAGCCATTGGACATGGCTGTTTACCACGTGATCGGCCGTGATGAAGTCACGGCCGATCACAGAGAGGTCTACCCCATTGTGCATGGCGCATGCACACGATCGCGTGCACGTCGGTGGCAGAGTGTTCCCGGGAACACTATTTGTCACCGACGCCGGTAAACAGCCATTGGCTGGCTGTTTACCCACGTGGTCGACTGTGATCCATTCACAGCCGATCATAAATGTAAACACAGAGCGGTAACTAGCTGTTACCAGCTCTTCTCTCCTCACACACCGTTTCCAGTGTGAGGAGAGAAGAGCCAGAAGCAGTGAGTTACCGATCTGTGTTCTGTAGTGTCTGCACAAACACCACACCTGTCCCATCACCCCCCCAATTGTCATCTGGCACCCAACAGTCACCACAGTCACCCAATCAAGTGCACCTGTCACATAAGGGACTGCCATCAGTGACCGTCAGCGGTGCACCTGTCACCCATCACAAATCGGTGACCATTAGCGGTGCACCTGTCACCCGTCACCCATCAGCCATCACCCGTCACCCATCAGTGACCGCCAGCCTTCACCCGTCACCCATCAGTGACCGCCAGCCTTCACCCGTCACTCATCAGTGACCGTCACCCGTCACCCATCAGTGACCGTCACCCGTCACCCATCAGTGACCACCAGCCATCACCCGTTACCCATCACCTGTCACCCATCAGTGACCATCAGCCATCACCGATCACCTGTCACCCTTTAGTGACCGCCAGCCATCACCGATCACCTGTCACCCTTTAGTGACCGCCAGCCATCACCCGTCACCCATCACCCGTCACTGTCCGTGGCCTGTCACCCATCAGTGACCATCGCCTGTCACACCGTCATCACCGATCAGTGAACGTCAGCTGCCACCCATCGCACAGCCCATCAGTGACCGTCACCTGCCACCTGTCACACCGTGTCATGTCCAAAAGAGTATACAGCAGTGAGGAGGCGTTCCAGATCCTCTCCATGACCGATGAGAGCAACGGGGAGTTCTCATCAGATTCCAATTCGGATTCTGAATCAAATTCGGCATTTGAACCAAATAGTGAATCGGCAAATGATTCGGAGGAAGAATGGGTCCCTCCCAAAAGGGCACGGCACTCTGGAAACCAGGATTATATTCCCAGGCCCAGTACCAGCGCTGCCACCACCAATAGGCCCCAGGAACAAATTCCCAGGCCCAGTACCAGCGCTCCCGCCAGCGTTAGGCCCCGGGAACAAATGCCCAGTAACATCGCTGCCACCGGCGATAGGCCCCAGGAACAAATGCCCAGACCCAGTACCGGTCCTGCCACATCACGCCTGAGTACCAGCACAGGAAATTCCAATCCAACTACTGGAGTCTCACACCCCCCAAGAACCAGGGCCTCTACATACATGCCAGATGGTCTTGCCAACCCATCATGGCTGCCTTCCAACTCGGCATCGCCAATTATTCCCCCGTTCACAGCACTGCCAGGTGTGCAGACCAACACCCGAAATTTCTCAGAGATTGATTTCTTTCATATGTTTTTGCCCGACACTATGCTGCAATTTATTGTGGACCAGACAAATTTGTATGCCCAGCAATATATTGCCAACAACCCCCAATCATCCTATGCCTGTCCTTTTGAGTGGAGAGATCTGAATTTGAAGGAGTTCAAAGTGTTTATGGGCCTCACCCTAAACATTGGCATTACAAAAAAAAATGAAGGACATGCCTATTGGTCCACCAACCCTATCCACAATATGCCCATTTATACTGCCGCAATGTCCAGGTCCCGATACAAGATGATAATGCGCTTTCTTCACTTCAGTGACACACCCAGTGCCCTCCCTACAATCATCCAAATTATGACAAGTTATACAAGATTCGCCCACTGATAAATTTCTTTTCCCAACAATTTGCAGAACTTTATGTCCCCGATCAGAATATTTGCGTTGATAAGTCCTTTTTCGTCGATAAGTACCCTTTTCAGGCCGGCTAGGAATAAAGCAGTATATTCCTAGCAAAAGGGCCAGATATGGAGTAAAGTTATACAAGCTATGTGAGAGCCATGGGATATTTGTATGCGTTCCGCATACAAATAAAGATTCCCAGCTCCAGCCCCCTGAGTGCCCGGCCTACATGGGCACAACTGGAAAGATTGTATGGGACCTGGCATACCCACTTCTAAACAAAGGATATCACATTTAAGTTAACAACTTTTACATGAGCCTGCCCCTTTTCAAACACTTATACATTGCAAAAACCCTGGCCTGTGGAACCTCCAGAAAAAATAGAAAGGGCTTCCCACAGTCTTCCCACAATCTTTAGCGAACAAAAAGCTGCGAAGGGGGGAAAGAGCATCATTGAGATGCAACGAAGTGCTGGCCTTGAGGTGGAAGGATAAGAGGGATGTGCACATGATGTCCACCATCCATGACAACACTGCAATTGAGGTACAAAGAAGACGAGGTCCCATTGAAAAGCCAACATGTGTCCAAGATTATAATCTCTACATGGGGGGTAGATTTTAACGATCAAATGATTCAGCCCTATTTGTCAATAAGGAGGTCCCGATTCTGGTATAAGAAGGTAGCAATTTATCTCATCCATTTGGCCATTTACAATTCCTACGTAGTCTACACCAAATCCATTGAAAGCCCCGCCCCTTCCTAAAATTCATTAGAAGAAGTTGTTACGTCCCTCATCTATCACCAAAGACCCCCCCCAGAAGACCTTCGCTCTGAGGCTGTTTGCCGACTTCATGAGCGCCACTTCCCCTTCAGCATTTTACCATCTGAAGCAGGCCGAAGACGGCAAAAAAATTGTCGCGTGTGCACCATTAGATACTGGATAATGTTGGATTGTTTCCAGATACAGATACGGGTCCCCAATCCCTAATATTAAATCGCAAATAAAAACTAGAGAGGGAGCCTAGGCTGTCTCATGAATGATGGGATTTTAATGGTGGACCATTATTATCTGTATAATAAGGCAAGCACAGACTTAACAATTGATAAAAATGACATTTTACTGATTACAAAAACACGTAATATATACTATAATAAAAGCATAAGCTACACAAAGTGCATTAAAGATACTTGATACTTAAAATCGCTGTGACGCGAAATACTGGAGAGATGCTAGAATATGCGGTAAGCCAACATGTTTCGCAGTCTCCTGCTTCTTCAAGGGCGTCGCTTGCATCTGTCGATATCTCTAGATTACACAAATTCATATTAGAAACCATAGCTTCAATAATGCACAAATATATTTGGTTTGTCTGATAAAGGTGCTTACCCAATCGTAGTTACCAATGCCTACAGTACGGCGTGTATAGCCAGACTCACACCAAAGGCTCACTCCACTATCAGCCGATCGCGATCGTTACCCCAAGGCAGTCAGAGCCTAAACGAGGTTGGACAATGGGATGTCGGATCACGTAGTGACCAACCCACTAGGTAGGTATATCCTGTGTAGAAAGAAGTTTATTAACTACTTTTGCGATAGAGGAAAAAGGGGGGGGGATTTTAATTATCATTAGTCATAGTCCTAATGTAATACGATACTCTGACTTTGTCTCTCTATATATTTTAAATAATGCCTATATGGGTTGTTCTCATACCCATATTGCACCACCCTACATCCCCATTTGAGATATCTACCTAGGTGGATATGATTTCCTTGTATTTACAATAATGTAGTCAGTCTCAATAATGGATCAGTATAGCTATCTGCTTTCCTATAAAATCCACAGTGTCAGCTAATATAGTAGGCTGACATAATTTCTAGCAACAATCAGTAAATACAGCCATGCTGTCAATGACCGCATGTAAAGCATACTGTGAATACTATGATGTGGGTTTCTCATAGTGAGTGGAGTAGTATGATGTTAAGTACAATATACATAGCTAAATGATATATACCATGGGTGATCTATATGGTCAGAGTCAGTTATATCAGGGTTTCTAAAACGTCAGTAAGCAAAGAGAATGTCCAACTATCATTTACCTCTAGTAGTTAAGGATGTGGGGTGGTTTCAGGGCCGACGGCCGCCAGGTAAGTTCCGCTGTGTCTGCTGCCTGATAGGTGGCTAAGGAGATGCTGACCGCGTCTCCTTAAATCTACGTAATCCCCCCGGAAGCAGAGGGTCAGCTGACCCCTGACTTTGCTTCCTGAGCAGGAGCCCCTGCGTGGCGCATGCGCAAGACGCTTGCGCAAGACGGCCGGGACTGGCCGTCACTGCGTCAGCGCATCCCGCGCGTGTGCACCAAAAAAGGATTTAGAAAAGATACCAGCTACCATTGTCCCCAGTGTACCTCCCAACCTGGCCTTTGCATTGGTGAATGCTTCCAAGTTTATCATACATCCCTAAAATATTAGCCCATATTTTTAACCATTTCCCCATTTTCATCATCTGTGCTGACCATTTTCCATTCTTTCCCAAATAACCATGCCACTGCCTTCCACGTGAACTGACCCTGGCCTGTTTTTTGACTATGCTTCTGCCTACCGTTTGGACTGCTTCCATGTGAACTGACCCTGGCCTGTTTTGTGACTATGCCTCTGCCTATCGTTTGGACTGCCTCCACGTGAACTGACCCTGGCCTGTTTTATCAACTACTCTACTGCCTACCACTTGGACTGCTTGCACGTGAACTGACCCTGGCCTGTTTTATGGACTATGCTTTTGCCTACCGCTTGGACTGATCTGTTGCCCTGCTACTGTAGTACACAGGGGTCTCACATATGTGAGGGGCTCCAGAATAGTTTTTTCCGGATGGAGAAAACAATAATTTTTGTTTTCTCCGGGTTTCGGAACTAGGGTCTGGAGTCCGGAGGCTTCATAGAGATTTGGGTGGGTCGAAGCCTCTACCCCTGTGCACAGGTCTTACCTGATTGTGGCCCTCAGCCTGCTGCTGACTTACTGCCACCATGCCCATGCCTGTCGCATGAATGGACCACACCGCTACCTGGACTATGCAAATAATTAGCTGTAGCAGGAGGCAGTATGTTTATGAAGGGCTGGAGAGCAGTACAATAATGGAGTGTCTGCAGGTAACAGTGTACCAGGACCAATATTATGGCTGTGCTGGCTGTCTCTGCCTGGACAATTTCTATGGACTGTGCTGTGCCGACTATAGACAATATTCCTGCCTGCTGCCTGGATAGTTAATGTTGCTTTCCCTAAGCACCTCCCTGCCTGCTGCCTGGACAAGTGCTCTCCTCTGTGGATACTACTAAAAGCACAGGTAATGCTTTTTTTTTTACCCTTTCTGCAATAGAATTTATTTTGGATTGTAATTCTTGGTATGTGCATGCTATGTGTTAGAAATATGAAGGGTTTTCAAAAATGATAGGTTGCCAGGAAATTATATATGTCATTTATGCTCCTAGAACGCCTGATGGTGCTACTTGGATGTTGGGCCTCTGTATGTGGCCAGGCTGTGTAAAAGTCTCACACATGTGGTATTGCCATACTCAGGAGGAGTAGCATAATGTATTTTGGGGTGTCATCTTTGCTACGTACATGCTATGTGTTGGAAATATCTGATAAATGGACAACTTTGTGTAAAAAAAATGCGTTTCCATTTTTTTCCACATTTCCCAAAAACTTCTGGAAAAAATGAACCGTTCAAAACACTCATTATGCCTCATAGATTATACGTTGGGGTGTTTGCTTTCCAAAATGGGGTCATTTTGGGGGTAATTCCATTACCCTGGTGCTCCAGGGCCTTCAAAAATGCAATGATGGTGCTACTTCAATGTTGGGCCTTTGTATGTGGCCACGCTGTGTAAAAGTCTCACACATGTGATATCGCTATACTCAGGAAGAGTAGCAGAATGTATTTTGGGGTGTAATTTGTTGTATGCATATGCTCTGAGAGAGAAATAACCTGTTAATTTGACCATTTTGTAAAAAAAATCAAAAAAAAAATCTTCATTTTGCAAAGAATTGTGGGAAAAAATTACAATTTAAAAAAAATCACCATGCTACTTACCTATTACCTTGGAATGTCTACTTTCTAAAAAGGGGTCATTTAGGGGGTATTTATACTTTTCTGACTTGTTAGTGTCCCAAGAAATGAGATAGACCATCGGTACATCAGGTGTTATCAGATGTGATCAATTTTCAGTGATTGGCACCATAGTTTGTAAACTCTATAACTTTCACAAAGACCAAATAATTTACACTAATTTGGGTTATTTTTACCAAAGATATGTAGCAGTATAAATTTTGGCCAAAATGTATGAAGAAAAATTACTAATTTGCAAAATTTTATGACAGAAACAAAGAAAAAGGCATTTTTTTTCACAAAATTTACGGCCTTTTTTAGTTATAGCACAAAAAATAAAAAAACCACTAGTGATTAAATACCACCAAAAGAAAGCTCTATTTGTGTGAAAAAAGGACGCAAAATTTCGTATGGGTACAGTGTTGCATGACTGAGTAATTGTCATTCAAAGTGTGAGAGCGCTAACAGATAACATATCATTATATGACAACACTGTAGTCACGTTAATAACAGTCCCAATCAAGTGATAATTGGTGCTCGTGCTCAAAAATAATTAGATCCGTGTCTCTTGGTGCTCAGACAAAATAAACCTTTGTAAACATATTGCGCAATGATGCCCCTTCTTTCATATCTACTTGCATGAGGTATATCTACTCCAGGAACTGTCAGCTTAAGAAAATCTTCAGGGGTCTCCCCACACGCTTATCTGACCATACTAGAGATAGTTGGCCCCCTCATGGTTACCTGAGCCCATCTCGATCCATCGATGTTGGATGAGGGTCTTGGCTGTCCAGGACTAGGGGTGCGCATCTTAACTGGCCTCACGATTCAATTCGATTACAATTATCTGGTCAACGATTCGATTCCGCGATGCATCACGATTACTGACGCGCTCCCACTTCCGCTTGGGCCGCCTAGGCGGCCCTTCCTCCCTGCAATCTTCTGGGACCTGTGATGTGTCCCATACTCTGCCATACTCTGCCATACCCTGCCATACTCTGCCATACCCTGCCATACTCTGCCATACCCAGCCATACTCTGCCATACCCAGCCATACTCTGCCATACCCAGGCATGCTCTGCCATACCCGGCCATTCTCTGCCATACCCGTCCATGCTCTGCCATACCCGGCCATACTCTGCCATACCCAGCCATACTCTGCCATACCCAGCCGTACTCTGCCATACTCACCTGTACTGGGCCTCTGTATCGGTAACTCGGTAAATCGCTGATCGCGGCCATTTACCACGTGATTGCTCCGTCAAATGACGGAGTGATCACATGTAAACAAATCGGTGTCATGTCATGACGCCGGTTCCTCCCTCCCCTCTCTGTACCGATCGGTACAGTGTGAGAGGAGAGGGGGAGGGATCGGATGGTAGAAGCGCTGTGGGCTGCATGTGTAGTGCCCACAGCGCTGCTCAGTGACAAATACAGTCACATCCATCCATCCATCCATGCTCAACCATCCCTCCATACTCTAATGTCCTGCAATACTCTGCAATACCCCGCAATACTCTGCAATACCCCGCACTACCCTGCAATACCCCGCAATACTCTGCAATACCCCGCAATACTCTGCAATACCCCGCACTACTCTGCAATACTCTGCACTACTCTGCCATGCTCTGCCATACCCAGCCATGCTCTGCCATACCCAGCCATACTCTGCCATACCCGGCCATGCTCTGCCATACCCAGCCATGCTCTGCCATACCCAGCCATACTCTGCCATACCCAGCCAAGCTCTGCCATACCCAGCCATACTCTGCCGTACCCGGCCATGCTCTGCCGTACCCAGCCATGCTCTGCCATACCCAGCCATACTCTGCCATACCCAGCCATACTCTGCCATACTCGGCTATACTCTGCCATACCCAGCCATACTCTGCCATACTCTGCCATGCCCAGCCTTACTCTGCCATACCCATCCATACTCTGCCATACCCATCCATACTCTGCCATACCCATCCATACTCTGCCATACCCAGCCATACTCTGCCATACCCAGCCATGCTCTGCCATACTCGGCTATACTCGGCCATACTCTGCCATACCCAGCCATACTCTGCCATACCCAGCCATACTCTGCCATACTCTGCCATACCCAGCCATACTCTGCCATACCCAGCCATACTCTGCCATACCCAGCCATACTCTGCCATACCCAGCCATACTCTGCCATACCCAGGCATGCTCTGCCATACCCGGCCATTCTCTGCCATACCCGGCCATGCTCTGCCATACCCGGCCATACTCTGCCATACCCGGCCATACTCTGCCATACCCAGCCATACTCTGCCATACCCAGCCGTACTCTGCCATACTCAGCTGTACTGGGCCTCTGTATGTGGCCAGGCTGTGGAAATCTCACACATGTGGTAACGCCGTACTCAGGAGAAGTAGAAGAATCTATTTTGGGGGTGTCATTTTTGGTATGTACATGCTATGTTAGAAATATTGTATAAATGGACAACTTTGTGTTAAAAAAAATGTGTTTTAACCACTTCCAGCCCGCCGTCATATGACGTCCTTGACTTTGTGTGGGGATATCTGAATGATGGGTGCAGCTACAGGCATCATTCAGATATTAGCTTTTTTAGTCGGCGATTCCCTACACCATAAGAACGATCATAGTGGCTGTTCCACTGCTTGATCGTTCTTATGGGAGGTGAGAGGGGACTCCCCCCCCCTTCCCGCCGCCCTCCGGTGCTTCTACCGACTCACCGCTATGATCGAAGCCAGGATCACTTTTTTTTTTTTTATTTCAGGCTTCCCAGCCTAGAGGTAAGATGTGGGGTCTTATTGACCCCATATCTCACTGTAAAGAGGACCTGTCATGCCATATTCTTATTACAAGGGATGTTTACATTCCTTGTAATAGGAATAAAAGTGATCAAAACATTTTTTGGGGGGAAAAAAGTGTCAAACTAAAATAAAGTAAAATGAACAATAAAAAGAAAAAAAATTTTTTTTAAAGCGCCTCTGTCCGTGGGCTCGCATGCAGAAGCAAATGCACACGTAGGTCCCGCCCACATATGAAAACGGTGTTCAAACCACACATGTGAGGTATCAGTGCGAACGTTAGAGCGAGAGTAATAATTTTAGTCCTAGACCTCCTCTGTAACTCAAAACATGTAACCAGTAAAAAATGTTAAAGCATCGCCTATGGGGATTTTTAAGTAGCGAAGTTTGGTGCCATTTCACGAGCGAGTGCAATTTTTGCAGGGTGACATGTTAGGTATCTATTTACTCGGCGTAACTTCATCTTTCACATTATGCAAAAACATTGGGCTAACTTTACTGTTTTGTTTTTTGTTTTTTAAGCACAAAACTGTTTTTTTTTTCCCAAAAAAAGCGTTCAAAATATTGCTGCGCAAATACCGTGTGAGATAAACAGTCGCAACAACCGCCATTGTATTCTCTAGGGTCTTTGCTAAAAAAAACATATATATAATGTTTTGGGGTTCTATGTAACTTTCTAGCAAATAAATGATGATTTTTACATGTAGGAGAGAAATGTCAGAATTGGCCTGGGTGCTCTAGAACGCCTGAAGGTGCTCCTTGCATGTTGGGCCTCTGTATGTGGCCACGCTGTGTAAAAGTCTCATGTGGTATCGCCGTACTCGGGAGTAATAGCAGAATGTGTTTTGGGATGTAATTTGTGGTATGCATATGCTGTGTGTGAGAAATAACCTGCTAATATGACAATTTTGTGGAAAAAAAAAATCTTGATTTTGCAAAGAATTATGGGAAAAAATTACTTCAAAAAACTCACCATGCATCTTTCTAAATACCTTGGAATGTCTTCTTTCCAAAAAGGGGTCATTTGGGGGGTATTTGTACTTTTCTGGCATGTTAGGGTCTCAAGAAATTAGATAGGCCGTCAGTACATAAGGTGTGATAAATTTTCAGATATTGGCACCATAGCTTTTGGACTCTATAACTTTCACAAAGACCAAATAATATACACCGATTTGTACTTATTTTTACCAAAGATATGTAGCAGTATAAATTGTGGCCAAAATTTACGAAGAAAAATTACTAATTTGCTAAATTTTATAACAGAAACAAAGAAAATTTCATTTTTTTACCGAATTTTTCAGTCTTTTTTCTTTTATAGCGCAAAAAATAAAAAACCCAACAGTGATTAAATACCACCAAAAGAAAGCTCTATTTGTGTGAAAAAAAGGACAAAAATTTCATATGGGTACAGTGTTGCATGACTGAGTAATTGTCATTCAAAATGTTATACAGTATGTGCTGTTTATCTCATTCTCATCTACAACCTGCCTATCTCCAGCACCGCACCTGAGGACTAGCAGGGAGGGGAGAGACCTTGCAATGTGATGAGCTCTGATTGGGTATCGGGCTGTCTTAAAGGATCACTAAAGCTATTTTTTTTTTTTAATAACAAACATGTTATACTTACCTCCACTGTGCAGCTCGTTTTACACAGAGTAGCCCCGAACCTGGTCTTCTGGGGTCCCTCGGCGGCTGTCTTGCCCCCCCCCCCACCCTCAAGGACTCAACACTTTCATGCAAGCTCCCTCGCATAGTGTTGAGTGCTTGCAGGCGCGCTCCCGTGATACAGCCGGCGGCCATAGCCGCTCATTGTATCACTCGGCCCTGCCCCCCGGCGTGCCGCATCATTGGATGTGATTGACAGCAGCGCGAGCCAATGGCTGCACTGCTTTCAGTCCATCCACTCTAGCCAATCAACGGCCAGGCTGAGCGGCGAAGATGATGTTGGAAGCGAGCGCGGGACTTTCGAGGGGTCAGGTAGGTAAAACGGGGGGCTGGGGGGGGGCCGAATTGTTGGATGTTTTTTCACCTTAATGCATAGAATGCATTAAGGTGAAAAAACTTTTACCTTTACAACTCCTTTAATGCTCAGCAGAAGCGCATCTGCTGAGTGAGTAATTGAGGCGCCGGCCCCAATGAGGGGAAAAAAAAACTTTATTCCTTCATGTAACCCTTACACATGAAAGCACTTGGGTGGTCATGCTAAAGCCCCTTTCACACTTGTGTGACTTTTCCTGCGACTTTGGACATCAGAGTCGCATGACAAGTTGTACCCTATGATTCCCAATAATAACCATTTATACCTGTGCAACTTAATGTCGCACGACTTCAAAGTAGTCCCTGTACTACTTTGGTCCGACTTTGATGTGAGTTGAGGACCAAAGGCCTCAAGTTTACAAAGGCATTCCCTAAAATCGCAGCAAAATCGTTGTGACTTTCAAGTCGTGGCAGTGTGAAAGGGGCCTAAGCATCCAAATAAAGCTCAGGTGCCCACTCCGTTAACAACTTTAACCTCCCTGGCAGTTTTCATGAGTGTGGCTCGGGGATTAATTTCAGTACCATTAGCGGTAACACCCCGAGCCACACTCAGGATTGCATTGCAGGATCCTGGTGCAGTGTACTTACCTTGTCCCCAGGATTCTGCGATGTCCCCCCACTGTGTCCTCATGCCTCTGTGTGCCGGCTCCGTTCCCTGCGAGCGTTGCGACGCACGGGAGCGGAGCCTGTCGGCAAATTCGAAAAATAGAAAATTCATAACACATACAGTATCTTACAGATTACATTACTGTGAAATCATTTCACATCCCTTTTATCCCTAATGCTTTGTCCAGTGCCCTGCAGGTAGTTTTTATATTATTATATATACTGTTCTTTCTACCTGGAAACTTGAGATTGTCCATAGCAACTAAAAAGTGTCCCTTTGCGTCAAAAGTGGTTTTAGACCAGCTAGAAAACAGCGATAGTAAATTAGAATCACTTGCAGAATTGAGCGATAGTGATTAATGGGGAAATTAATTTTATTGTTATTATTATATCATTATTTTTATAATTGTTTATAGTTATTTATTATAATTATATTATAATTTATACTTCTAATTTATGATTTCGTGTTTAAAACTTCATCATACCCGGGATGTCTACTAGACTCTTGTTTGGACAGATTTACGTGTGTTATTGCTAAGAATTACAGGCCTACAATATAAAACGCCAAATTCCTATACAAAACAATTATACCGCTTTGAGACGCAAAAATCTGACATAATCATACCGCCAGGGTGGCTACGACCATGCCTTCTGACATTTTTTGTCTACGTTAAACAAATGTACGTTTTGGCATTTATTTTGCTAGAATATTGCTTAAAACCTCCAAATATTATATGTTTTTGTAGCAGAGACACTACCTATAGAATAACATTTTAATGAATTATAATGCAAAAAAACACAATAAATATCCAAAACTGGTAAAATGTATAAAAGATGTTACACCAAGTAAATAGATACCTAACACATCACGCTTCAAAATTGTGTACTCTCGTGGAATGCCAACAAACTACAGCACTTAAAAATCTCCATTGGCGAAACTTTAAACATTTTTTCAGGTTACCAGTTTGGAACTACAGAGGAGGTCTAGTACTAGAATTATTGCTCTCGCCATGATGTTTGCGGTAATAGCTCACATGTGTGGTATGAACACTGTTTACATATGTGTGTGCAGCCTACGTATGCATTCGCCTCTACGTATAAGCACACGGGGACAGGGGCACTTTAATTTTTTTTTTTTTTTTTTTTTTTTAATTTAAAAATATTTTTACACTGTCCCTTCATTTATTTATTTATTTTTTTGGATCACTTTTATTGCTGTCACAAGATGTAAACATCCCTTGCGATAGTAATAAAGCATGGACAGGTCCTCTTTATGGAGACATCTGGGGTCTGGCATCTCAGATTTCTCCTCTACCCCTGAAAGCATCAGATCAAAAAAGAAAAAAGTTGATCTGATGCTTTCCAACAAAAAAAAAATTGTTTGCCTCCAGTCTAAACTGGAAATGTTTGGTCTCCCCTCACCACTATGGTCAGCTGTGGATCATTTCCTGTGCTCGCCGGTGAGAACGGTAAGCCCAAGAAACACCGGCAAGCGCTGGGAGACCCTCCACTGCTTCTAAATAGATTGATTGATAGTCAGCTGATTGGATCACTTTTGGGCTAAATGTAAAAAAAAATAACTCCACCTGCCGGGAACTGCATGTCCTGGGCATCGGGTGATGTGATTTTATTGTGCACATGGGGATTATGTATCATAGAAATGGCTATTACCAGGGGGCTCTCTGACACATGACTGGGCTGGAGTGTGCTGAACATTGGTAGGTATGTACATCTTTATTACACAGGTTAGTCGACATATGTGATGGGGGGAGGGGGGAGCATTTTTAAGACTAGTTAGGCTTTATCTGGAATTCTACTATAATGACAATCACACTGTGCGGAGATATGTAAAGTCTGTATGTGTCTCTCTCTCTCTCTCTCTCTCTTTCTCTATATATATATGTATGTGTATGTATAGTGATCTGTATTTCTCTCACAGATGGACACTCTCTGCGGTATTATTACACGGCGGTCTCAGATAAAGGATCAGATTTACCGGACTTCTCCGTCGTTGGATATGTAGATGAACATGAATTCATGAATTACAATAGCGACTCTCATCTGGCTCGTCCTGTGACTCGATGGATGGAGAAGAATGAAGGACCTGAGTACTGGGACAGGGAGACACAGACCGGAAAAGGCACTGAGCCTGTATACAGACACAATGTCAGGACAGTGATGAGCCGTTTCAACCAAACCGGAGGTAAGATGTTATAATGTATGGTAATGGGACTATATACTGTAACTGCTGATCCTGCTGTACACTCTCCAGCTCCTCCCACTCCAAGCCGACACCCACTCCCACTGTGTACTACATGCACAGGTTTGTATGGCATGTCTCCCCCCCTCCCCTCCCCCAGCATCCTTGCAACTGCCCAATTACAGCCATGATACAGGATGGCAGAGGAGTCACCGGGAGGGATGACTTAGAAGACACTCAGCCATGTATTTGATGCTGCGGTCCGGATAGGACTGTTACTCAGTCTGCCATTTGATGATGCCGGCTGTACAGACTTCTCCCATGTGATTGTCTTTGTTCCTATTGGGTCTTCCAGTCATGTGACCCGGCTTCCTCAGTAGAATTACAGTTTCCAGGGGTGATTGTACACAGCGGTCAGGGGGGTGCAGGATGGCGGATTGTTGATGCAGGAAATGATGTCTCACCACCATTATATGTCTGTGGTCAATATAATCCCACCCAAAACTGACTGATAGGTCAGTTAAGGGCTCATTCATATGGGCTGAGACTCGCCCTGTGTGATGAGCCTCTGTCTTCTGCATCCACCTTAGAGCTGGGCTGCCAGCACCCAGGCTGTGCTGTGATTGGTCACAGTACAAGCCAATCAGCAAGTGTCAGCCAATGGATGACCGCAGGCACCCGCTGATCGGTGAGGAGGAAGACAGGACAGAGCTCTGTGTATGTAAACAATGCAAAGTAGGGAATACAATCCAGCACATCCCTTAGTAAAAGCACTTCACATTACACATACATTGGTTAGGCACACATTTAACCCTTTGATCGCCTTAGATGTTTAACCCCTTCCCAGCCAGTGTCATTAGTACAGTGACAGTGCATATTTTTAGTGCTGAACACTATTACTGTCACTGATTCCCACAAAGTGTCAAAATGTCAGATTGTCCACTGCAAAATTGCAGTCCCACTATAAGGCTGGGTTCACACTTGGGCGATCACAGACATCGCATTGATTCGCACCGCATTGCTGTGCAGATTACATGCGATGTCTGTGCGATGCAAATTCAGCCACACAAACTGTATGGCTGAAATTGCATCGCATTCGCACCAGAATGGTGCAGGACCTTTTTTTTTTTTTTTGGTCCGCACTGGAATTGGATCACATGGGTGTACACACCTATGCGATCTGATTCCTGAACCATTTTTGCACTGCGATCAGAGCTGGGGGTGTCATTAATTTTACATTGACACGCACAGCGGTTCTCAGATGTCAGTGTGAACCGCTGGTGATTCAGGTGCGATGAGGGAACCCGTACAGGAATTGCGCTGGTTCCTGCATCGCATAAGTGTGAATCGAGCCCAAGTTGCTGTAGCAATAAATATACTATAGGGAGGTTGCCAGGTGGTTAAAGTGAATAAACAATATGTAAACATTGACAATACCCATAACAAGTAATCTGCCTGGCCAATTAAAGTAAAAAAAAAAACGCATTAAAACGTGAGCCGGACTGATCTGAGACATCCTGGGGGTACATTGGAAAAACATGTTCAGTGGCTCACATTGGTGTGGCTACTGAAGATGGTAAATTAATATTTAGGTGTGATTTTAACCCTTTCACTGCCAGGCCTTGCACTCAACTTTTACCCTCAGGTAGGTAGACTATTTATGCAATTTTCACTTATTCATTACGGTATTCATAGCTTTTAAACCTGGAAGCATAGGACTGATAGAATAAAACAATGGGGCTACTGATTCTTAGGCCCCATGATAGTTACACAAATGGTTATAGAAATCATTATTGGTGCACATAACTTACAAAATTCGTACTAAATCTATAAGATAAAAATTATGTTGCATTAATAAATATTTTAACCACTTGCTTACTAGACACTTATACCCCCTTCCTGACTAAGCCAATGTTCAGCTTTCAGCGCTGTCACACTTTGAATGACAATTGCGCGGTCATACAACACTGTACTCGTATGACATTTTTATCATTTTTTTTTCACACAAATGGAGCTTTCTTTTGGTGGTATTTAATTACCTCTGGGTTTATTTTTTTTTTGCTAAACAAAAACAGAAAATTTGGGGGGGGAGCAAAATGTTTTTTATATTTTAAAATTTTGCAAACAGGTCATTTTTCTTCACTCATAGGTGGCACTGGTGGACAGTAAGGGGACTGATGTCCCCCTAAGGCCCCTTTCACACTGGGGCAGGAGGTGCGTCGGCAGTAAGGTGCCGCTATAGCAGCGGCATTCGGCCGCTAACGGGGCAGTTTTACCCCCTGCTAGCAGCCGAGAAAGGGTTAAAAACCACCACGTGCTTTGCGGGCGTTATAGCCGCAGTGTCCCATTCATTTTAATGGGCAGGAGCGGTGGAGGAGCAGTATACACTCCACTCCTTCACCACTCCAAAGATGCTGCTAGCAGGACTTTTTTTCCCATCCTGCCAGCGCACCGCTCCAGTGTGAAAGCCTTCGGGGCTTTCACACTGAAGAGACAGCTGCTGCTCTTTCAGGTCGGTTTGCAGGCGCTATTTTTAGCGCAATAGCGCCTGCAAACCGCCCCAGTGTGAAAGGGGTCTAACAGAAGCTGGTTGCCAGTTTTCTTCTCTTCTTCAAGCTGTCTGCGTGAAGAGAAAAAAAAGCTAGTAACCGGCTTCTGTTGACTTCCGTGATCAGCTGTCATTGACTGACAGTTGATCACGTGGTAAAGGGCCCGCTGTGATCCATGCATTGTGGTAATATTCAATCTTAAAGTGGTTCTAAAGGCTGAAGTTTCTTAACCTTAACACCATTCTCTGCATTAAGGCAAAAAATCTGTGTGCAGCTCCCTCCAGCCCCCTTATACTTACTTGAGCCTGATCTTAATTCAACACTGTGCATGAGAGCAGTTCCTCCTCTTTCTCCCCCTCCAGAGCCCGGCTCAGGAGGGGGTTTGCTATGGGGGCACGAGCCTGGAGCGCTGGCAGGGGAACCCCAGAAGAGGAGGATCCCGGCTGCTCTTGCCTGCACCATTACACAGTGCAGGTAAGGTCTCATGCACACAGGATGTTTTACAGCTGCTTCTTTGGGCGTCTGACTTTTTTTTCGCTGCCTCTAAACTCCCCTCCATGTTAGTCTGTGTCCATGCACACACAGGCTTTTAGCAGCGTTTAGTGGCAGGAGCTTTTAGAGGTAGGAAAAAAACAAAACAGCTAGTGCGTTCAGGAGCAGCAGAGTTTGGGGAGAAAAACCACTTGAAGCTACTAACAGCTGCTAAATGTTAATGCTTGAGCATTAATTCATTTCAATGACCAGAATAAATTTATTATTCTGGCCAATGAAATGAATTAACGTCCAAGAGCTCGACGCCTGTAAAAGCTTTAGACACTTTTACCAGCGTCAGCCATTTTTTCTGCAAAAACGGTGCTGGCTTCTAGTAGAGTCCTGTGTGCATGAGGCCTAAGTATAACATGTTATTTAAAAAAAGTGCTATGGGTCTGCTGCTTACTAATGAACACAGATATTAGGACCAGTTCACACCACATGCAGACAAGTGCATTTTTTTCTGCATCAAAAACGCATGGATAGTAGGTTCTATGGTTTCAAATGGCATAGTTCACCCCAGTGTGGTCCATTCTAGGGCATTCCAGTTCCAGAAAAAAAGTATAACATGCTGCATTTTTCCTCCACTGGACTGTACTGGAATGTGGTAAAACGTACTGGAACGCATCAAAAACACACCAGACCCCAGTGCAGTGAAAAACAAAACAGGAAAAAAGAAAAAAGTATCTGGAATGCATCCAAAAACTCATCAATAGGAATGAGCCGAACACCCCCCTGTTAGGTTCGCACCAGAACATGCGAACAGGAAAAAAGTTCGTTCGAACACGCGAACACCGTTAAAGTCTATGGGACACGAACATGAATAATCAAAAGTGCTAATTTTAAAGGCTTATATGCAAGTTATTGTCATAAAAAGTGTTTGGGGACCCGGGTCCTGCCCCAGGGGACATGGATCAATGCAAAAAAAAGTTTTTAAAACGGCCGTTTTTTCAGAAGCAGTGATTTTAATAATGCTTAAAGTCAAACAATAAAAGTGTAATATCCCTTTAAATTTCGTACCTGGGGGGTGTCTATAGTATGCCTGTAAAGGGGCGCATGTTTCCTGTGTTTAGAACAGTCTGACAGCAAAATGACATTTTGAAGGAAAAAACTCATTTAAAACTACCCGCGGCTATTGCATTGCCGACAATACACATAGAAGTTCATTGATAAAAACGGCATGGGAATTCCCCAAAGGGGAACCCCAGAACCAAAATTAAAAAAAAAAAATGACGTGGGAGTCCCCCTAAATTCCATACCAGGCCCTTCAGGTCTGGTATGGATATTAAGGGGAACCCCGCGCCAAAAAAAAAAAAAAAACAGGGTGGGGTCCCCCCAAAAATCCATACCAGACCCTTATCCGAGCAACCTGGCAGGCCACAGGAAAAGAGGGGGGGACGAGAGTGTGGCCCCCCCCCTGAACCGTACCAGGCCACATGCCCTCAACATTGGGAGGGTGCTTTGGGGTAGCCCCCCAAAACACCTTGTCCCCATGTTGATGAGGACAAGGGCTTCATCCCCACAACCCTGGCCGGTGGTTGTGGGGGTCTGCGGGCGGGGGGCTTATTGGAATCTGGAAGCCCCCTTTAACAAGGGGACCCCCAGATCCCGCCCCCCCCTGTGTGAAATGGTAAGGGGGTACTTACCCCTACCATTTCACTAAAAAACTGTCAAAAATGTTAAAAATGACAAGAGACAGTTTTTGACAATTCCTTTATTTAAATACTTCTTCTTTCTTCTATCTTCCTTTATCTTCTGGTTCTTCTGGCTCTTCTGGTTCTTCCTCCGGCATTCTCGTCCAGCATCTCCTCCGCGGCGTCTTCTATCTTCTTCTCCTCGCGCCGCTCCGCACCCATGGCATGGGGGGGGAGGCTCCCGCTCTTCTCTTCATCTTCTTCATCTTCTTCTCTTCTTCATTTTCTTCTCCGGGCCGCTCCGCACCCATGCTGGCATGGAGGGAGGCTCCCGCTGTGTGACGGCGCTCCTCGTCTGACAGTTCTTAAATAACATGGGGCGGGGCCACCCGGTGACCCCGCCCCCCTCTGACGCACGGGACATGACGGGACTTCCCTGTGGCATTCCCCGTGACGTCACAGGGAAATCCCGTCAAGTCACCGTGCGTCAGAGGGGGGCGGGGTCACCGGGGGGCTCCGCCCCCCGTTATTTAAGAACTGTCAGACGAGGTGTGCCGTCACACAGCGGGAGCCTCCCTCCATGCCAGCATGGGTGCGGAGCGGCCCGGAGAAGAAAATGAAGAAGAGAAGAAAAGAAGAAGAGAAGAAGATGAGGAAGAAGAGAAGAGCGGGAGCCTCCCCCCATGCCATGGGTGCGGAGCGGCCCGAGGAGAAGAAGATAGAAGACGCCGCTGAGGAGATGCTGGATGAGAATGCCGGAGGAAGAACCAGAAGAGCCAGAAGAACCAGAAGATGAAGGAAGAAAGAAGAAGTATTTAAATAAAGGAATTGTCAAAAACCTGTCTCTTGTCATTTTTAACATTTTTGACAGTTTTTTAGTGAACCCCCTTACCATTTCACACAGGGGGGGGCCGGGATCTGGGGGTCCCCTTGTTAAAGGGGGCTTCCAGATTCCGATAAGCCCCCCGCCCGCAGACCCCCACAACCACCGGCCAGGGTTGGGGTGATGAGGCCCTTGTCCTCATTAACATGGGGACAAGGTGTTTTGGGGGGCTACCCCAAAGCACCCTCCCAATGTTGAGGGCATGTGGCCTGGTATGGTTCAGGAGGGGGGGGGCACACTCTCTTCCCCCCCTCTTTTCCTGCGGCCTGCCAGGTTGCGTGCTCGGATAAGGGTCTGGTATGGATTTTTGGGGGGACCCCACGCCGTTTTGGTTTTTTTTTGGCGCGGGGTTCCCCTTAATATCCATACCAGACCTGAAGGGCCTGGTATGGAATTTAGGGGGACTCCGACGTCATTTTTTTTTTTAATTTTGGTTCGGGGTTCCCCTTTGGGGAATTCCCATGCCGTTTTTATCAATGAACTTCTATGTGTATTGTCGGCAATGCAATAGCCGCGGGTAGTTTTAAATGAGTTTTTTCCTTCAAAATGTCATTTTGCTGTCAGACTGTTCTAAACACAGGAAACATGCGCCCCTTTACAGGCATACTATAGACACCCCCCAGGTATGAAATTTAAAGGCATATTACACTTTTATTGTTTGACTTTAAGCATTATTAAAATCACTGCTCCTGAAAAATCGACCGTTTTTAAAACTTTTTTTGCATTGATCCATGTCCCCTGGGGCAGGACCCAGGTCCCCAAACACTTTTTATGACAATAACTTGCATATTAGCCTTTAAAATTAGCACTTTTGATTTCTCCCATAGACTTTTAAAGGGTGTTCCGCGGCATTCGAATTTGCCGCGAACACCCCAAATTGTTCGCTGTTCGGCGAACTTGCGAACAGCCAATGTTCGAGTCGAACATGAGTTCGACTCGAACTCGAAGCTCATCCCTACTCATCAAAAACACGTTAACGCGCATGCAGAAATCTGGAGTGCATTTTTGTGGTGTGAAGTGGCCCTTAGAGGGTGTTCCCCTTATTTCTTTTCCTGGTGACAAGTTTCACTAGACAGGAAGTGGGAGTAACTCTCTAAAAGCAATGCTGAAAATAACATGATTTTCTTTAGTAAAGTGAAAAACAAGAACCAGTCAGATTTTTATTTATGTCCTTGTTGCAGATTATCTTTCACTTCCTGTTTGGCTGTCAGAAGGAAATAAAGTGAGGATAAATCTCCCTAAATTAGCCCTGTATAATAGGAAAACATGATAGGCGTAATCAATACTTCCTACTCTGTCCAAAAGTAGAAACCATGTTTGTTTGTGGTTTGATACACTTAACACTTACGGACCACCTGCCGCAGTTTTATGTCGCTACTTTGAAGAGGAATATCGTTATGGTAGCAGCTAGCTGCCATAACCCCGATATCCTCTTCTTCGGTGGGCGGTCAACTTCAGGATAAAAGTGGTCTCTGCGGCGGATTTGCCGCATGATCACTTTTATCAGTGGCGGGAGAGGGCCCCCCTCCCGCCGCACTCCGAATCTGTCAGCAGCAGCGGAGGCGATCGGATGTTGTCCCTTGTGTGACATGGAAACCAGTGAGGGGACGTCTCCATATCATCGCCTCTATATCATTGCAGGGCGGAAGCGACGTCAAAACGTCACTTCCACCCATAGCTCTTAAAGGGCCATTTTTTTTTTATGACAAAATTATTTATTTTTATTGCATGTTAGTGTAAATATGAGATTTGAGGTCTTTTTGACCCCAGATCTCATATTTAAGAAGTCCTGTTATGCTGGTCCTGTTATCCTGTTTAAGAGGTCCTGTTCTGCTTGTTTTCTATTACAAGGAATGTTTACATCCCTTGTAATAGGATGTGCCACAATTTATTTTTATTTTTTTAAAAGAACAGTGTAAAAATAAAAAATAAGAGCTAAAATAAACAAGAAAAAAAAATTTAAACACGCCCCGACGAGCTCGCATGCTGAAGCAAACGCATACGTGAGTAGCCCTGCATATGAAAACTGTGTTCAAACCACACATGTGAGGTTTTTCTGCGATTGATAGAGCGAGAGCAATCTAGCCCTAGACCTCCTCTACCTTAAAACATGCAACCTCTAGGATTTTTTTTAAATGTCACCTATGGAGATTTTAAAGGGTAAAAGTTTGTCGTCATTCCACGAGCGGGTGCCATTTTTGAAGCGTGACATGTTGGGTATCAATTTACTCAGCATAACATTATCTTTCACAATAAAAAAAAATTAGGCTAACTTTACTGTTTTATTTTTTAATTCAAAAAATTTTATTTTTTCCAAAAAAAAGTGCGCTTGTAAGACCGCTGCGCAAATATGGTGTGGCAGAAAGTATTGCAACGACCCCCATTTTATTCTCAGAAAGAGGCTTGGTCCTTAAGTGGTTAAGGGCCAGTTCACACAATAGAAATGCAGTCCGGATGTTTTTCTGCATTTTTGATGCGTTCCAGTGCATTTTTTCCCCCTTGTTTTTCTTCACCTTCAATGTATTTAGGTGCGTTCCGGTGCATTTTTGATGCATTTTACCATGTTCCAGTACAGTTCAGTGTAGGGCTGAAACAACTAAATGATTATGAAATTAATCGATTACTATTTTCATAATCGATTAATCGGCCAGTAACATAATGGGGTTAAAAACCTAAAATGAGCCCTTTATAGTACAAAAAGAGCAAATAATCGCTACTGTAAATATTACTTTCACAGTTCTACACTAAAAAAATGAACCCCTTACAGTAGTGATTATCTGCTTTTCTTGTACTATAAAGGGCTAATTTTAGTTTTTTTTCACCCCATTATGTTACTAAACGTCTTAGGCCTGGTTCACATCTATGTGTTTTTTGGTGCTTTTTGTAGAAACACCCTACAGTACATTTACATGGTTTCCTATGGGACACGTTCACTGAAAACGGTGCTTTTTTGGTTCAATATACTTCAATAGAGAAGCTGCAGAAAAGCATGTAATGCGTTTTTGCAGCAATATGTGTTTTTTAATCTGGCCAAAAAAAATGCAAAAACGCAAATCGCAGCAAAATCACGTGCGCAAAAATCAAAACGCACAGCAAAAAGCACTGCAGAAACAGATCAAAAGCAAACTGCCTAGATGTGTACTGAGCCTTATGCTGGCCTTACAGATCAATTTTCAGACGAAAAATTTTTGTACATACACTGAATGAAAGAACGAACGTTCTTAAAATGACATTTTTTTATGAAGGGAAGACATTGTTTTTAATAAAAAAATGTGATCACGGAGTCTGATGATATTTACCAGATTTACACTCTAATAGTATATACAGTATACATCTCCTCTAATAGTATATACAGTATACATCTCCTCTAATAGTATATACAGTATATCTCTTCTAATAGTATATACAGTATATCTCCTCTAATAGTATATACAGTATATCTCTTCTAATAGTATATACAGTATATCTCCTCTAATAGTATATACAGTATATCTCCTCTAATAGTATATACAGTATATCTCTTCTAATAGTATATACAGTATATCTCTTCTGTCTGTTATTCTCAGAGTGGATTCAATATTTTGCTCCCTAACCATATAATTGGTTATTTATATTTACCACTGCATAGAGATATTTAAGAATAAATTACCTTTTTTTTTTAAACTTTACATATTAACTAAATTATACACCACACTTTTTTTAAGGTTATTAACCGAATAATCGATTAATCGAAACAATAATCGGCCAACTAATCGATTATGAAAATAATCGTTAGTTGCAGCCCTAGTTCAGTGCAGATGTACTACTTTTTTCCTGGAACTGAATGCACTGGTGTGAACTATGCCATTAAAAAAAACACATACAGTATCTCACAAAAGTCAGTACACCCCTCACATTTTTGTAAATATTTTATTATATCTTTTCATGTGACAACACTGAAGAAATGACACTTTGCTACAATGTAAAGTAGTGAGTGTACAGCTTGTATAACAGTGTAAATTTGCTGTCCCCTCAAAATAACTCAACACACAGCCATTAATGTCTAACCCGCTGGCAACAAAAGTGAGTACACCCCTAAGTGATAATGTCCATATTGGGCCCAAAGTGTCAATATTTTGTGTGGCCACCATTATTTTCTAGCACTGCCTTAACCCTCTTGGGCATGGAGTTCACCAGAGCTTCACAGGTTGCCACTGGAGTCCTCTTCCACTCCTCCATGATGACATCACGGAGCTGGTGGATGGTAGAGACCTTGCGCTCCTCCACCTTCCATTTGAGGATGCTCCACAAATGCTCAATAGGGTTTAGGTCTGGAGACATGCTTGGCCAGTCCATCACCTTTACCCACAGCTTATTTAGCAAGGCAGTGGTTGTCTTGGAGGTGTGTTTGGGGTCGTTATCATGTTGAAATACTGCCCTGCGGCCCAGTCTCCGAAGGGAGGGGATCATGCTCTGCTTCAGTATGTCACAGTACATGTTGGCATTCATGGTTCCCTCAATGAACTGTAGCTCCCCAGTGCCGGCAGCACTCATGCAGCCCCAGACCATGACACTCCCACCACCATGCCTGACTGTAGGCAAGACACACTTGTCTTTGTACTTCTCACCTGGTTGCCGCCACACACGCTTGACACCATCTGAACCAAATACATTTATCTTGGTCACATCAGACCACAGGACATGGTTCCAGTAATCCACGTCCTTAGTCTGCTTGTCTTCAGCAAACTGTTTGCGGGCTTTCTTGTGCATCATCTTTAGAAGAGGCTTCCTTCTGGAACAGGCATGCAGACCAATTTGATGCAGTGTGAGGCGTATGTTCTAAGCACTAACAAAGACAACCTCTGGATATGACGCTGAGCACGTGCAATCAGCTTCTTTGGTCGACCATGGTGAGGCCTGTTCTGAGTGGAACCTGTCCTGTTATACAGCTGTATGGTCTTGGCCACTGTGCTGCAGCTCAGTTTCAGGGTCTTGCCAATTTTCTTATAGCCTAGGCAATCTTTATGTAGAGCAACAATTCTTTTTTTTCCAGATCCTCAGAGTTCTTTGCCATGAAGTGCCATGTTGAACTTCCAGTGACCAGTATGAGAGAGTGAGAGTGATAACACCAAATTTAACACACCTGCTCCCCATTCACACCTGAGACCTTGTAGCACTAATAAATCACATGACACCGGGGAGGGAAAATGGCTAATTGAGCCCAATTTGGACATTTTCACTTAGGGGTGTACTCACTTTTGTTGCCAGCGGTTTAGACATTAATGGCTGTGTGTTGAGTTATTTTGAGGGGACAGAAAATTTACACTGTTATACAAGCTGTACACTCACTAATTTACATTGTAGCAAAGTGTCATTTCTTCAGCGTTGTCACATGAAAAGATATAATAAAATATTTATGTAAGGGGTGTACTCAATTTTGTGAAATACTGTATATTCTTCCCATACATTGCAGATCACCTGGTATGTGAGGGTGGATTTGGGGGGGGGTTCTGTTCTCCATCTTCATATCTGCAGAGTGAGATCTCAGGCACGGCTGCCTCTGGCAGTGAATAATAAAAATAGTGAAAAATTGGGCGCAAAACCATATATACATATGAATGTCAACCAGACCCACATAGGTGTGACATAATAATCAACACATATACCATAAAATATATAAAACCAGTCCAATAAAGAGAAATGTGAAACAAATATAAATGGGTGTATTTCTTCTGTGTGGGTGAAATCTCCAGCACCGTGTCTTCATAAAGTGCAGTATGATAGTTTCTTGTGAAAAAAATGCTTCATCCGAAGTGACAAATAAATCTGCTCACCAGATGTCTCTGGCCACAAGGTGACCACCAGGCATAAAGTATGGAAAACTTCCTCAGCAAACCAGGATCCTCCAAGCCAATTAGAACTTCAATCGAGCATCTCCAATATCGATCAAACCTCATAGAATCATAGATGGTGAATGGAGATCCTCTGATAATTACACTCAATGCAAATCCCAAACGCTCCTTATCCTTATCTTACATCTGTAAAGATTGGCTCTCCAAAGAATGAGCCAAAAAATGGAAATATAGAGTAATACTGTCTTTATTGTCAGATCACTTACATGCCTTAAAACGTAGAGCAGATGACAGCTCAGCTGTGGGATGAGGCAGAGGGGCCGATCCGTCACTAGAATGTGAAATCAGGAAGCACGGCATGAATCTCAGCTGGGGGTGGAGGAGATCGCTCCTGTGTCTAACATCTACAGCCTCGTTTTCAATGCGTCTTCTGGAAAATGGAGAATGGACTGCCTCTGGCTGCGAGTTTCTCCAGATTTGGAGTGAAACTTGGTAAAGTCTCTATGAGCCGCTTACTGTTCTCCTTGCTGGAGGATCACAGATATCAGAAAGCAAAGCTCTGCCTATCCCAGGCTGCCTCCATACAAAGAACCCGTACAGAACAAGGCAAGGAAAGTCAGTAATGAGGACAGGATCAGCTACAGGGAGATCATGAGCAATACGGGTCTAACACCTTCCTGGGGAAATTTCTCCTCACTTCCTGTTTTGGTGTTACTGTAGTCTGCTTGACATGATGTGTGTGGGAAAAACTCCAAGGACCGCAATAAACAGATAATCCAAGTTCTATTCTTCTCTTTAACCACTTGGCCTCTGGAAGGCTTTACCCCCTTCATGACCAGGCAGTTCTTTGCTATTCAGCACTGTTCTACTTTAACTGGTAATTGTGCGGTTATACAACACTTTACACAAATGAAATTTATTGAGAAAAAGAGTATAGCTGCTCAGAAGGAATATATAATAGAATATTGGGTACCTACATCCCCAAATTGGCTGAAGAAAAAGGAGAATTGGGGCAAGTGGGATTTTACTGGTCCCGTCTTAGGACATTACAACATTTTCCCTAAAATCTATTTTTTATTTGGTATTAAATTAAAATTGTGTACAAAGGACATATAAATGGTAGTTCTTCTATTGTATTCAACACACCTCAATGGAAGTCGCTCATCTCCGGGGTGCCTCCAATGTACAGATATCACATTCTCCACATGTTTGACATTTACCGGCTTCTTCAGGAGAGGAAAACACAAGCAGAATAGAGGGAAGGACCTACACTAAAGATAATAAAGACATTTTTTCTAAATACAGGTAAACGGAGAAAGCAAACATTCTTCTTTATATGATTAATACATAAATACTGAAAACACTGGAAAGGTATGAGAGCATTTACCTCAGAAATCAGATCAAGGCTGGCATATGGCAGGGCATCAGGGCCACCACTTCTGGGCGAGTATGGGAGCACATACACGGGTCCTATGAACACCTTAAACATATCAGTATATAAGCCATAAAATCTATCATCATCTAATCAGTTAGCACATCGTATGACTGACCTCCCCCAGAGTGGCTACTCTCCCCCCCCAGAGTCTGTGGGGCAGTCATTACTCTGTTTTGGGGTCACTGATGTAAGGGGGGAGTAAATACACCCCTCACCTTGGGGTCCTCACTCCCCTCTTTGTGAACACTGAGCTCATCCCTACTGGGGGGGATTAAAGTAATTGAAGTGGTTTACACACCCAGCAGACAAAGGGTAAGAATTGGAATGGGAGAAGGAAGTCCATGTAATACGGCATTTATACATATTTTATGGCATCTTTGGTATATTTCGGGTCTTTTCAGTCCTCCATCAGTGGATGTGTTCCTTGGTCTTCTGTCTGACTCCACAGCTGCTATAGTGTGAAATGTAATGTGAAGTGTTGGAGGACTGCTTTATCCACTCACTGACCACCCTATATTTGTTTTACTGCTACAGGGCAGACGTGTGTGTATAGTGTGTGTGTATATAGTGTGTGTGTGTGTATATAGTGTGTGTGTGTATATAGTGTGTGTGTGTGTATAGTGTGTATATAGTGTGTGTGTATATAGTGTGTGTGTGTGTATAGTGTGTATATAGTGTGTGTGTGTGTGTATAGTGTGTGTGTATAGTGTGTGTGTATAGTGTGTGTGTATAGTGTGTGTATAGTGTGTATAGTGTGTGTGTGTGTGTGTATAGTGTGTATATAGTGTGTGTGTGTGTGTATAGTGTGTGTGTATAGTGTGTGTGTATAGTGTGTGTGTATAGTGTGTGTATAGTGTGTATAGTGTGTGTGTGTGTGTGTATAGTGTGTGTGTATGGTGTGTGTGTATAGTGTGTGTGTATATAGTGTGTGTATAGTGTGTGTATAGTGTGTGTATTCTACACAGCGGGAGCTGATCAGCAGGTCCTGGCAGATTGCCATTCTGTCAGTAAGGGAAGCATTAATCCTGTGTTCCTGCAAAGCAGAGACACGGATCTATGCCTTCTTCTAGTCAAAGCTCCTCCCCCACAGTAGTAACATACCAGCTAGGCACACAGTTAACCCTTTGATCGCCCCTGATGTTAACCCCTTCCCTACTAGTGTCATTAGTACAGTGACAGTGCATATTTTTAGCACTGATCACTGTATTAGTGTCACTGGTCCCCAAAAAGGTGTCAAAAGTGTCAGTGTCTGTCTGCCGCAATATTGCAGTCCCGCTATAAGTCGCTAATCGCTGCCATTACTACTAGGGGAAAAAAATTCCATAAATATATCCCATAGTTTGGTTTGCGCAAAATTTATAGCATTTACAATCAATATACGCTTATTGGTATTTTATTCACAAAAAAATATGTAGCAGAATACATATTGGCCTAAATTGATGAAGAAATTAGATATTTGTTTTTTTTATTGAGTATGTTTTATAGCAGAAAGCAAAAAAAAATTTTTTTTTTCAAAATTGTCGGTCTTTTATTGTTAGTAGTGGTTCAAAAAACACAGAGGTGATCAAATACCACCAAAAAGAAAGCTCTATTTGTGGGGGAAAAAAGAACACTAAATTTATTTGGGTACAGCGTCGCACGACCGCGCAATTGTCAGTTAAAGTAATGCAGTGCCATGTCACAAAAAATGGCCTGGCCAGGAAGGGGGGTAAATCTCCTGGAGCTGAAGTGGTTAAAGTTTACCTGTACTATGCTTGTTCAGGATGAAGTAACAGGTTCTCTTCATAGTCCGGCTTCTCTGCTGCGGATTCCTTCACCACATTCCTTGTCACTCCTAACCCACCAGAGACTCTTCAAGTCTGACAGTTTAGATGAAGTGACTTCCAATATATTTCATAGACCGGCAACAATATGGAGTTTATTATCAGATAGTAATCTGTGTGATCTGAGAGAACGGCTTCTACAAAACTCTTCAGCTCTCAGCTCTGTTACTATATAAAGAGGTTCCACACAACTACATTGTCTTTGTAGTGACTCCATATTTTAATAAATAGAAGATAAAACAGTAATAATATTCCCCTCATAGGTAAAAACTGCCCCACAAATCCCTCCAATGAAGTGCGGACCCCCCTCCCTGTACATCCTTCTCCTGCACCCGTCATGGTTACATCCCGTCCTCAGATACTTCTGCTCCATGTCAGAGGAGAGACTCTGGGGCCATAAAGATAATGAGAAGAGATGTCTACTTACAGGGGTGCCCGGGGGGGGACTTATCCAGCCCCCCCATACACCTTTGCAATAACATATCACCTGGTTCTCTCACAGCTTCAAAGCAAAGCCTTATGGTGCAGTACTCTTACAGTACTAACCCAACTGTCCAGAAAAAGCGAAATCCTTTGCGAAACGCGTTGATGATCTGGATTTGGAGAAGTAATTGGCCACCAGTATAAAGAATTGTGGATTAAGATTTGTATAATTATTAATGGTGCCGTACTCCCATTCCACTGTGTATAATTCCTGCAATATACGGCCCCTTTATCTCCTCTGCCTCATATTGTGTCAGTAAAGTCCGCCTTTTTTAAACAATTTATTCCGTATGTTTTTGTTATCTTTTATCTGTCAGTAAAACTGGTCAGAAGTGATTCATGGTGATGTCAGAGAAGGAAGACCACAGGCAGAAATGACACTTAGCGCTCTGGAATGAGACACACTATAGAGGGATGTGCTTTGTTCAGATTTCATGTCTGAGGTTTACAAGCACTTTAAACACTTTCATCAGCTGATTTAATCACTTACTGTGTTTGCAGCTTCTTTATCCTTTAATCCCTGCCAGTATAAGTTGGTGCCATGACCTCTGCCCCAGGTTTCCTGTGTCAGGGTGGCTCCTTTCTCTTGCAGCATTCTATGGAGTCAAATTGGAGTTGTGTCTCCCTACACTGTGTGCATCAATAGAAACACACACCCTCATATCCTAAGATGGCAAGGCACTCCTTGGCCCCCTTCCCTCTCCCTTCTCCAAGCTAAAAAACTATCTGGAGACTGCCCTGCCCACTGCTAACTTTCCTGTAAAGACCAGAGGTTCAGGGAAGCAGCACTAAGAGAGCAGGAGCCAGCAGCATTGAAAGTTGTAACCAGCATGCACTGGGGGAAAATACTACCAAATAGTTTACTGGGGAATGTTTATTTTACTGTGTCCAGTTTGTTACATTAAAAAAACAGAGTTTAATATTACTTTAAGCTGTCACTTTTAAAACCGTTTCCAGGTATAAAATCCATATAAATAATTCTACAGGAATAACAATCCATGTGACTCCAATGGGGCCTCTCAGTACAGGGGCCCATCACTATGTCTAGGCAATGATTATTAGGACAATAGTAGGACCGGGTGAGATGAATGTATGGATTATTCTCCTCTGCCAGAATGATTGGAGACAGTAAGTATCTGAACTGTTACATTGTTTTATGGTACAACAGTCAGTGCCGGTGTTTCATCAGATTAGGTGACCCATCAGAATGTGTAACGGAAGTGACATTTCATCGCCACCATCTTGTTACACCCGCACTCCTCCACAATAAGGATACACTGAGAAGGAGACAAGCGGACATCTTGTTACACCCACCGGAGTTTTGCATTTTACACTTTTTTAACAGTAGATTGAGTTTATATAGTGAAATACAGAACTTAGAACTCCGTGTAAATTTAGTGAATTTTAAAAACAGCGAATTTCTGTCCGATTAGCAAACCTGTGAGATCAGCAGGCTTGGTGCTGCTTTAAAAAAATTCAACATCTAACCAGTCAGACGGAGGTCTAAGTACTTTATTTCACTATATGAACTCACTTTACTGTTAAAAATTAATGTAAAATGCAAAACTCCGGTGGGTGTAACAAGATGTCCGCCTGCCCCCTTCTCAGAGCATCCCTACTATGGAGGAGTGTGGGGTGTATCAAGATGGCGGCGATAAAACGTCACTTCCGTTACACATTCTGAACGGGTCGCCTAATCTAACAAATGTGGCTCTCCGAGGGGGCACTCAATGAAGAGGAGGGTCCAGGAGCGCCACCGGGGGACCCCAGAAAAGGAGGATCGGGACCACAAAACCCTTGTACAGAGCAGGTAAGTATGACATGTTTGTTGTTTAAAAACAAAAAAGAACCTTTACAATCACTTTACCACGTGTCTTCCAGAGAAATTTTTTCATGCAAAAATGGTCTGTTTATCCGTTTTACAAACTGTTTTTCATCCGATCCGTTTTTTTAATGGAAGAAAAATAGGACTATGATGGATGAAAAACAGTCCAAAAGGGGCCAAATACACCTACAAAGGGCAAAAACGGTAAAATGTCAATTCAATATTTGAGTCCACCCTTTGTTTACCGTTATAACTGCGCACAACTAAAGCTGAAGTTTAGCTAAAACACCCTATGCAGTTTCCTTTAATTCATTTCTGCAGAGCTTTTTGCTGTGCGTTTTTTGCACGTGCAATTTTACCACGTCTTGGCCGTAATTTGTGTTTTGCAGTTTTATGTTTTTTTTTGGAGGGGGGCAAATTAAATGCAAATCATGGCAAAAACACACTACATGCTTTTCTGCAGCTTCTCCATTGCAGTCTGCTAAACCAGATATGCAAAAAAAAGCACAGTTTTGCGTTTAACCACTTCAATACCGGGCATTTTCACCCCCTTCCTGCCCAGGCCAATTTAAATTGTTCAGTGCTGTAACATTTTGAATAACAATTGCGCGGTCATGCAACACTGTACACAAATGAATTTTTATCATTTTTTTCCCCACAAATAGAGCTTTCTTTTAGTGGTATTTGATCACCTCTGTGGTTTTTTATTTTTTGCTCTTTGAACAAAAGAAGAGCAACAAGTTTGAAAAAAAAAACACAATCTGTTTTACTTTTTGCTATAATAAATATCCCAAATTTGTTTTAAAAAAAAAAACACACATTTTTTCCTCAGTTTAGGCCAATATGTATGCTTCTACATATTTTTGGTAAAAAAAATTGCAATAAGCGTATATTGATTGGTTTGCACAAAAGTTATAGGGCCTACAAATTAGGGGATAGATTTATGGCATTTTTATTATTTTTTTACTAGTAATGGCGGCGATCTGCAATTTTTTTTATCGTAACTGACATTGCGACAGACATATCGGACACTTTTGACAATATTTTGGGACCATTGTCATTTATACAGCGATCAGTGCTATAAATATGCGCTGATTACTGTATAAATGTCACTGGCAGGGAAGGAGTTAACACTAGGGGGCAATCAAGGGGTTAAATGTGTTACCTAGAGAGTGATTCTAACTGTAGGGGGAGGGGACTGCCTGGGTGAGGAGACCTATCGGTGTCCCTATATACTAGGAACACAAAATCTGTCTCCTCTCCCCTGACAGGACGTGGATCTGTGTGTTTATCTCACTCCCTCCGTCTCCTCACATATCACTCATTTATCACTAAATTTATTAATTTATCAGTCTGGATGTCACACCACTTCCTCAAACTGAACTTAGAATTCTTCCTCCTCCATGTTCCCCTTCCCCTGATCTCTCTGTCAAAATTGATAGCACAACTATAAGCGCATGCCAAGGTCCTAGGTATAGTCCTGGACTCTGAACTCTCCTATAAGCCCCACATCCAATCACTGTCCAAAATACGCCCCTTTCTAACCAATGACACAACAAAGCTCTTAAAGGGGTTGTCAACCCTCATGGTATTTCACCTTAATACATTCTATGCATTAAGGTTAAAAACCTTCTGTGGTGCTGCACCCCCCCCCCTCCCTTCTTACCTGAATGCTGTCATTCTTCAGCCAGAAACAAGCATACCAGCTCTAGCTGGTGTCTCGTGTCCTGATTGGATAGATTGATAGCAGCGCAGCCATTGGCTCCCGCTGCTCTCAATCAAATCCAATGATGTGCCGCCGGGGGGCGGAGCCAAGTCCTGCATTCTGTGTGAATGGACACAGGTGCAGAACTCAGGAGCGCGCCCGCAGCGGTGTCCACCAAGGAGGGCGCTTCTCCAACGTGGGGAGGAGCCAGGAGCGCCGCTAAGGGACCCTAAGAGGAGGATCGGGGCCACTCTGTGCAAAACAAACTGCACAGTTGAGGTAAGTGACATGTTTGTTATTTTTTTTTAAAACGAAGCTTTTCAATCCCTTTAATTCACTCGCTGGTCATCTCTCGCCACGACTACTGCAAATCCCCTCTCATTGGTTTACCTCTACATAGTCTATCACCCCTTCAATCCATCATAAATTTTGCTGCCAGACTCATCCACCTTACCAATCACTTTGTGTCTGCTACTCTTTTGTGTCAATCCCTCCACTGGCTTCCACTCACCCAACAAATTCAATTCAAAATACTGACAACAACTTACAAAGCCATCCACAACTTGGCCCCCAGATACATCACTGACCTAGTCTCTAAATACCAACCTAATTGTTCTCTTCGTTCTTCTCAAGACCTCCTGCTCTCTAGTTCCCTCGTCACCTCCTCCCATGCTCGCCTCCAGGACTTTTCCAGAGCCTCTTCCATCCTATGGAACGCCTTACCCCAATCTGTCCGATTATCTCTTACTCTATTAGCTTTTAGACAATCTGTGAAAACCCTTCCCACACCTAACAACTGTATTTTCATTTTCTCCATCAGCTCACCCCCCACAGTTATTACCTTTTGTTCCACTTGACCCTCCCTACTAGATTGTAAGCTCTAATGAGCAGGGCCCTCTGATTCCTCCTGTATTGTAAGTGTACTGTCTGCCCCCATGTTGTACAGCGCTGCGCAATCTGTTGGCGCTATATAAATTCTGTATAATAACTGGTCTCCCTGCAAATAAATGTCAGTGTGATAGTATACACCGTATATCTCATTATGACAGATTTGCAGTACTTTTAAAGCAGATCCCTCCAGCAGTACACGGTCATCGCTGACAGAGCTTCCATCTTCACCCGGTCTTCCTTCCGGGTTCACATGCTCTGGCCGTTTGAATGGCTGGGCGATGATGATGTCACTCCTGTGAGTCATGATTGTGGTACAGTGCTCTGAGGGGACAGCCGTCCATTTTCAGCACCGCACACACGTGCAAAGATGTCACCGGCCGCTACAAATGTGAATATCACCTAGATGGTGAATGTTTAGAAGATCACTGTACCTACAGGTAAGATTTATTATAGACGTGTAAGTGTAGGTACAAGTGGAAAAGCTGAGTTTACTACTGAATGAAGGCTGGTAATGTACAGTATACACAATATGATGGCTAAATGAAACTATGACGTAAGTCTGTGTGATTTCTTTTTTTTTTCCATCGCATTTAACTCCTACCCATAACAAGTTTATACATTAATGTTAGCGCAGATATCCATAAATCTTCCCATTGCTGTTTGCTCTCTATATGTTTCATGAACAGGGTTCACTTCTTCAGAGTATATTTGCAGAGAATCTAAAATGATACAGTTAACAACTAGGGGTGCACCGAATGGATTTTTTGGTTCCGGAACCGATACCGAAAATTAAACTTATTTAAAAAAAAATATTTTTATACAGGAGATGGTCAGAGACTGGGGACGTGGTACAGGAGATGGTCAGAGACTGGGGACGTGGTACAGGAGATGGTCAGAGACTGGGGACGTGGTACAGGAGATGGTCAGAGACTGGGGACGTGGTACAGGAGATGGTCAGAGACTGGGGACGTGGTACAGGAGATGGTCAGAGACTGGGGACGTGGTACAGGAGATGGTCAGAGACTGGGGACGTGGTACAGGAGATGGTCAGAGACTGTGGACGTGGTACAGGAGAAGATGTGGTACAGGAGATGGTCAGAGACTGGGGATGTGGTACAGGAGATGATCAGAGATTGGAAACGTGGTACAGGAGATGGTCAGAGACTGGGGACGTGGTACAGGAGATGGTCAGAGACTGGAGAATTGGTACAGGAGATGGTCAGAGACTGGGGACGTGGTACAGGAGATGGTCAGAGACTGGGGACGTGGTACAGGAGATGGTCAGAGACTGGGGACGTGGTACAGGAGATGGTCAGAGACTGGGGACGTGGTACAGGAGATGGTCAGGGACTGGGGACGTGGTACAGGAGAGGGTCAGAGACTGGGGACGTGGTACAGGAGAAGGTCAGAGACTGGGGACGTGGTACAGGAGATGGTCAGAGACTGGGGACATGGTACAGGAGATGGTCAGAGACTGGGGACGTGGTACAGGAGATGGTCAGAGACTGGGGACGTGGTACAGGAGATGGTCAGAGACTGGGGACGTGGTACAGGAGATGGTCAGAGACTGGGGACGTGGTACAGGAGATGGTCAGAGACTGGGGACATGGTACAGGAGATGGTCAGAGACTGGGGACATGGTACAGGAGATCAATGCAGCTTCACCAGTGCCTGTCAGAAGCAGCCTGCTTGTGTTCCCAGGGCAGCCAGCCAGTGTTCCCAGTGCAGCCAGCCAGTGTCCCTATTGCAGCTAGTGTCCCCAGCCAGTGTCCCCATTGCAGCCAGTGTGCCCATTGCAGCCTGTGTCCCCAGCCAGTGTCCCCATTGCAGCCAGTGTCCGGATTGCAGCCAGTGTCACCATTGCAGCCTGCCTGTGCAGGGGAAGAAAGAGGAGAGCCACCGCCGCCTTGTTGATTTGGGCGCCGGGAACATCACAGCTTTCATTTCAATAGCTGTGTGTTCCCCCTTGTCCGTGCTCTTTGATAGATCACCAGTCCAATCCTGGGACGGGTGATCTGTCTATCAAAGTTCCCCGGAGAAGGGGGGGGGCTGTATGTGGCAGCGGGGAACACACAGCTATTGAAATGAAAGCTGTGATGTTCCCGGCGCTCAAATCAACAAGGCGGCGGTGGCTCTCCTCTCTTCTGAGCTATAGGACACCCCCATAATGGGCGGCACCAGGGGCGGAGCCCCACCCCGGCCCCACCTCATTTTCGGCTCCGTTATCAGCCATTTTTCTCTTCAGCTAAAATGTTTCGGCGGCCAAATTTTGGTGCATCCCTAGTAACAACTATTAATACATGATAAAGTATATTACAATGTATAATCCTTGTATGATTAATATTCATTACTTACACAAACGTACAACAAGACCAGCAAACACACATATAAAATGATTGTTGGGCATCCCCCATATGGAGCCGCTGTGTACAAGTCACATGGGGTATTACCCCCAATCCTGCCAAGATGTGTTTAATAATTACACTGATATACAAGGAGAAAGCCTGGGAAAGTAAATTTTACCAGAATTGGGTCACTAATAAAGGAAAATGAAGTCCTGAGAATTGGCTCCACTTTCTAAGATAAAGCTTCAGGTCAAAATTGCAACAAAATAATTCCAAATGACGAGGGAGATGTGCGATTATACTTCATAACTTTTCCTGTAAAATGTGATAAAGCAATGAGAATGGTGCCACCCCAATCATTATAAATGTATCTCTTTATTGATACCAATAATATAACTTTCCATTCATTGTTTTTTCTATGTAAAATTTTAATGCTTTTTGCATGAAAAACTATCAGATTAAATGATAAGGTTCCATTTTTATTCGGTATCTAAACTGAGTTTTTTGGCTTTCTTCCTGTGAACTGCAGTAGGATCCTGAGATCCCTTTTGCAATTGAGGGAACAGTGTAAAAAAAGCCGTCACCACTATGATTGGTGGTTCCCTCCACACCATTGGGACTGTGGAAGGCATGGACTTTTCTTCTTGTTTAGCCAATGATGGAGATAAGTCACACATGTAAAGAAATATTGAGGGGCCCAATTCCTGTCCTGATCCCTTATTTTGCATCCAAAATAGAAGTGGTTTGCCTTTTTTACCATCGCCGTCATACTACACTTTGGGGATACAAATGTGACCTCCCCACAAATGTAGGAGAAGTTATCTGCGTTATTTACAGTTTCGAGGGATCTCGGCTTCTGAGGGAAAATATCACACAACTGTTCCTTGGATATGTTGGGCAATGATCCGATCACAAGTCACCAGATGGAACTGTATGATGTGTAGATCTGACCAAGACAAATGTACCTTACAATAAAAGAACAATAAATTACAGTTCAGTAATCTGTAGACTCAAAGTGAAGATACATTTAAACCTACATGTGGTTCCATTTTCATTGTTCTACCGTTACGAAGAATCATGATCATCAGACCCCTCCCTCCATTGTAGGCAGATATACTCGCCTGTCTATAAATCTTTATTGTGAAATATCTTGAAAACTTTACCCGACCAGCACCTTTATCACCTGTTTTCTAATTCATCTAATAAAAATATGTAAGAATTCGCACATTTTATCTCAGAGGTCAATAATTTCCCCAAATTTGTAGACCGGTGTTATCCAACAGCTTCATGAAGCCATCTACAAAGGTAAGTACAATATACTGTATATACAATATACACATGTGTATACAGCATATAGGCAGGTAATAACATTGCCCATAGTACTTGACATCATCTACCCCATACAGACTTCCAATCCTGTGTTTCCCACACCGCATTCATGCGATCGGCAGGGGGTGTCAATGTTAAGTAAACAACACCCAAAAATGGTTTACAAAACTTAGTGCGATTTACACAACTGGATTGCATGGATGTGAACACCCATGTGATCCGATTCCAGTGCGGGGGAAAAAAGGGCCCTACACCTATTTTTGTGCAGATTTGGTGTGATGTGAGCCATACAAATTAATTTCTCAAATTGCACCGCACACATCGCATGTAATTTGTACAGGAATGTGGTGCGATTCCCGTGCGAATTACATGCAATTTGTCGCACCGCAGATATGTGAACCTAGGATAACTCTATTGATCGTGCCAGTAACTATAATATATGAGCTCATACCTGAGGAACAAAATATGTGAGTATTTTACACTCAATTCTGATTGTTCATTCATATAACGATGTCCTCGTATACTGTAAGATCTGATGCTGGCCCCTCTATAAATGTCATATTACTCTATATATGGATTCAAAAAATTCAGGGAAATTCAGATTATAACTCAGATTTACTTCATGGGATCCCTTGTCCATCTTCCGGTGTGATTTTAGGGCTCATTCACACTATATACAGTGACAGGACACACAAGAATCAATTGTTTCCTATGTGTCCCGTTCTTTCACACTTCAGTGCAGCACATGACTGTACTGCAGGGTGTTAGGAGATAAATGCAGACATACTGTGTTTTATTGCAGCGCACTTTAATCGCACGACAATGTGCAACAACGCAGCGCATCATGCTGCTGTACATTGGTGTGAATGAAGTGTACCTTTTGTACACTTCACATAAAGCTTCTACAGAAAAAATAGAATAGTGTGATGCAATGAATCGCATACCACACTTCCCTCTACCACAGCCGGTGTTCTGGCAAAATAGCCAATTCATCAAGATCTCCCGATTACGTCACTTCTGGTTACTGTAAACCGTCACTAATTGGAGATTTCGACAACTTGCTGTTTTGACACAACACCGGCAACCGCATACCGTCCGGTACATTGTATTATGAGTGCATATTGTTAGTCCGCTCCGATACTAACCAACAAAATGGCCGTTGGCGGCAACAACTTTTTCCTCATTACCCGCTGTTGTGTCAAAACAGCAAAGTCTTTGTGTAGCGGGGTGTATACGATTGCCGGTGTTGTGTCAAAACGACAAGTCATCGAAATCTCCAACTACTGACGGTTTACAGTAACCGGAAGTGACGTGATTGGAGATCTTGATGAATTGTCTATTTTGACAGAACAGGAAGGGAGAGATGCAGGAGAGGTAAATCGCTCTGACAGCTCTGCGTTATTGTGTGATCCCGGCCTTCCATAAATCATATCCTCCTATTTCTGTATGAGATATAAATGTGCTTCCAATATTCCTCCCAATCAGTAGATGTCCTTCTAAAGACTCGGCACCTCATATACATGAGATATGTGATCTGTTTATTCACTCAGATCAGGAATGTCCTCATAAAGGAAGATCTGATGTCCTCACATCTATACATCAAGTTCCTCCAGTATATAAAATGTACATTATATCTCATATATACTCCATGGGTGAGGAAAATGTGTTTACAAGTGAAGATCAATGGAGAAATGTCTGATATCTACACATGAATGTTATATACTTGTTATGGGTATAAATGAAGAGGGATTATAAATCATCATCCAGGTTTATGTCATAGTGTGATGTAGAACATATTGTGTACATTACCGGCCTTTCCTCTATATAGTACATGGAGGTTTTTATACATTCTTTATTATAAGAAGTCAGGCTCTATACAGCATAAATAATACTAAACATACAAATACAGAATATAAAAGCTGGAAGTAATACTGCAGTGGATTCTGAGCACAGATAATAATAATGTGTTATAGAGGTAGATCAGGGGGTCCGACCTTTTCACCTTCCTGGGTCACATTGGAAGAAGAGGAATAGTCTCGGGCCGCACATAAAATACACAATCAATAAGGAGAGATGATGAGGAGTTCCTCCTGCGGCTCTCAGCGGGGAGGTGCGGCTGCTGACCCCGTTCTCTATAATGAAAGGTCACCGGCGGCCGCACCTATTCCCGGCTCCCTACACAGCCAGTGATTACCTGCGGTGATTACTGCTGGACGCAGACAAAGTGTGTATAGGAGTGGCCTAGTCAAAGTCCGGACTTAAATCCCTTTGAGATGCTGTGACATGACCTTAAACAGGCCGTTCATGCTGGAAAACCCTCCAATGTGGATTAAAACAATTCTACAAAGAAGAGCGTCCAAAATTCCTCCACAGCGATGTGAAAGACTCATTGCCAGTTATCACAAATTCTTGATTGCAGTTGTTGCCACCAAGGGTGACACAACCAGGTATTAGGTTTAGGGGGCAATTACTTTTTCACATAGAGCCAGGCAGGTTTGGACAGCTTTTTTCCCCTAATAAATGAAATTATTATTTATAAACTGCATTTTATATTTACTCGGGTTATCTTTGTATACTATTAAAATTTGTTTGAGGATCTGAGTCATTTAAGTGTGACAAATATGCAAAAAAAAAAATTAGGAGAAAATACTTTTTCCCAGCTCTGTAATGTGCACTCAGGTGACATGAGCATTGTATATACAGTATATACTATGGGGGAGGGGAGACAGCACCTGGTGACTACATATTGTAGGGGAACACTTACAGATAAAGTGGTAGGTACCCCTGTGAGTGCGCAGAGCTTACAATCAAGCTTACCTGTAGGTACATTGAATATCTCCTGAACGTTCCCCTTTAGGAGATATTCACAATGGCCGATGACATCATCTACACATGTGCAGTGACACTCCGCATTCACAGACACACAGTTTGCTGCGGAATGTAGAGCACCACACGCATGCGCAGGAGTGACGTCATCACAGCCCAGACATTCAATGTCCGGAGCCGGCAAACCCGGAAGGAAGACGGGATCAAGATGGAAACCTCTGCAGTGGTGACAGAGCGCCACTAGAGGGCGTCATTTCTAAGGTAAGTTTGTGGTGCATACTAGGGCATTATGACAAAAAATCTGAAGGGGGCAGATTTTTTTTTTTTGTTCACAACCTCTTTAAGAATCCCATTTGTGATGATCATCATGTCTGCATCCTGCTTTATAATACTTATGAATATTCATATTGTATAATATCTCTTATCTGAAGACTGTGGAGGGGTTTAGCCGTATTTTTATTTTTTTTATTTTAGGTGGACCATACAAGATAAAACATTAGGACTTTTTTTTCTTCTTAATATGACAAATGTGACAAATGTATCTGCAAAACACTCCAGAGTTGGTTGAAAATATTCTGTAATTTATAATGTTTTTCCTACACACTTTACATTTATTTTTTTTAAACTGCTGTCCAAATGTCACAAGCATTTGCACAACCATCACGAATAATCCCTCATTATTGTGTCTAATATGTTTAGTTTCTATGATCATCGGCTCCATTTAGTGTCTATAATATGTAGTATTTTCCTGAAATACCTCAAACAGGAAAATGCTATATTATGGCCACCAGGTGGAGCTGATGATCATAAAACACACATATTAGGGATTCTTTGGTTGTGGTTGCGACATTCGTACAGCAATTTTTTAAATAATACAACCCCTATATCTTATAATTGTATAATAGCTTCTTGTGCATGGATTGGGAATGGATGGATTTGGAGAAATGACAATGTAGAACTATTTCTTGGTAGTTGATGAAGAATATTAGTGCAGCTTTCAGTAAGGGGATGATAAGCTCCGGGTTCACACCACAATGTGGCTCAGGAAATCTGCAATCTGTTTGTGTTTCCCGCACTGTGTTCAGATTGCACTGTCCTTGTGATCTGCAGCGGGTGTCAGTGCTCTGATAATGACACCCCAAATACAGGTCACAAACGCAGAGCATTTGTCTGCATCAGATCACACGGTATACCAGAAGTAGAGCATCCACTACTTTGGTGCGATGTGCAATTTGAGCCTGTTGAAAATGAGTCGACTCAAATCACACTGCACTGAATCGCATGTGAATTGCACAGGAATTTAGTCGCATCCCTGTGTGATTCATAGGTGATTCCTTTGCGATTCATAGGGGATTCCTGTGCGATTTCATAGGTGATTCCTGTGTGATTTCATAGTGTGAACCCAGACTTAGTTAGAGTTTGCACTATCTGTATAAATCGGTATAATTAGTGAGATATCACTCACATCGAGTATAAAGACAAGTACACACCATCAGTTTTCTTGTTAAACCTAGCAGGCTAAAGGAAAAAAAAACTTAAGAGCTGAGGAGGAGATCCTGTACTAACAATCTAATGTTAGTACAGTGATCTCCCCGCTGAGCTATTGTGTTCTGACAAAGTATCTTCTGTATATTTTTTGGAGAATATTTCACGTGATAAAATGCCCAATTTGTTGAGTATCTGGGGTGTCATATAGAATAATGGCTCCCAAACGCATGTTGCACATTTTTGTGCGATTTTACAGTGTAGCAGAATTGTACCACTCTGCCAGTAATTCAGATGTGAATGGGGCCCTATAATAGAGCTTCCCCATGCCCCTCCCCCTCCTTGTCCCCCCGGATGATATGGATGGAAATCAGGATTCAGATCTATGAAGAGAAGGTAGACAGACGGACATCAGACATCTCACAGATGGATTCATTAGATGCTCTTCAGTCCTGGTTCACATTCATGAGATTTCACATGTCAAATCGGCAGCTATTGCCCCCAATGTCACCGTCTGAATCGATGCAACGCCACACCGATGAGACTGTAGGCCACACCACCCAACTACAATCTAAACCCATTAAACCATCATAATAAACAACACCAAACATTGAATTATGGCAAAAATATGGCCGCGGCACCTTTATTGGTTTAAACACATAAATATTTATTACTCTTTTATTAACAAACAATAACATCATTGATCAACCAATATCATTTTATTGTTATCTGCTCAGTTATCAGAACTCGAGCAGCCATCCACAATATAATATCAAAAACCAGTCCCCACCAGCCGGACTTGAGAATCAAGCCCAGCCCACCCCAACCGCTGCGGCCATTTCAATGCCACACTGCAAGCCTGTATTAAAGATATCGAGACCCACATCCGAAAGGTGAACACCATCCTGCCTGTACAAGCCCGGAATGCCACCTTCAAGATCTATGTGTCGATAAGACAAGCCTCCTATCGAGGGCATGAACTTCTCTATTGCCCTATTGACTCTCTTCCTGATTTTCTCCATAGCCCTCCTCTGATCAGAGGACAACCAGGAGAGACGAGGAACCACTTCTGAAAATATTATAATAGTACCCTCAAAAGACATATGAAAACGATGAAGGTCTCGCTTGATCATGGCCAGCAAGTCCAGTGTTCTAACATTCCCTAAATCATTTCCTCCCAAGTGTATTAACAAAATAGAAGGAGGGGGCCAAACTTGGTACAATCTGGATAAATGAAAAAATAATTGATACCACTGTAGGCCTCTTATTCCTTTCCAAAATAACTTAAACTGCTCAGGCTGTAAGGACAAATTAGCTGAGTAACAGCGGTGCTCCGCTCTCTTACATGCCCAGTATATAAACGAGTGTCCTATGATCCATACCGAGTGCTGCATATCTAGGGATTAAATGAACAGGTTAGGTCTGACATATAATTTAAAACATTTCGACTTCCACCTCCCCATCTCCTTAATGGCTGTTTCTGATAACCCCTTACGGGCTGCCTCTGATACTGCGCCTATCCTAAAGGAGTGGGAGGAGAATCTAAAATTCTGTAAGCCCAAATGATTTAAACATTTTCGGAGTACTGAATCAAATTGATATTTAGTAAGAGGCTCTGAATTGGCATGAATAAAGAATAGCCCCCCAACTGGAGGCCTAACTCCCAGGAAACGCTGAACCAAAGCCACTGGGCAAACTAGCCCGTTTTCTTGAGCATGTAGATTGACCAAACAGCCTCTGCCGGTCTGATCCATTTTTGAACGCTGCAACCAAATATGCACTCCAAATTGGTCAATTGCCACCTGTTCATACAAAATGCCCAATAATACCTTCTTATTTGCAGGTACCAATTCCGAAATACGGAAAGCACCGAAAAATGCAAAGGAAAAGGCTGTATTGAAAAGCAAGGCTTCATACTCTGAGAAGCACACTCGTTTAGTTGCTTCACACAGACCCCCAAGTAATTCCACCGATATCGGTCTTCTACTATCAGGGATTAACGATCTTCTCTTATATCCCTTTAGAGCCTGTTTAACTGAGAAATAACCAGAACAAGGCAGCAACCCCCGTAACTTAAAGAAAAAGGAAATGCCAGCAAGAGTTTTCATCGCATAATGACTGGAAAACTGCTGCTGCATTAAAAACTCTAAGAAAGCCAAAATCGTGGTCTCAGAAGGGATATTATAACTAAAACCTTTATTCTCAGCAAATGACACCCAACTTTTCCAGGCTGCCATGTAACTATACCATGTTTTTTGGAGCGACAGAACCTTTTAATTGCATCTGCCACCGTCAGATCACTTCCCACAGATGTTCCAGGCATGGAATGCCCCACTCGTCCACCTCTGGTAACAAACGCCGAAAGCGGTCCATCTGAAACCGAGATAACGAGTCAGCAATATTATTCAAAATCCTTAAGCCAAATATTAAATTGCAAACATAACAAAACGATCTGTCTTAACACCTTGATGACCCAAAACGAGCTAGACGACAAGGAATTTACCGCATACAACACACCCTTGTTATCCGTTTCCAAAATAATTCTTCTATTCGCAAACTGTGGCCCCCAGATAACTAACGCCACCAAGATAGGGTATAATTCTAACAAAACTAGATTTTTTGTGGCCTGATTCTGGACCCATGATTCTGGCCATGGTGCACAGCACCAATGCGACTGCCAAACCGCACCAAAGCCTTTTGATCCCGCCGCATCAGTGAAAAAATGAAAATCCGGCGCACAAATAAATTCAGACTGGAAAAGAGACCTCCCATTGTAGCTGACAAGAAATTTGTCCCAAACCAAAAGGTCCTCTTTAAGAGAACTGGTGATCCTAATATGGGCAAAAGGCGATTTTTTTTCCCAGCGGTAGACAAATAAAGCCGCCGAGAAAAAATTCTGCCAACCGGCATAATCCGACATGCAAAGGCCAAGGAACCTAAAAGCGACTGCATCTCTTTTACCCAAATTTTCTTCTTTTTAATTACCAGAGACAACAACAACCTCAACTTAACAAGCTTTGCGTCCGGCAACCAAAACTTCATGGCACAAGTGTCTATTTGAATCCCTAAAAATTCTAATGATGTAGCAGGCAAACACGTCTTTTCTTCTGCTAGCGGGACACCGAAATACTGAGACATGGCCATAAAGTTATTCAACAAGTCAAAGCATAGCGAAGAATCATGTGGACCTATGAACAAGAAATCATCCAGATAGTGAATTATACTATCTGAACCATTCTGTAAACAAAGCACCCACTGTAAAAAAGTAGCAAATGCCTCAAAATATGAACAGGACAAAGAGCATCCCATAGGGAGACACTTGTCGAAAAAGAAAAATCCATCAAAATAAAAACCTAGTGAATTAAACGCTGCTGGGGAAATAGGCAGTAACCTGAAAGCCGACTTCACATCGGCTTTGGCTAACAAAGCCCCCTCGCCACATGATCGGATCTTACTTAATGCGTCTTCAAAAGTTGCATAGGAAACTGAGCACAAATCGCCATCTATCTCATCATTCAAAGAACTACCCTTTGGGAAGGATAAATGATGGATAATACGAAACTCATTCGGCTCCCTTTTTGGGACTACACCCAAAGGGGAGATCCGAAAATTTTGAAAAGGTGGATCCGCAAATGGTCCTTCAATCCTACCTTCCGCCAACTCCTTTAACAACTTATTTCTAACTATTTGAGGAAATAATTCCACAGACTTTAGATTCCCAACCACTTCACACCCTTCTCCTGAAAAGACAGGTAATGGGAAACCTTCTGCAAAACCTTCAAGAAGAAAACACGCCTTCTCCCTGTCTGGGTATTTGCCCAACCACGGGCGCATTCTTTCCAGCCTCACAGGCGTGCAGGCTTTTGGAAAAAACATCTTTTTGCGCTTGGCTGGTTCCCACAGTCCCATGTTTCTTAAAACATTTTGCTGCCGGTTGCGCTCCCGCACACACAGCGCATTCATGCCTATATTTGCATGATGCATTCCAACGGCATTGACCTTCGTTAAAGGCAAAACAGCAGCCTTTTCTAAACGTTGTATGTGGAGCATTAACTGTGGGCGACTTTACAGCTAACTGCTTCTGCAGCAATATCAGATTAAGCCACAGTCCTACATCTTTCATTCCCTAGCTTAGCGTAGGGTGAATGGACAATTTTTGTCTAAAAGATTCGTCATAATAGAACCACCCCAGCCCACCAAAATTCTTATATGCCTCAAGAATGTGGTCCACATGCTGAAAAAGACCCCCACACATCCCAGGGTGTTTTTCAGCCAGTACTCCAGCATATATGCAAAAAGCCTGAAGCCAATTATTTAAGGACCGTGGTATAGGTCTACGCCTATCCTCCTCATCTCCCTTTCTGTCATTCCTACCCATAAATTCTTTGTGTAAAGGTAAGAGTGACCGTATATCTATAAATTCCCCTTTCCATATCTTTTCTTTAACTGTTAGACTCAAATGGAAACCTAGTGGGGAGACTTCACAGGGCATAACATCTTTCATGCAGGTCTCAGGCACAGGCACCCTGACAGGCGCAGCTACTCAGGAATGAGGGAAGCACTTTGAATTCCTTGTGTATTCAAAACAACAGCTGGAGAAGTAATAGAAGTAGCAGGAAATAGTGCAGGTACATTAGAAGAAACAGCAGGGACAGGCATACTAGAAAGAGACTGTATTAAAGATGACAGAGATCCCACCAAACCAGATAAAACGTTCATTTGTGATAACTCACCCGCTGCTGGAGGCTGAACTACTGCTTGCTTTCCTCCAGCAGCACCATGGGGTCTGGGACTTGTAGTTCTTGCCCAACCTGCACACCGCTGGTCACCTCTATCTGAGGAGTGTCATGCTGGAAAAATGCTACCTCATGCTGACCTGTATGGCGCTGGGCGGGCATGCGCCCCCTTGTTGCTGCGCTGGCTTGCTGGCTCCTGTGGTCCTTCTGTCCTCTTCCTAACGCTGGTGACGGGGAAAAAGTCCACCTCTTCTTCACAGCACGGCGGCTGCGGCTTGTGACACCTCCGACCTGTGCTTTGGCTGCGCTCGGCTCTCCCTCCTCTTCGGCTGTTCCCGCATCATGTCGGCTCCGCTCCGGTGGAGTACTTCTCCTGGCTCTGTCATGCTGTGCCAGCGCTGCTCCTCTCCGCCTCGTACTCCTGAGCTGCTCCCTCCTTTCTTCCACAGCTGAAACAGCTGCTCCGCTACTGCCCGGCTGCTCCTCATTACTCTTCATGAACTCCAGGCAGCAGCGAAGCAAAACCTCTCCTCCTTCACCGCCTGCTTTCTCTAGGAGCTGCCTGATAAGGGGCTCCATTCTTCTCAGGGCTCCTGTCTTCTCAGCTGTTTTCCCGGAAGAGGGGGAATTCCTCTGCATAACCCCTTTATATAGCCTCTCATTATTCCAGAACCTTCCCTGAATTCCTATTGGATCCTGCCAGCAATCTGCTTTCCTAATCCTTAAAGGGGCAGTATCCTTCCTATACCCTTCACCCTATTTAACTTTATTAACTAATTAGCACTGGAGTGGGATGGCCACACTCTCACCCAAGTGGGCCCATATTGTGCCCCCTTTTCATTCACACAATAGAAACACAGTCCAGTTGTTTTTCTGCATGTGCATTTTTGATGCGTTCCAGTGCATTTTTTTCCCCCTTGTTTTTCTTCACCTTCAATGTATTTAGGTGCGTTCCGGTGCATTTTTGATGCGTTTTCCCATGTTCCAGTACAGTTCAGTGCAGATGTACTACTTTTTTCCTGGAACTGAATGCACTGGTGTAAACTATGCCGTTAAAAAAAACACATACAGTATCTCACAAAAGTGAGTACACCCCTCACATTTTTGTAAATATTTTATTCTATCTTTTCATGTGACAACACTGAAGAAATGATTCTTTGCTACAATGTAAAGTAGTGAGTGTACAGCTTGTATAACAGTGTAAATTTGCTGTCCTCTCAAAATAACTCAACACACAGCCATTAATGTCTAAACCGCTGGCAACAAAAGTGAGTACACCCCTAAGTGAAAATGTCCATATTGGGCCCAAAGTGTCAATATTTTGTGTGGCCACCATTATTTTCCAGCACTGTCTTAATCCTCTTGGGCATGGAGTTCACCAGAGCTTCACAGGTTGTCACTGGAGTCCTCTTCAACTCCTCCATGACGACATCACGGATCTGGTGGATGTTAGAGACCTTGCGCTCCTCCACCTTCCATTTGAGGATGCCCCACAGATGCTCAATAGGGTTTAGGTCTGGAGACATGCTTGGCCAGTCCATCACCTTTACCCTCAGCTTCTTTAGCAAGGCAGTGGTCATCTTGGAGGTGTGTTTGGGGTCGTTATCATGTTGGAATACTGCCCTTTGGCCAGTCTCTGAAGGGAGTGGATCATGCTCTGCTTCAGTATGTCACAGTACATGTTGGCATTCATGGTTCCCTCAATAAACTGTAGCTCCCCAGTGCTGGCAGCACTCATGCAGCCCCAGACCATGACACTCCCACCACCATGCTTGACTGTAGGCAAGACACACTTGTCTTTGTACTCCTCACCTGGTTGCCGCCACACACACTTGACACCATCTGAACCAAATAAGTTTATCTTGGTCTCATCAGACCACAGGACATGGTTCCAGTAATCCATGTCCCTAGTCTGCTTGTCTTCAGCAAACTGTTTGCAGGCTTTCTTGTGCATCATCTTTACAAGAGACTTCCTTCTGGAATGACAGGCATGCAGACCAATTTGATGCAGTGTGAGGCGTATGTTCTAAGCACTCACAAAGACAACCTCTGGATATGATGCTGACCACATGCACTCAACCTTTTTGGTCGACCATGGCGAGGCCTGTTCTGAGTGGAACCTGTCCGGTTAAACTGCTGTATGGTCTTGGCCACAGTGCTGCAGCTCAGTTTCAGGGTCTTGGCAATCTTCTTATAGTCTAGACCATCTTTATGTAGAGCAACAATTCTTTTTTTTTTTTCAGATCCTCAGAGAGTTCTTTTCCATGAAGTGCCATGTTGAACGTCCAGTGACCAGTATGAGAGAGAGAGCGATAACACCAAATTTAACACACCTGCTCCCCATTCACACCTGAGACCTTGTAGCACTAATAAATCACATGACACCGGGGAGGGAAAATGGCTAATTGAGCCCAATTTGGACATTTTCACTTAGGGGTGTACTCACTTTTGTTTCCAGCGGTTTAGACATTAATGGCTGTGTGTTGAGTTATTTTGAGGGGACAGCAAATTTACACTGTTATACAAGCTGTACACTCACTACTTTACATTGTAGCAAAGTGTCATTTCTTCAGCGTTGTCACATGAAAAGATATAATAAAATATTTATGTGAGGGGTGTACTCAATTTTGTGAAATACTGTATATTCTTCCCATACATTGCAGATCACCTGGTATGTGAGAGTGGATTTGGGGGGGGGGGTTCTGTTCTCCATCTTCATATCTGCAGAGTGAGATCTCAGGCACGGCTGCCTCTGGCAGTGAATAATAAAAATTGTGAAAAATTGGGCGCAAAACCATATATACATATGAATGTCAACCAGACCCACATAAGTGTGACATAATAATCAACACATATACCATAAAATATATAAAACCAGTCCAATATAGATAAATGTGAAATAAATATAATTATATCTGTGAAACAAATATAAATGGGTGTATTTCTTCTGTGTGGGTGAAATCTCCAGCACCGTGCCTTCATAAAGTGCAGTATGCTCGTTTCTTGTGAAAAAAATGCTTCATCCGAAATGACAAATAAATCTGCTCACCAGATGTCTCTGGCCACAAGGTGACCACCAGGCATAAAGTATGGAAAACTTCCTCAGCAAACCAGGATCCTCCAAGCCAATTAGAACTTCAATCGAGCATCTCCAATATCGATCAAACCTCATAGAATCATAGATGGTGAATGGTGATCCTCTGATAATTACATTCAATGCAAATCCCAAATGCTCCTTATCCTTATCTTAATTCTGTAAAGATTGGCTCTCCCAAGAATGAGACAAAAAATGGAAATATAGTGTAATACTGTCTTTATTGTCAGATCACTTACATGCCTCAAAACGTACAGCAGATGACAGCTCAGCTGTGGGATGAGGCAGAGGGGCCGATCCGTCACTAGAATGTGAAACCAGGAAGCACGGCATGAATGTCAGCTGGGGGTGGAGGAGATCGCTCCTGTGTCTAACATCTACAGCCTCGTTTTCAATGCGTCTTCTGGAAAATGGACAATGGACTGCCTCTGGCTGCGAGTTTCTCCAGATTTGGAGTGAAACTTGGTAAAGTCTCTATGAGCCGCTTACTGTTCTCCTTGCTGGAGGATCACAGATATCAGAAAGCAAAGCTCTGCCTATCCCAGGCTGCCTCCATACAAAGAACTCGTACAGAACAAGGCAAGGAAAGTCAGTAATGAGGACAGGATCAGCTACAGGGAGATCATGAGCAATACGGGTCTAACACCTTCCTGGGGAAATTTCTCCTCACTTCCTGTTCTGGTGTTACTGTAGTCTGCTTGACATGATGTGTGTGGGAAAAACTCCAAGGACCGCAATAAACAGATAATCCAAGTTCTATTCTTCTCTTTAACCACTTGGCCTCTGGAAGGCTTTACCCCCTTCATGACCAGGCAGTTCTTTGCTATTCAGCACTGTTCTACTTTAACTGGTAATTGTGCGGTTATACAACACTTTACACAAATGAAATTTATTGAGAAAAAGAGTATAGCTGCTCAGAAAGAATATATAATAGAATATTTGGTACCTACATCCCCAAATTGGCTGAAGAAAAAGGAGAATTGGGGCGAGTGGGATTTTACTGGTACCGTCTTAGGACATTACAACATTTTCCCTAAAATCTATTTTTTATTTGGTATTAAATTAAAATTGTGTACAAAGGACATATAAATGGTAGTTATTCTATTGTATTTAATACACCTCAATGGAAGTCGCTGGCATATGGCAGGGCATCAGGGCCACCACTTCTGGGTGAGTATGGGAGCACATACACGGGTCCTATGAACACCCCTAAACATATCAGTATATAAGCCATAAAATCTATCATCATCTAATCAGTTAGCACATTGTATGACTGACCTCCCCCAGAGTGGCTACTCTCCCCCCCCAGAGTCTGTGGGGCAGTCAGTCCTCTGTTTTGGGGTCACTGATGTAAGGGGGGAGTAAATACATCCTTTACCTTGGGGTCCTCACTCCCCTCTTTGTGAACACTGAGCTCATCCCTACTGGGGGGGATTAAAGTAATTGAAGTGGTTTACACACCCAGCAGACAAAGGGTAAGAATTGGAATGGGAGAAGGAAGTCCATGTAATACGGCATTTATACATATTTTATGGCCTCTTTGGTATATTTGGGGTCTTTTCAATCCTCCATCAGTGGATGTGTTCCTTGGTCTGCTGCCTGACTCCACAGCTGCTATAGTGTGAAATGTAATGTGAAGTGTTGGAGGGCTGCTTTACCCACTCACTGACCGCCCTATATTTGTTTTACTGCTACAGGGCAGATGTATGTATAGTGTGTGTGTATATAGTGTGTGTGTATATAGTGTGTGTATAGTGTGTGTATAGTGTGTGTATAGTGTGTGTATAGTGTGTGTATAGTGTGTGTATAGTGTGTGTATAGTGTGTGTATAGTGTGTATATAGTGTGTGTATAGTGTGTGTATAGTGTGTGTATAGTGTGTGTATAGTGTGTGTGTATATAGTGTGTGTATAGTGTGTGTGTATTCTACACAGCGGGAGCTGATCAGCAGGTCCTGGCAGATTGCCATTCTGTCAGTAAGGGAGGCATGAATCCTGTGTTCCTGCAAAGCAGAGATACAAATCTATGCCTTCTTCTAGTCAAAGCTCCTCCCCCACAGTAGTAACATACCAGCTAGGCACACAGTTAGCCTTTGATCGCCCCTGATGTTAACCCCTTCTCTACTAGTGTCATTAGTACAGTGACAGTGCATATTTTTTGCATTGATCACTATATTAGTGTCACTGGTCCCCAAAAAGTGTCAGTGTCTGTCCTCCACAATATTGCAGTCCCGCTATAAGTTGCTAATCGCTGCCATTACTACTAGGGGAAAAAAATTCCATAAATATATCCCATAGTTTTGTTTGCGTAAAATTTATAGCATTTACAATCAATATACGCTTATTGGGATTTTATTTACCAAAAATATGTAGCAGAATACATATTGTCCTAAATTGATGAAGAAATTAGATATTCATTTTTTTTTTATTGGGTATGTTTTATAGCAGAAAGCAAAAAAATATTGTTTTTATTTTTTTTAAATTGTCGGTCTTTTATTGTTAGTAGTAGTTCAAAAAACGCAGAGGTGATCAAATACCACCAAAAAGAAAGCTCTATTTGTGGGGAAAAAAGAACATCAATTTTATTTGGGTACAGCGTCCCAGAACCGCGCAACTGTCAGTTAAAGTAATGCAGTGCTGTGTCACAAAAAATGGCCTGGCCAGAAAGGGGGTAAATCTCCTGGAGCTGAAGTGGTTAAAGTTTACCTGTACTATGCTTGTTCAGGATGAAGTAACAGGTTCTCTTCATAGTCCGGCTTCTCTGCTGCGGATTCCTTCACCACATTCCTTGTCACTCTCTTATCCCACCAGAGACTCTTCAAGTCTGACAGTTTAGATGAAGTGACTTCCAATATATTTCATAGACCGGCAACAATATGGAGTTTATTATCAGATAGTAATCTGTGTGATCTGAGAGAACGGCTTCTACAAAACTCTTCATCTGCTCAGCTCTGTTACTATATAAAGAGGTTCCACACAACTACATTGTCTTTGTAGTGACTCCATATTTTAATAAATTGAAGATAAAACAGTAATAATATTCCCCTCATAGGTAAAAACTGCCCCACAAATCCCTCCAATGAAGTGCGGACCCCCCTCCCTGTACATCCTTCTCCTGCACCCGTCATGGTTACATCCCGTCCTCAGATACTTCTACTCCATGTCAGAGGAGAGACTCTGAGGCCATAGAGATAAATACAAGAGAAGTCTACTTACAGTGGTGCCCCAGGGGGGGTCTCAATCTGGTCAGATTTATCCAACCCCTCCCCCCCCATACACATTTGCAAAATCATATCTCCTGGTTCTCTCACAGCTTCAAAGCAAAGCCTTATGGTGCAGTACTCTTACAGTACTAACCCAACTGTCCAGAAAAAGCGAAATCCTTTGCAAAACACGTTGATGATCTGGATTTGGTGAAGTAATTGAGGACCAGTATAAAGAATTGTGGAATAAGATTTGTATAATTATTAATGGTGCCGTTCTCCCATTCCACTGTGTATAATTCCTGCAATATACGGCCCTTTATTGGGGGTTATGTATTTATAAATGTGACGTTCTTTTATTGAGTGTAATAAACTTTATGATTTTATTTATTTATTTATTTATATATATATCTATCTCCTCTGCCTCATATTGTGCCGGTAAATTCCGCCTTTTTTAAACAATTTGTTCCGTATGTTTTTATTATCTTTAATCTGTCAGTAAAACTTGTCAGAAGTGATTTGTGCTGATGGAAGAGAAGGAAGACCACAGGCAGAAATGATACTTAATGCTCTGGAATGAGACACACTATAGAGGGATGTGCTTTGTTCAGATTTCATGTCTGAGGTTTACAACCACTTTAAACACTTTCAGCATCTGATTTAATCACTGAATATGCAGCTTCTTTATCCTTTAATCCCTGCCAGTATAAGTTGGTGCCATGACCTCTGCCCCAGGTTTCCTGTGTCAGGGTGGCTCCTTTCTCTTGCAGCATTCTATGGAGTCAAATTGGAGTTGTGTCTCCCTACACTGTGTGCATCAATAGAAACACACACCCTCATATCCTAAGATGGCAAGGCACTCCTTAGCCCCCTTCCCTCTCCCTTCTCCAAGCTAAAAGACTGCCTGGAGACTGCCCTGCCCACTGCTAACTTTCCTGTAAAGACCAAAGGTTCAGGGAAGCAGCACTAAGAGAGCAGGAGCCAGCAGCATTGAAAGCTGTAACCTGCATGCACTGGGGGAAAAATGCTATCAAATAGTTTACTGGGGAATGTTTTTTTTTACTGTGTCCATTTTGTTACATTAAAAAAACAGAGTTTAATATTACTTTAAGCTGTCACTTTTAAAACCGTTTCCAGGTATAAAATCCATATAAATAATTCTACAGGAATAACAATCCATGTGACTCCTATGGGGCCTCTCAGTACAGGGGCCCATCACTATGTCTAGGTAATGATTATTAGGACAATAGTAGGACCGGGTGAGAGGAATGTTTGGATTATTCTCCTCTGCCAGAAAGATTGGAGACAGTAAGTATCTGTACTGTTACATTGTTTTATGGTACAACAGTCAGTGCCAGTGTTTCGTCAGATTAGGTGACCCGTCAGAATGTGTAACGGAAGTGACATTTCATCGCCGCCATCTTGTTACACCCGCACTCCTCCACAATAAGGATACACTGAGAAGGAGACAAGCGGACATCTTGTTACACCCACCGGAGTTTTGCATTTTACACTTTTTTAACAGTAAATTGAGTTTATATGGTGAAATACAGAACTTAGAACTCCGTGTAAATTTAGTGAATTTTAAAAACAGCGAACTTCTGTCCGATTAGCAAACCTGTGAGATCAGCACAGATGCTGCTGCTTTAAAAAAATTCAACATCTAACCAGTCAGACGGAGTTCTAAGTACTTTATTTCACTATATGAACTCACTTTACTGTTAAAAATACATGTAAAATGCAAAACTCCGGTGGGTGTAACAAGATGTCCGCCTGCCCCCTTCTCAGTGTATCCTTACTATGGAGGAGTGCGGGGTGTATCAAGATGGCGGCGATAAAACGTCATTTCCGTTACACATTCTGAACGGGTCGCCTAATCTAACGAATGTGGCTCTCCGAGGGGGCACTCGATGAGGAGGAGGGGCCAGGAGTGCCACCGGGGGACCCCAGAAAAGGAGGATCGGGGCCACAAAACCTTTGCACAGAGCAGGTAAGTATGACATGTTTGTTGTTTAAAAAAAAACGAACCTTTACAATCACTTTAACCACGTGTCTTCCAGAGAAATCTTTTCATGCAAAAATGGACTGTTTGTCCGTTTTACAAACTGTTTTTCATCTGATCCATTTTTTTAATGGAAGAAAAATAGGACTATGATGGATGAAAAACAGTCCAAAAGGGGCCAAACACACCTACAAAGGGCAAAAACGGTAAAATGTCAAATCAATATTTGAGTCCGCCCTTTGTTTACCGTTATCACTGCGCACAACTAAAGCTGAAGTTTAGCTAAAAAAAAATTCGGCCTTACAGCTCTAGGCTCAGTTCACACCTATGCAGTTTCCTGTAATTCATTTCTGCAGAGCTTTTTGCACATGTAATTTTACCACATCTTGGCCGCAATTTGTGTTTTGCAGTTTTATGCTTTTTTTGGAGGGGGGCAAATTAAACGCAAATCATGGCAAAAACACACTACATGCTTTTCTGCAGCTTCTCCATTGCAGTCTACTAAACCAGATATGCAAAAAAAAGCACAGTTTTGCATTTAACCACTTCAATACCGGGCATTTTCACCCCCTTCCTGCCCAGGCTAATTAAAATTTTTCAGCGCTGTAATATTTTGAATGACAATTGCGCGGTCATGCAACACTGTACACAAATTAATTTTTATCATTCTTTTTCCCCACAAATAGAGCTTTCTTTTAGTGGTATTTGATCACCTCTGTAGTTTTTTATTTTTTGTGCTTTGAAAAAAAGAAGAGCGACAAGTTTGAAAAAAAACACAATCTGTTTTACTTTTTGCTATAATAAATATCCCAAATTTGTTTAAAAAAAACACACACATTTTTTCCTCAGTTTAGGCCGATATGTATTCTTCTACATATTTTTGGTAAAAAAAATTGCAATAAGCATATATTGATTGGTTTGCACAAAAGTTATAGCGCCTACAAAATAGGCGATAGATTTATGGCATTTTTATTATTTTTTTTACTAGTAATGGCGGCAATCTGCAATTTTTTTTATTGTAACTGACATTGCGGCAGACATATCGGACACTTTTGACAATATTTTGGCACCATTGACATTTATACAGCGATCAGTGCTATAAATATGCACTGATTACTGTATAAATGTCACTGGCAGGGAAGGATTTAACACTAGGGGGCAATCATGGGGTTATATGTGTTACCTAGGGAGTGATTCTAACTGTAGGGGGAGGGGACTGCCTGGGTGAGGAGACCTATCGGTGTCCCTATATACTAGGAGCACAAATCTGTCTCCTCTCCCCTGACAGGACGTGGATCTGTGTGTTTACACACAGATCCACGGTCCTGCTCTGTAACGAGCGATCGCGAGTGCCCGGCGGACATTACGGACACTGATCTTCATCCCCTGAAGAAGTCACGTGATCGGTGATGACACGCGTAGGGACAGAATAGGCTGTTTCACATTGCTAGACACAGAACGAGTTCGCTGCTCGTAGGAGAGAGGTTTTCTCTGCATTGTTTTTATGTGAGTACATCTACTTAAAGATTTTTAATAAAGCATTACCTGGTTAAGACATACTTCACTATCAAGTACCTTTGTCCTGCATATTCCTGTACATACATACCTGAGATGTGGAGGCTGAGCTAGGATCCGCGCTGGTCCAGGACCCCTGATAGGACCATAGCCACTTGTAATCAGCTGCCATTAGGATAACCCAACACCGGCAAGCGTGGATATAGGGACGCGATGGAGGCTCAGGACCTGGCGTTTTAGCTACAATTCATGCGGTTGACCTAGCACCGCTAGGTAAGGGGCCACTGCTTACATTAGTGTTTTATGCACGAAGAGGACACTGAGTGAATTGCATCCCAGACACCCCACAGTTGTTTTGTTGAATACACCAGAACTTGCTATTGCACATTCAATGACTTTTACACTGGCACTTTAAGTTTGCTGCACTTACTGGCATGTCATTGGTCATTTGTTTCGCAGGCCAGCACAATATATTTTATATCACTATTATTGGGACATTTATTTATATTATTTATTATCCATATTGCGTTGGATTGATGTGTTTTATTTGCGATATCTAGATCACCTTTAAGCACTGGCACTTTGTACGTTTTGCACCATTTATAAGGATATGTTTTTGATGGTTATTTCTGATTTATTCTATGTATTTTTATTTAGAATTATTCACATGAAGTAGTGTTTATGTCCCTTTGTGCACCAACACATGATTATCTAGATTTATATGTTTTTAGTGTCAACACTTATTTATGCGATTTACCATGCGATTTTTTTTGTCATTTAGTATATACCAATTGAAAAGGATTTTTTATGCACTTTTTTTCACATACACATGATGCTGATTATTAAGACTTGAATGTTTTTTAGTGTCAACACTTATTTATGTGATTTATTATGCGATTTTATGTCATTTTATTAATTGACCACAGACAGAGATTTACAGCTTTCTTCTGGTTAGCGCAGCACCTCCCCCCTATACCTCAGTTTGATTTTGGGCTTATGTCTGACCCTAGCTTCGGTGCATGCAGCTGTCCAGTCGCATACATGCGTTTTTACTATTTTTCTGAGTTCTTGTTTTCTTTTCTTTTTCCAATTGGGTAGCGCAGGAATATTCTTATTACATGTTAGGTGACTTAGCCGCCTGACAAGTCGCGCTTCATGCAGTGCAATGGAACTGTTCTAATGGGAGCTACTCAAGTCGCTCCGACTTAGAAAAAGGTTCCTGTACTACTTGGGGATGACTTCGGAGCGGCTTGCATTGACTTCTATTAAAGAAGTCATTTGCGAGCCACAATGAGGTCACGCTGTGCGGGACAGCTTTAGAGTCGGACGACTTTGAAGCCGCCCCAGTGTGAAGCGGCACTAAGAGTACACAAATGTTTCTTATAAAAACATAATTTATTTCAGAGACCAGCTTGAAAAACTCCATGTATTATACAGTTAAAGCGATAGTAAAATCTCTTTGACATCAAATGACCACGCCTTCCTCCTCAAAAAAGCTCCACACCTTTGGTCTCTGACTCTACTCTTCGCTGGTAGACTCAGTTCCTGACGGATAGCCCGTTCGTCTGTATGCTGATCCAACGGACCTGATGTAGTGTGTTTTTTTTATTGACACTTTTTCCCTAGGTGAATGGGTAGGGGTATGATGTACCCCATACTCATTCACATAGGGTGGGGGGCCGGGATCTGGGGGCACTCTTATTAAAGGGGGCTCCCGGATTCCGATAAGCCCCCCGCCCACAGACCCTGGCAACCAATGGCCAGGGTTGTCGGGAAGAGGCCCTTGTCCTCATCAACATGGGGACAAGGTGCTTTGGGGTGGGGGGCCGCAGGGCGCCCCTCTCCCCCAAAGCACCCACCACCCCATGTTGAGGGCATGCGGCCTGGTACGGTTCAGGAGGGGGGGGCGCTCGCTCGTCCCCACCCCTTTTCCTGACCGGCCGGGCTGCGTGCTCAGATAGGGGTCTGGTATGGATTTCGGGGGGACCCCACGCCGTTTTTTCGGCATGGGGGGTTCCCCTGAAAACACATACCAGACCTAAGGGCCTGGTATGCCCCAAGACGGGGCTCGCAAGGTGTCAATCTTGCCGATACAAGTGGCGAGATTGACTTCCTTTTCTAGTCCCGTCGTACCCGAGTCACGTTCAAAATGAACGGACTTGTACGTGTGTGGGCAAGTCCATTAATTCAGAAAGTCCACCGTAACTCCATCGAAAGTCCGTCGGGAAGACTGGCGAACCTAGTCTGCTGAAAAGTCCAGTCGTGTGTACGCGGCATAACTCTATTTCTCTACCCCTCAGCTCACTCCCTCCGTCTCCTCACGTATCACTAATTTACTATCAGACATATCAGTCTGGATGTCACACCACTTCTTCAAACTGAACTTAGAATTCTTCCTCCCCCATGTTCCCCTTCCCCTGATCTCTCTGTCAAAATTGATAACACAACTATAAGCGCATGCCAAGGTCCTAGGTATAGTCCTGGACTCTGAACTCTCCTTTAAGCCCCACGTCCAATCACTGTCCAAATCTTGCTGCTTCAACCTCCGCAACATCTCCAAAATACGCCCCTTTCTAACCAATGACACAACAAAGCTCTTAAAGGGGTTGTAAACCCTCATGGTTTTTCACCTTAATGCATTCTATGCATTAAGGTGAAAAACCTTCTGTGGTGCTGCAGCCCCCCCCCCATTTTTCTTACCTGAATGCTGTCATTCTTCGGCCGGAAACAAGCATACCAGCTCTAGCTGGTGTCTCATGTCCTGATTGGATAAATTGATAGCAGCGCAGCCATTGGCTCCCGCTGCTCTCAATCAAATCCAATGACGCACTGCCGGGGGGCGGGGCCAAGTCCTGCATTCTGTGTGAATGGACACAGATGCAGGACTCAGGAGCGCGCCCGCACGGGTGTCCACCAAGGAGAGCGCTTCTCCAATGTGGGGAGGAGCCAGGAGCGCCGCTGAGGGACCCCAGAAGAGGAGGATCGGGGCCACTCTGTGCAAAACAAACTGAACAGTGGAGGTAAGTGACATGTTTGTTATTTTTAAAAAAAACAAAGCTTTTCAATCCCTTTAATTCACTCCCTGGTCATCTCTCGCCATGACTACTGCAACTCCCCTCATTGGTTTACCTCTACATAGTCTATCACCCCTTCAATCTATCATACATTTTGCTGCCAGACTCATCCACCTTACCAATTGCTTTGTGTCTGCTATTCCTTTGTGTCAATCCCTCCACTGGCTTCCACTCACCCAACAAATTCAATTCAAAATACTGACAACAACTTACAAAGCCATCCACAACTTGGCCCCCAGCTACATCACTGACCTAGTCTCTAAATACCAACCTAATCGTTCTCTTCATTCTTCTCAAGACCTCCTGCTCTCTAGTTCCCTCGTCACCTCCTCCCATGCTTGCCTCCAGGACTTTTCCAGAGCCTAACCAATCCTATGGAACACCTTACCCCAATCTGTCCGATTATCTCCTACTCTATTAGCTTTTAGACAATCTGTGAAAACCCTTCCCACACCTAACTGTATTTTCATTTTCTCCATCAGCTCACCCCCCACAGTTATTACCTTTTGTTCCACTTGACCCTCCCTACTAGATTGTAAGCTCTAATGAGCAGGGCCCTCTGATTCCTCCTGTATTGTAAGTGTACTGTCTGCCCCCATGTTGTACAGCGCTGCGCAATCTGTTGGCGCTATATAAATCCTGTATAATAACTGGTCCCCCTGCAAATAAATGTCCGTGTGATAGTATACACCATATAGCACATTATGACAGATTTGCAGTACTTTTAAAGCAGATCCCTCCAGCAGTACACGGTCATCGCTGACAGAGCTTCCATCTTCACCCGGTCTTCCTTCCGGGTTCACGTTCTCTGGCCGTTTGAATGGCTGGGCGGTGATGATGCCACTCCTGTGAGTCATGATTGTGGTACAGTGCTCTGAGGGGACAGCTGTCCATTTTCAGCACCGCACACACGTGCAAAGATGTCACCGGCCGCTACAAATGTGAATATCACCTAGATGGTGAATGTTTAGAACATCACTGTACCTACAGGTAAGATTTATTATAGACGTGTAAGTGTAGGTACAAGTGGAAAAGCGGAGTTTACTACCAAATGAAGGCTGGTAATGTACAGTATACACAATATGATTGCTAAATGAAACTATGACGTAAGTCTGTGTGATTTCTTTTTTTTTCCATCGCATTTAACTCCTACCCATAACAAGTTTATACATTGTTAGCGCAGATATCCATAAATCTTCCCATTGCTGTTAGCTCTCTATATATTTCATGAACAAGGTTCACTTCTTCAGAGTATATTTGCAGAGAATCTAAAATGATACAGTTAACAACTAGGGGTGCACCGAATGGGTTTTTTGGTGCTGAAACCGATACCGAAAATGAAGCTTATTTTTAAAAAAATATTTTTATACAGGAGATGGTCAGAGACTGGGGACGTGATGCAGGAGATGGTCAGAGACTGGGGACGTGGTACAGGAGATGGTCAGAGACTGGGGACGTGGTACAGGAGATGGTCAGAGACTGGGGACGTGGTACAGGAGATGGTCAGAGACTGGGGACGTGGTACAGGAGATGGTCAGAGACTGGGGACGTGGTACAGGAGATGGTCAGAGACTGGGGATGTGGTACAGGAGATGGTCAGAGACTGGGGACGTGGTACAGGAGATGGTCAGAGACTGCGGACATGGTACAGGAGATGGTCAGAGACTGCGGACATGGTACAGGAGATGGTCAGAGATTGGGGACATGGTACAGGAGATCAATGCAGCCTCACCAGTGCCTGTCAGATGCAGCCTGCATGTGTCCCCAGTGCAGCCAGCCAGTGTCCCCATTGCAGCCTGTGTCCCCAGCCAGTGTCCCCATTGCAACCAGTGTCCACATTGCAGCCTGCCTGTGCAGGGAGAGGAGAGCTGCCACCGCCTTGTTGGTTTGAGCGCCGGGAACATCACAGCTTTCATTTCAATAGCTGTGTGTTCCCCGCTGCGCGCCATCACATAAGCCCCTCCCCCTTGTCCGTGCACTTTGATAGACAGATCACCCGTCCAATCCTGGGACAGGTGATCTGTCTATCAAAGTTCCCTGGACAAGGGGGAGGAGCTGTATGTGACAGCGCAGCGGGGAACACACAGCTATTGAAATGAAAGCTGTGATGTTCCCGGCGCTCAAATCAACAAGGCATCGGTGGCTCTCCTCTCTTCTGAGCTATAGGACAGCCCCATGATGGGTGGCACCAGGGGAGGAGCCCCACACAGGCCCCGCCTCATTTTCGGCTCCATTATCAGCCGTTTTTCTCTTTTGGCAAATTGCCAAAAAGGCCATTTTCAGCCGATATGTTTTGGTGGCCGAAATTTCGGTGCATCCCTAGTAACAACTATTAATACATGATAAAGTATATTACAATGTATAATCCATGTATGATTAATATTCATTACTTACACAAACGTACAACAAGACCAGCAAACACACATATAAAATGATTGTTGGACATCCCCCATATGGAGCCGCTGTGTACAAGTCACATGGGGTATTACCCCCAATCCTGCCAAGATGTGTTTAATAATTACACTGATATACAAGGAGAATGCCTTGGAAAGGAAAGTAACTACATTTTACCAGAATTGGGTCACTAATAAAGGAAAATGAAGTTCTGAGAATTGGCTCCACTTTCTAAGATAAATCTTCAGGTCAAAATTGCAACAAAATAATTCCAAATGACGAGGGGGATGTGCGATTATACTTCATAACTTTTCCTGTAAAATGTGATAAAGCAATGAGAATGGTGCCACCCCAATCATTATAAATGTATCTCTTTATTGATACCAATAATATAACTTTCCATTCATTGTTTTTTCTATGTAAAATTTTAATGCTTTTTGCATGAAAAACTATCAGATTAAATGATAAGGTTCCATCTTTATTCGGTATCTAAACTGCGCTTTTTGGCTTTCTTCCTGTGAACTGCAGTAGGATCCTGAGATCTCTCTTGCAATTGAGGGAACCGTGTAAAAATAGCCGTCACTACTATGATTGGTGGTTCCCTCCACACCATTGGGACTGCGGAAGGCATGGACTTTTCTTCTTGTTTAGCCAATGATGGAGATAAGTCACACATGTAAAGCAATAATGAGGAGCCCAATTCCTGTCCTGATCCCCTATTTTGCATCCAAAATATAAGTGGTTTGCCTTTTTTTACCATCACCATCATACTGCACTTTGGGGAGACAAATGTGACCTCACCACAAATGTAGGAGAAGTTATCTGAGTTATTTACAGTTTTGAGACATCTCAGCTTCTGAAAGAAAATATCACACAACTGTTCCTTGGATATGTTGGGCAATGATCTGTTCACAAGTCACCAGATGGAACTGTATGATGTGTAGATCTGACCAAGACAAATGTACCTTACAATAAAAGAACAATAAATTACAGTTCGGTAATCTGTAGGCTCAAAGTGAAGATACATTTATAAACTTCCATGTGGTTCCATTTTCATTGTTCTCCCGTTATGAGGAATCATGATCATCAGACACCTCCCTCCATTGTAGACAGATATACTCGCCTGTCTATAAATCTTTATTGTGAAATATCTTAAAAACTTTACCAAACCAGCAACTTTATCACCTGTTGTAAAAATTAATCGAATAAAATATGTAAGAATTCACACATTTTATCTCAGAGGTCAATAATTTTCCAAAATTTGTAGACCGGTGTTATCCAACAGCTTCGTGAAGCCGTCTACAAAGGTAAGTACAATATACTGTATATACAATATACACATGTGTATACAGTATATAGGCAGGTAATAACATTGCCCATAGTACTTGACATTACCTACCCCATACAGACTTCTATATAGATTGAGATCCGTCTCTTCTGTTACATGTTTCAAAAAAAGGAGATTTGTATCTGCAATAGCAGCAAAAAAGGTTGTGCTGTGTGTGTAAGGTCCAAAAATGACTCCTCCAAGGATCCCAATTACCATAAGGCTCGGTTCAAATGTATGCAGTGCAGAAAGAAAATGCAGCAAATGTGTGTTTTCTGCACCGCATTGAAATTACACTGTGTTCATGTGATCAACAGGGGTGTCAATGTTAATTAAATGACACCCTAAAATGGTTTGCAAAACGCAAACACAATTGGATCGCATGGATGTGAACTCCCATGCGTTCCGAATTCAGTGCGGGGGAAAAAGGGCCCTACACCTATTTTTGTGCAGATTTGGTGTGATGTGAGCCATACAAATGAATAGCTCAAATTGCACCGCACACACATCACATGTGATTTGTACAGGAATGTGGTGTGATTCCCGTGTGAATTACATGCGATTTGTCGCACCGCAGATATGTGAACCCAGGTTAACTCTATTGATGGTGCCAGTAACTATAATATATGATGTCATACCTGAGGAACAAAATATGTGACTATTTTACACTGCTCCATAGGATGTAATTCTGACATATAACAATGTCCTCATATACTGTAAGATCTGATGCTGGCCCCTCTATAAATGTCATATTACTCTATATATGGATTCTAAAAAAGTCAGGGAAATTCATATAGGCAGATTAACTTCATGGAATCCCTTGTCCATCTTCTGGTGCGATTTTAGGGCTCATTCACACTATATGCAGTGACAGGACACACAGGAAGCCATTGTTTCCTATGTGTCCCGTTCTTTCACACTTCAATGCAGCACATGACTGTACTGCAGGGTGTTAGGAGATAAATGCAGACATACTACGTTTTATTGCAGCGCACTTTGCTGAATCGCACGACAATGTGCAACAACGCAGCGCATCACACTATGTACATTGCTGTGAATGAAGTGTACCTTTTGTACACTTCACATAAAGTTTATACAAAAAAAAAATCAATAGTGTGATGCGCTGAATCGCGTACCACACTGCAACCTACCACAGCCGGTGTTCCGGCAAAATAGCCAATTCATCAAGATCTCCCAATTACGTCACTTTCGGTTACTGTAAACTGTCACTAATTGGAGATTTTGATGACTTGCTGTTTTGACACAACACCGACAACCGCATACAGTCCGGTACATTGTATTATGAGTGGATATTGTTAGTCCGCTCCGATACTAACCAACAAAATGGCCGTTGGCGGCGACAACTTTTTCCTCATTACCAGTTGTCGTGTCAAAACAGCAAAGTCTTTGTGTAGCGGGGTGTATACGATTGCCGGTGTTGTGTCAAAATGGCAAGTCATCGAAATCTCCAATAATGACAGTTTACAGTAACTGGAAGTGACGTGATTGGAGATCTTGATGAATTGTCTATTTTGACAGAACAGGAAGGGAGAGATGCAGGAGAGGTGAATCGCTCTGACAGCTCTGTGTTATTGTGTGATCCCGGCCTTCCATAAATCATATCCTCCTATTTCTGTATGAGATATAAATGTGCTTCCAATATTCCTCCCAATCAGTAGATGTCCTTCTAAAGACTCGGCACCTCATATACATGAGATATGTGATCTGTTTATTCACTCAGATCAGGAATGTCCTCATAAAGGAAGATCTGATGTCCTCACATCTATACATCAAGTTCCTCCAGTATATAAAATGTACATTATATCTCATATATACTCCATGGGGGAGGAAAATGTGTTTACAAGTGAAGATCAATGGAGAAATGTCTGATATCTACACATGAATGTTATATACTTGTTATGGGTATAAATGAAGAGGGATTATAAATCATCATCCAGGTTTATGTCATAGTGTGATGTAGAACATATTGTGTACATTACCGGCCTTTCCTCTATATAGTACATGGAGGTTTTTATACATTCTTTATTATAAGAAGTCAGGCTCTATACAGCATAAATAATACTAAACATACAAATACAGAATATAAAATCTGGAAGTAATACTGCAGTGGATTCTGAGCACAGATAATAATAATGTGTTATAGAGGTAGATCAGGGGGGTCCGACCTTTTCACCTTCCTGGGTCACATTGGAAGAAGAGGAATAGTCTCGGGCCGCACATAAAATACACAATCAATAAGGAGAGATGATGAGGAGTTCCTCCTGCGGCTCTCAGCGGGGAGGTGCGGCTGCTGACCCCGTTCTCTATAATGAAAGGTCACCGGCGGCCGCACCTATTCCCGGCTCCCTACACAGCCAGTGATTACCTGCGGTGATTACTGCTGGATACAGACAAAGTGTGTATAGGAGTGGCCTAGTCAAAGTCCGGACTTAAATCCCTTTGAGATGCTGTGACATGACCTTAAACAGGCCGTTCATGCTGGAAAACCCTCCAATGTGGATTAAAACAATTCTGCAAAGAAGAGCGTCCAAAATTCCTCCACAACGATGTGAAAGACTCATTGCCAGTTATCACAGACGCTTGATTGCAGTTGTTGCCGCCAAGGGTGTCACAACCAGGTATTAGGTTTAGGGGGCAATTACTTTTTCACATAGAGCCAGGCAGGTTTGGACAGCTTTTTTCCTTAATAAATGAAATTATTATTTATAAACTGCATTTTGTATTTACTCGGGTTATCTTTGTATACTATTAACATTTGTTTCAATCATTTAAGTGTTACAAATATGTGAAAAAAAAATGAAAAATCAGGAGAAAATACTTTTTCCCAGCTCTGTAATGTGCACTCAGGTGACATGAGCATTGTATATACAGTATATAGTATGGGGGAGGGGAGACAGCACCTGGTGACTACATATTGTAGGGGAACACTTACAGATAAAGTGGTAGGTATCCCTGTGAGTGCGCAGAGCTTACAATCAAGCTTACCTGTAGGTACATTGAATGTCTCCTAAACATTCCCCCTTTAGGAGATATTCACAATTCACAATGACATCATCTACACATGTGCAGTGACACTCCGCATTCACAGACACACAGTTTGGTGCGGAATGTAGAGCACCACACGCATGCGCAGGAGTGACGTCATCACAGCCCAGACATTCAATGGTCGGAGCCCACAAACCCGGAAGAAAGACGGGATCAAGATGGAAGCCTCTGCAGTGGTGACAGAGTGCCACCAGAGGGCGTCATTTCTAAGGTAAGTTTGTGGTGTATACTAGGGCATTATGACAAAAAACCTGAAGGGGGCAGATTTTTTTTTTTTTGTTCACAACCTCTTTAAGAATCCCATTTGTGATGATCATCATGTCTGCATCCTGATTTATAATACTTATGAATATTCATATTGTATAATATCTCTTATCTGAAGACTGTGGGGGGTTTAGCCTTATTTTTATTTTTTTATTTTAGGTGGACCATACAAGATAAAACATTAGGACTTTTTTTTTTCTTAATATGACAAATGTGACAAATGTATCTGCAAAACACTCCAGAGTTGGTTAAAAATATTCTGTAATTTATAATGTTTTTCCTACACACTTTACATTTATTTTTTTTTAAACTGCTGTCCAAATGTCACAAACATTTGCACAACCATCACAAATAATCCCTCATTATTGTGTCTAATATGTTTAGTTTCTATGATCATCGGCTCCATTTAGTGTCTATAATATGTAGTATTTTCCTGAAATACCTCAAACAGAAAAATGCTATATTATGGCCACCAGGTGGAGCTGGTGATCATAAAACACACATATTAGGGATTCTTTGCTGGTTGTGCTTGTGACATTCGTACAGCAATTTTTTTTAATAATAAAACTATATCTTCTAATTGTATAATAGCTTCTTGTGCATGGATCGGGAATGGATGGATTTGGAGAAATGACAATGTAGAACTATTTCTCGGTAGATGATGAAGAATATTAGTGCAGCTTTCAGTAAGGAGATGATAAGCTCCGGGTTCACACCACAATGTGGCTCAGGAAATCTGCAATCTGTTTGTGTTTCCTGCACTGTGTTCAGATTGCACTGTCCTTGTGATCTGCAGCGGGTGTCAGTGCTCTGATAATGACACCCCAAATACAGGTCACAAACACAGTGCATTTGTCTGCATCAGATCACACAATAAAACTACTATGTGATCCGGTTGCAGTGCGTTTCCAGAAGTAGAGCATGCAGTACTTTGGTGCGATGTAGGGAAATTTGAGCCTATTGAAAATGAATCGACTCAAATCGCACTGCACTGAATCGCATGTGAATTGCACAGGAATTTAGTGTGCATCCCTGTGTGATTCATAGGGGATTCCTGTGCGATTCATAGGTGATTCCTGTGCGATTTCATAGGGGATTCCTGTGCGATTCATAGGTGATTCCTGTGCGATTTCATAGGGGATTCCTGTGCGATTCATAGGTGATTCCTGTGCGATTTCATAGGGGATTCCTGTGCGATTCATAGGTGATTCCTGTGCGATTCATAGGGGATTCCTGTGCGATTCATAGGGGATTCCTGTGCGATTCATAGGGGATTCCTGTGCGATTTCATAGGGGATTCCTGTGCGATTCATAGGGGATTCCTGTGCGATTTCATAGGGGATTCCTGTGCGATTCATAGGTGATTCCTGTGCGATTTCATAGGTGATTCCTGTGCGATTCATAGGGGATTCCTGTGCGATTCATAGGGGATTCCTGTGCGATTCATAGGGGATTCCTGTGCGATTCATAGGGGATTCCTGTGCGATTTCATAGGGGATTCCTGTGCGATTCATAGGGGATTCCTGTGCGATTTCATAGGGGATTCCTGTGCGATTCATAGGTGATTCCTGTGCGATTTCATAGGGGATTCCTGTGCGATTCATAGGTGATTCCTGTGCGATTTCATAGGGGATTCCTGTGCGATTCATAGGTGATTCCTGTGCGATTTCATAGGGGATTCCTGTGCGATTCATAGGTGATTCCTGTGCGATTTCATAGGGGATTCCTGTGCGATTCATAGGTGATTCCTGTGCGATTCATAGGGGATTCCTGTGCGATTCATAGGTGATTCCTGTGCGATTTCATAGGGGATTCCTGTGCGATTCATAGGTGATTCCTGTGCGATTCATAGGGGATTCCTGTGCGATTCATAGGGGATTCCTGTGCGATTCATAGGGGATTCCTGTGCGATTTCATAGGGGATTCCTGTGCGATTCATAGGGGATTCCTGTGCGATTTCATAGGGGATTCCTGTGCGATTCATAGGTGATTCCTGTGCGATTTCATAGGTGATTCCTGTGCGATTCATAGGGGATTCCTGTGCGATTCATAGGGGATTCCTGTGCGATTCATAGGGGATTCCTGTGCGATTCATAGGGGATTCCTGTGCGATTTCATAGGGGATTCCTGTGCGATTCATAGGGGATTCCTGTGCGATTTCATAGGGGATTCCTGTGCGATTCATAGGTGATTCCTGTGCGATTTCATAGGGGATTCCTGTGCGATTCATAGGTGATTCCTGTGCGATTTCATAGGGGATTCCTGTGCGATTCATAGGTGATTCCTGTGCGATTTCATAGGGGATTCCTGTGCGATTCATAGGTGATTCCTGTGCGATTTCATAGGGGATTCCTGTGCGATTCATAGGTGATTCCTGTGCGATTCATAGGGGATTCCTGTGCGATTCATAGGGGATTCCTGTGCGATTCATAGGGGATTCCTGTGCGATTTCATAGGGGATTCCTGTGCGATTCATAGGGGATTCCTGTGCGATTTCATAGGGGATTCCTGTGCGATTCATAGGTGATTCCTGTGCGATTTCATAGGTGATTCCTGTGCGATTCATAGGGGATTCCTGTGCGATTCATAGGGGATTCCTGTGCGATTCATAGGGGATTCCTGTGCGATTCATAGGGGATTCCTGTGCGATTTCATAGGGGATTCCTGTGCGATTCATAGGGGATTCCTGTGCGATTTCATAGGGGATTCCTGTGCGATTCATAGGTGATTCCTGTGCGATTTCATAGGGGATTCCTGTGCGATTCATAGGTGATTCCTGTGCGATTCATAGGGGATTCCTGTGCGATTCATAGGTGATTCCTGTGCGATTCATAGAGGATTCCTGTGCGATTCATAGGGGATTCCTGTGCGATTCATAGGGGATTCCTGTGCGATTTCATAGGGGATTCCTGTGCGATTCATAGGGGATTCCTGTGCGATTCATAGGGGATTCCTGTGCGATTCATAGGGGATTCCTGTGCGATTTCATAGGTGATTCCTGTGCGATTCATAGGGGATTCCTGTGCGATTCATAGGGGATTCCTGTGCGATTTCATAGGTGATTCCTGTGCGATTCATAGGGGATTCCTGTGCGATTTCATAGGTGATTCCTGTGCGATTCATAGGGGATTCCTGTGCGATTCATAGGGGATTCCTGTGCGATTCATAGGGGATTCCTGTGCGATTCATAGGGGATTCCTGTGTGATTCATAGGGGATTCCTGTGCGATTTCATAGTGTGAACCCAGACTTTTTATATAAGGTGGACCATACAAGATAAAACATTAGGATTTTTTTTTTCTTAATATGACAAATGTGACAAATGTATCTGCAAAACACTCCAGAGTTGGTTAAAAATATTCTGTAATTTATAATGTTTTTCCTAAACATTTACATTTATTTTTTTTTAAACTGCTGTCCAAATGTCACAAACATTTGCACAACCATCACAAATAATCCCTCATTATTGTGTCTAATATGTTTAGTTTCTATGATCATCGGCTCCATTTAGTGTCTATAATATGTAGTATTTTCCTGAAATACCTCAAACAGAAAAATGCTATATTATGGCCACCAGGTGGAGCTGGTGATCATAAAACACACATATTAGGGATTCTTTGCTGGTTGTGCTTGTGACATTCGTACAGCAATTTTTTTTAATAATAAAACTATATCTTCTAATTGTATAATAGCTTCTTGTGCATGGATTGGGAATGGATGGATTTGGAGAAATGACAATGTAGAACTATTTCTCGGTAGATGATGAAGAATATTAGTGCAGCTTTCAGTAAGGAGATGATAAGCTCCGGGTTCACACCACAATGTGGCTCAGGAAACCTGCAATCTGTTTGTGTTTCCTGCACTGTGTTCAGATTGCACTGCCCTTGTGATCTGCAGCGGGTGTCAGTGCTCTGATAATGACACCCCAAATACAGGTCACAAACGCAGAGCATTCGCCTGCATCAGATCACACGATATAAAACTACTATGTGATCCGGTTGCAGTGCGTTTCCAGAAGTAGAGCATGCAGTACTTTGGTGCGATGTAGGGAAATTTGAGCCTATTGAAAATGAATCGACTCAAATCACACTGCACTGAATCGCATGTGAATTGCACAGGAATTTAGTGTGCATCCCTGTGTGATTCATAGGGGATTCCTGTGCGATTCATAGGTGATTCCTGTGCGATTCATAGGTGATTCCTGTGCGATTTCATAGGGGATTCCTGTGCGATTCATAGGTGATTCCTGTGCGATTTCATAGGGGATTCCTGTGCGATTCATAGGGGATTCCTGTGCGATTCATAGGGGATTCCTGTGCGATTCATAGGGGATTCCTGTGCGATTCATAGGGGATTCCTGTGCGATTCATAGGTGATTCCTGTGCGATTCATAGGTGATTCCTGTGCGATTTCATAGGGGATTCCTGTGCGATTCATAGGTGATTCCTGTGCGATTTCATAGGGGATTCCTGTGCGATTCATAGGGGATTCCTGTGCGATTCATAGGGGATTCCTGTGCGATTCATAGGGGATTCCTGTGCGATTCATAGGGGATTCCTGTGCGATTTCATAGGGGATTCCTGTGCGATTCATAGGGGATTCCTGTGCGATTCATAGGGGATTCCTGTGCGATTCATAGGTGATTCCTGTGCGATTTCATAGGGGATTCCTGTGCGATTCATAGGTGATTCCTGTGCGATTCATAGGGGATTCCTGTGCGATTCATAGGGGATTCCTGTGCGATTCATAGGTGATTCCTGTGCGATTCATAGGGGATTCCTGTGCGATTCATAGGGGATTCCTGTGCGATTCATAGGGGATTCCTGTGCGATTTCATAGGGGATTCCTGTGCGATTCATAGGGGATTCCTGTGCGATTTCATAGGGGATTCCTGTGCGATTCATAGGTGATTCCTGTGCGATTTCATAGGTGATTCCTGTGCGATTCATAGGGGATTCCTGTGCGATTCATAGGGGATTCCTGTGCGATTTCATAGGGGATTCCTGTGCGATTCATAGGTGATTCCTGTGCGATTTCATAGGTGATTCCTGTGCGATTTCATAGGGGATTCCTGTGCGATTCATAGGTGATTCCTGTGCGATTCATAGGGGATTCCTGTGCGATTCATAGGTGATTCCTGTGCGATTTATAGGGGATTCCTGTGCGATTTCATAGTGTGAACCCAGACTTAGTACAAACTCAATCTGTATAAATCGGTATAATTAGTGAGATATCACTCACATCGAGTATAAAGACAAGTACACACCATCAGTTTTCTTGTTAAACCCAGCGGGATAAAGGAAAAAAAAACTCAAGAGCTGAGGAGGAGATCCTGTACTAACAATCTAATGTTAGTACATTGATCTCCCCGCTGAGCTATTGTGTTCTGACAAAGTATCTTCTGTATCTTTTTTGGAGGATATTTCACGTGACAAAATGCCCAATTTGAGTATCTGGGGTGTCATATAGAATAATGGCTCCCAAACGCATGTTGCACATTTTTGTGCGATTTTACAGTGTATCAGAATTGTACGACTGCCAGTAATTCAGATGTGAATGGGGCCCTATAATAGAGCTTCCCCGGGCCCCTCCCCCTCCTTGTCCCCCCGGATGATATGGATGGAAATCAGGATTCAGATCTATGAAGAGAAGGTAGACAGACGGACATCAGACATCTCACAGATGGATTCATTAGATGCTCTTCAGTCCTGGTTCACATTCATGAGATTTCACATGTCAAATCGGCAGCTATTACCCGAGCCTAAGGCTTCAATATCTGATATTTACAATAAGAAATATGTCGGCATTTCTGATCTTTAGGCTGAACTCACACAGTGCAGTGATCGGCGATTTTCTGCATTGTAAAATACCAGACACCACAATTGTTGCCTGTGAACCTCATTCACACTGTAATGTACCCCAGAGCTGTGCTGATGGTGTATCTGTATAATATCATTTCTCAGTGTTGTACAATGGATTCATCCCCCTCCCCTCCCTATAGGATGGAACGTTCCTCGTCTCTCTGACAGACTTGTTGTTTGATTGGTTGAGGGGAAACATTAGCCAATAAGCTGGATGAAGACCTTTCATCGGATTGGATGTTGGGGTGATTGACAGCTCAGAGCGTCCAATCAGTGATCAGCAGCTTCTCAGCGATCTCCTAGCTATACAGATTTCTTCCATGATGTGTTTTGTCTCCATTCCTATTGGTTCTTCCAGTCATGTGACCCGGTTCCCTCAGGTGGATTAGCGCTCCATCCCGGGGTGATTGTACACAGCGGTAGGGGGGAGCAGGATGGCGGATCCCTCTTACTCTGCTTCTCATGATGTGTCTGAGGGGGGATTGCTGGGACTTGTAGTTCACCCCATTCTACAGATGATTAGGGGGGTGGTGAGTGTAGAAATATACAGAGTGATGGTCAGTGTCTGTACTATAATACACTATACATGTCATGTGATCACACACCCCGCCCATCACATATTACACACATCACTTCCTCTGATCCCGGGTCACATCTTCTTCTTCTCTCTGCAGGGATCCATTCCTTCCAGTGGATGTACGGCTGTGAGCTGAGAGATGACGGCACCACTGAGGGGTATGATCAGTTGGGATATGATGGGAGAGATTTCATGTCTCTGGACACACAGAGAGAGATCTATATCCCGACCATGAATGAGGCTCAGATCACCACACAGAGATGGAACAGTCCGGAGGTGAGAGCGGGGGAGAGACAGAAGAATTATCTGGAGAATATCTGTATTCCAGCACTGAAGAGATACATAGAGTACGGGAGAGAAGATCTGGAGAGGAGAGGTGAGCGCACACTATATATATACATTGTATTATATACATCCTCTGTATACTCTCTATACATTCTATCTGTATACACAGCACCTCCTACAGCAGGCATGTCCAAAGTCTGGTTATCTAAACCGGCCTTTCTCAGCCAGTGTGCCACGGGATCAGGGCTGTCAGATGAGCCCGATCTCCCGATCTCCAGAACTGTACATCGGCACTGTGAGAAGCTCCGGCAGCATCAAAAGTGAAAGTAAAGTGCAGGGGAGTGTGCTATGCTCTCTGCTTCCCCCTACAGTGCAGTACCCAGCTGAATGAGGAAGCTGGAAAGGTACAGTACTGTGCTAGAAGCTAGAGTCATTTTAAAAGGGCTTTATACATGTGTCTGTATGTGTGTGTGCCTGCGTCTCTATGTGTGTGTATGTATGTATGTGTGTGTGCATGTGTCGCTTTTCAGAGGCATTTGACAGGTGGTAAAGAGGCATTATGTTGCCTCCTCACCACCTGTTTTAAGCCCATAAATGTAGCATCACTATACCACAACCGTGCAATGCACACAGTTGCGGGATAGTTGCAGTGCAGCCCCATTCACCCTGGGTATACCTCCAGCTGCAGCCACAGCATGTGTACACTCCCAGCTGCTCCCTCTGCAGCTAAAGGGGGAGAAGTTGGGGGTGATAAAAACAGCTTAACCATGTGGTTTTACTGCCCCTCCAGCCTGACATGTGAACAAGCCCTTGGTTCACATCTGTGTGGCTGCGTGCTGCATGTAGGGCAGCCCATTAATTTCAATGGGCTTCCCTACCCACAAAAATGCAGGGAAAGAAGTCCCTGACCTTTTTTTTTTTTAAATTGCACTGCACCAAAAGCACCCCACGTTTTCCAATGTGTGGGGTACCATTAAGAATTAATGGTACCCCTAAAGAGCCGAGCATTCGTCTGCGTGTCGGGAACGAGCGCGACAAAGGCAAGAGAATTCTTGTTGGGCAGTGTATTAGTGCTCAAACGAACACACTTAGACCAAATTTTAATGGTTCAAAGAATGTCAGGCAAAATGGTCGGCCCTCACACATGTTCACTTCATCAAATCTGGCCCTCTTTGAAAAAAGTTTGGGCACCCCTGTCCTACAGCATCACACACTCCTCCCACTTCTCTGATAAACCACACCCGCTGACACCGGAAACCACGCCCACTCCTAATAAGACCCAATACAGCCTGGATAATCCTAGGCCCAGAAGTGGGTGGGGTTTAATAAAGTGGGCGTGTCTTCTCATCCCACCAACAGGGACTCTCCCTCCCAGTCTGTGTCCATTCATGTCTTCCAGTCTGTAGATGTCGGGATCTGTCCGGTCACATCGGTAAGTATTGGGGTGATGTAAGAATAATCTCCCCTCCCCCGCAATGACTCCTCCAGGATCTCCCCAGAGATCAGTCACCTCTATACATCTTCTCTTCCTGTGACTGCTTCCATCACACATGTCCCCCCGAGTGTTCATCCCCCCAGTATGATCCGCTCCCTGCACCCCCATACTGGGAGAGTTATCAGGATTTCTACATGTCATAGGAGAACCTCCAACACTGAGTGTATAATACACCATACAATGTGTGCGATCTACACACCATACAATACACAACAATCCACACCTAGAAATGTCCAACAAGTGTCTCTCCACCCAACACTGAATTGTGTCTAAAATAAAAGATTTATCAATTGTTCCTCCCTAGAAGGAGAACTAATCCCCGGATCACACTCCGCAACTTCCCACTCACCAAAGTCATCAAAGTTATCAGAGACTTTACTGATCACCATTCCTATCACTTTGATGGATCGATGTCACATTCTTCAATCATAAACATTCCTCACACATCAGGCTTCCCAGTCACTTGAACAGGCCGCCCCACACACAACAAACGTCCCAAAGTATCTCCAGAACATTTCCAGTCTTGGAGTGTCGGTTTTGTTCAGTGAAAGTTTTGGTGCATTTGTAGCAAATTTTGTGACTCAGCAAAACGCACATCTGCTACCCGTGATTGGGGTGTCATTAACAATGAGGCTGTATTTACATCTGTGTGTTTCCCAATGTGTGGCAACCCGCACAGAAACCGCACGATTTCCCGCACATTCCAGGAATGTCCTCCAAACGCACATCATGCTTGTGTCACCATAATGGGAGGACAAGTGCAATGCATCTTCCCGGAATGTGCTGCAAAGTGCATCTTCTGTGCTGGTTGTTGTGCAGATACAAGTAGAGCCTAAATGGTAACACAAGCATGACGCACATTACCACACGTTTTCAAAATAAATGAACGGCAAAGCATGTATTTTCTTGTTGCCATGCATTCGTAAACACGTAGATGCAAACAAATCATAACACAAGTGCAACGCATGTGAAACGCACTGCAAAGCATGCATTTTCTGGCTGGTTGCCGTGCGTTTGGAAACACACAGATGCAAACTAATGGTACCATAAGCGCATTGCCATGTGTTTTCTTTGCGGGTTGTCACGTGTTTTGAAATGCGCAGATGAGAACGCAGCCTAAATGGTACTACAAGTGTGACACACATTGCCATGCGGGTTGTCATGCGATTATAAACAGACAGAAGAAAATGAATGGTAACACAAGCATGACACACATTTCCACGTGTTTTTAAAATGCAAGGCAAAGTGCGTGTTTTCTGTGCGGGTTTCCGCGTGTTTTTGAAACAAATGGCAAAGCATGCGTTTTACTTGCGAGTTGTCATGCATTCAGAAATGTGCAGATGCAAACAAATGGTATCGTAAGCATGATGTGCGTTGCTTTGCGTCTTCAAAAAGCAAGGCAAAGCACGCATTTTCTGTGCGGGTTGCTGTGGGTTTGGAAATGCGCAGATGAGAATGCAGCCTAGATGGTAAGGCAAAGGTGACGCACATTGCCGTCCGTTTTTAAAATGCACGGCAAAGTGTACATTTTCTTGCAAGTTGCCATGCGTTTGGAAACGCACGTGTGTACGAATGGTAAAGCAAGCGCGACACGCATTGCTGCATGCTTTTAAAATGTGTGGCAAAGCGTGCGTTTTCTTGCTGGTTGCCATGCACTTGAAAATTGGGCAGATGCAAACAATTGGTAACACAAGCGCATTGCCACGTGTTTTCTGTGCGGGTTGTGACAAGTTTGGAAACACACAGATGAGAACGTGGCCTAAATGGTAACGGAAGCATGACGCATACTGCCAAGTTTTTTGAAACGCAGGGCAAACTATTTGTTTTCTTGTGGGTTGCCACACATTTGGAAAGGTGCAGGTGGAAACTTATGGTAACGCGACATGCATTGCAGTGTGTTTCAGATGCGTTCAGCAAATCGTGCGTTTTCTTCCGGTTTGTGCGTTTGGAAAACTCACGTTTAGGAGCAGCACACAAAGACTAAATTCACATTCAGGAGAGGAGTGTTTTGACAGAAAAATGCCAAATGCAGCAAAAACGCACCTAAATGTTAGAAGTGTTTAGCACTTCAGCAATTTTTTATTTCAATGGATGGAATAAATATTCTGGCCAATGAAATGAATAAACACCCAAAGTACTTGACACGGGTAAATGTGTGTAATTGTGGTACTCACCTTTACCACCATTTTTTGTTTTTTATTTTTTTGCTGCCAGAAGAAAAACCTCCAGGGCAGCTGTTCTCAGCATCCAGTGTGCATGTACTCTAACACAAGTGCAACGCACTTTGCCTCATGTTTTCAAAACGCACAGCAAAGCATTTTCTATGTGGGTTGCCATGCGTTCAGAAACACACAGATGCAAATGCAGCCTATATGGCACTGTAAGCATGACACGTATTGGGTGGGAGTTGCCGTGCGTTTTCAGTGCAGGTTGCGTGCAATCAGAGTAATGCTGCCTAAATGGCAATGCAAGCGGGACGTTCGTTTCCTGTAAGTTTCCTAAACGTGAGTTGCTGCCTGTTCAGAAATGTACAGATGTGAATTCAGGGTAACTGTTAATGACACCCCAATCATGGTTGGCAGATTTGTGTTTTGCTGCTAAAATGCGCAAAGTACCACGACTGAAAAAGTTCTTGAGTTACTTTGGGGAATTTCGCATGTAGAGAAGCCATTCAAGTAAATCAGCTGCCCTATACGTGATATGTGTTTACATGTGGAAAACAGGCAAAGAAATAAAAAACATGAGCAGGAATGTGCAGTTCTGCTACGCAAAAGTCTGTTTGGGATCTCCTAGGGAGGAAGTTTTTAGGGAACAAGGATGACCAGGGAGGTGAGGAGTAAATAAATGCTGCCTAAGAAGTCACTGCAATTAAAGCGATAGATAAACCGCATCAGAAAAGAAAAAAAATCAGGTCCCGGGCAGTTTAACCGCTTGCCGACCAGCCGCCTCAGTTATACTGCGACAGAATGGCATGGGCAGGCGAATCGCCGTCATGTTACGTCGGCTCCAAAGGCGGCCACTAGGCCGCCCGCTGCTCGCCCCCGGAGCCGATGCGAGTGCCCGGCCGTCTCAATGATCGCCAGGCTCCCGCGATCGCTCGTAACGCGGCGAGGGGAGAAGTGACAGATCGTCTTCATACAGAGAATGAACAGCGATCTGTCATCTCCCCTACACAGTCCCCTCCCCCCTTCAGTTAGAACACACACTAGCAAACACAATTAACACAATTTTAGCCCCTTGATCGCCCCTAGTGTTAACCTCTTCACTGCCAGTGACATTTCTACAGTAATCAATGCATTTTTATAGCACTGATCTCTGTATTAATGCCAATGGTCCCAAAAATTTGGCAAAATTGTCCGATGTGTCCGCCATAATTTTGCAGTCATGATAAAAATCACAGATCGCAGCCATTAGTAGTAAAAAACAAATAATAAAAATGCTATAAATCTATCCCCTATTTTGTAGATGCTATAACTTTTGCGCAAACCAATCAATATACGCTTATTGCGATTTTTTTTTTTTTTTTTTTGTTTAACAAAAATATGTAGAAGAATACATATCGGCCTAAACTGAGGAAAAAAACGTTTTTTTAAAAAGAAAAGTGGGGATATTTATTATAGCAAAAAGTACAAAATGTTGTGGTTTTTTTTTTCAAAATTGTCGCTCTTTTTTTGTTTATAGCGCAAAAAATAAAAACCACAAAGATGATCAAATACCATCAAAAGAAAGCTCTTTTTGTGGGAATAAAAGGACGTCAATTTTGTTTGGGTGCAACGTTGCACGACCGCACAATTGTCAGTTAAAGCGACGCAGTGCCGAATCGTAAAAAGTGCTCTGGTCAGATGGTCAGAAAGTGGGTAAATCTTCCGGGGCTGAAGCGGTTAAAGTGATAATAAAATCTCAGTGTTTTTTTTTTTTAAATACCAATTATATCATACTTACCCGCTCTGTGTAATGGTTTTGCACAGAGCAACTCAGATCCTCCACTTCTCAGTTCCCTCTTCGATGCTCCTGGCCCCTCCCTCCTGCTCCCCACAGTAAGCAGCTTGTTATGGGGATACCCAAGCTGAGCCGCTTTGTGTGTCCATTCAGACATGGAGCGGCAGCTCGGCCCCACCCCCTCTCTCCTCATTGGCTCACTGACTTTGATTGGCAGGAGAGTCCCGGACAGCCAAGTCTCTCGTGCAACATTGCTGGATCGAGATGGGGCTCAGGTAAATATTAGGGGGACTGCTGCACACAGAATGCATTAAAATAAAAAGCCGTATGCCTTTAGAACCGCATAATGCATCACATATTAGCACATTTTACAGGACTTACTTGAAAACAAAACTGCATCTAAATGTAATATCTCCTAAACAGTTCTCATTTAGGAGATATATTTATAGTACCTACAAGTAAGTCTATAATAAGGCTTGCCTATAGGTAAAAATTATACATGGGAGTTTACTCCCACATTTACCGCTTACAGACTGGAAGATTTGGCTCCTAACCAGTCCATTTTTTGCGATACCGCAATGCATCAGTTTAACTGACAAATGCGCGGTAATGCAGCGCTGTAACCGAACAAAATTGACATCCTTTTTTTCCCACAAATAGAGCTTTCTTTTGGTGGTATTTGATCACCTCTGCGGTTTTTATTTTGTGTGCTATAAACAAAAAAAAAAACAATTTTTTTTTACTTTCTGCTATAATAAATATCCCCAAAATGTTTTTAAAAAACAAATTTCTTTATCCAGATAATGCAGATATATATTCTTCTACATATTTTTGGTAAAAAAAAATCGCAATAAGCGTATATTGATTGGTTTGCACAAAAATTATAGCATCTACAAACTATGGGAATGTTTTATGGCTTTTTATTTTTTTAAATTTTTTGTGCTAGTAATGGCGGTGATTTGCGATTTTTAGCGGTACTGCGACATTGCGGCGGACAGATCGGACACTTTTGACACATTTTTGGGACCATTGACATTTATACAGCGATCAGTGCTATAAAAATGCACTGGGTTTAACAGTAGGGGGCGATCAAGGGGTTAAATGTGTTCCCTTGTTAGTGTTTCTAACTGTATGGGGATAAGACTGACTGGGGGAGAAGACATATCAATGTTCCTACTTACTAGGAACAAACTATGTCTCCTCTCCCCTGACAGAACAGGGATTTGTGTGTTTACACACACAAATCCCCATTCTAGCTCGTTCCTGCAATCGCGGGTGGCTGGAAGTGATCGCGCCCGCCGGCCTTGTGCATCGCTTCCCCCACCGTGGTGCGGGCAGCTCTTAAAGGGGAAGACTTACCCGAACGGTGATTCACGGGAATGTGCCACTTTGCCAAGGTATATCGACATGAGCCGGTCGGCAAGTGGTTAAGACAAATGTACGACTTGTGAGACACTACTCCCATAGACTTCAATGTAAGATTGCCAACAAGAATCACCCAAAAGTTTCTTTTTGTTTTGTTTTCTGTCGCAGTGACTCAAGATATGGCAATTAAGACGCATCCATTAAAATCTATTCCTGGAATTCATAAAGACTGGGGCAGACAGATTTAGCAAAAGTGTCTCTCCTGCAAGAGGTGAAGAATGTGCCAAATTCATGTACCTGTTTGGAACTTGTACTTGAATTCGGCTTATGCTGCACCACTTTTAGAATGCATAAGAGACACTTTCGCAAAATATGTCTGAGACAGTTTTTCTCTCTGCATATCAAAAGAGAGTTGGTTTTAATTAGCTCCACTTTTACATTTGGCACATTTAATGTGAAGCAATGTAAAAGTGGCACATTTTAGAACTACCTGAATTTGGTGTATGAGTCGCTGTCAGAACCAAAAGTATCACAAAATACTGCATGAATTTGGCGCAATACAATAACAAGAGGAATTAACGCCAGTAAAGTAGCACAGCAGCTTTATTGAATTCCCTCCTATGTGTTTTAACCACTTGCCGACCGCCGCACGACTATATACGTCGGCAGAATGGCACGAGCAGGCAAAAGGACTTACAGGTACGTCCTTGCCTGCCCGTGGGTGGGGGGTCCGATCGGACCCCCCGGTGCCTGCGGCAGTCGGCAAATCTCCCCCGGTGATCGGTGGTGAGGGGGAGGCCATCCATTCGTGGCCCCCCCCTCGCTATCGCTCCCAGCCAATGGGATCATTTCCCTGCCTCTGTATTGTACACAGAGGCAGAGGAAATTATGTCATCTCTCCTCGGCTCGGTATTTTCCGTTCCGGGCCGAGGAGAGAAGACTGTAATGTAAGTGCACAACACACACACACACAGTAGAACATGCCAGGCACACAAATCAACCCGATCCCCCCCCGATCGCCCCCCGATCACCCCCCCCCCCCTGTCACAAACTGACACCAAGCAGGTTTTTTTTTTTTTTTTTTTTTCTGATTACTGTATTGGTGTCAGTTTGTGACAGTTACTGTGTTAGGGCAGTGAGTGTTAGGCCCCCTTTAGGTCTAGGATACCCCCCTAACCCCCCCTAATAAAGTTTTAACCCCTTGATCACCCCCCCCGTCACCAGTGTCACTAAGCGATCATTTTTCTGATCGCTGTATTAGTGTCGCTGGTGACGCTAGTTAGGGACGTAAATATTTAGGTTCGCCGTCAGCATTTTATAGTGTCAGGGACCCCCATATACTATCTAATAAATGTTTTAACCCCTTGATTGCCCCCTAGTTAACCCTTTCACCACTGATCACCGTATAACCGTTACGGGTGACGCTGGTTAGTTAGTTTATTTTTTATAGTGTCAGGGCACCCGCCGTTTATTACCGAATAAAGGTTTAGCCCCCTGATCGCCCGGCGGTGATATGCGTCGCCCCAGGCAGCGTCAGATTAGCGCCAGTACCGCTAACACCCACGCACGCAGCATACGCCTCCCTTAGTGGTATAGTAACTGATCAGATCAATATCTGATCCAATCAGATCTATACTAGAGTCCCCAGCAGTTTAGGGTTCCTGAAAACGCAGTGTTAGCGGGATCAGCCCAGATACCCGCTAGCACCTGCGTTTTGCCCCTCCGCCCGGTCCAGCCCACCCAAGTGCAGTATCGATCGATCACTGTCACTTACAAAACACTAAACGCATAACTGCAGCGTTCGCAGAGTCAGGCCTGATCCCTGCGATCGCTAACAGTTTTTTTGGTAGCATTTTGGTGAAATGGCAAGCACCAGCCCCAGGCAGCGTCAGGTTAGTGCCAGTAGCGCTAACACCCACGCACGCACTGTACACCTCCCTTAGTGGTATAGTATCTGAACTGATCAATATCTGATCCGATCAGATCTATACTAGCGTCCCCAGCAGTTTAGGGTTCCCAAAAATGCAGTGTTAGTGGGATCAGCCCAGATACCTGCTAGCACCTGCGTTTTGCCCCTCCGCCCAGCCCAGCCCACCCAAGTGCAGTATCGATCGATCACTGTCACTTACAAAACACTAAACGCATAACTGCAGCGTTCGCAGAGTCAGGCCTGATCCCTGCGATCGTTAACAGTTTTTTTGGTAGCGTTTTGGTGAACTGGCAAGCACCAGCGGCCTAGTACACCCCGGTCGTAGTCAAACCAGCACTGCAGTAACACGTGGTGACGTGGCGAGTCCCATAAGTGCAGTTCAAGCTGGTGAGGTGGCAAGCACAAGTAGTGTCCCGCTGCCACCAAAAAGACAAACACAGGCCCGTCGTGCCCATAATGCCCTTCCTGCTGCATTCGCCAATCCTAATTGGGAACCCACCACTTCTGCAGCGCCCGTACTTCCCCCATTCACATCCCCAACCAAATGCAGTCGGCTGCATGAGAGGCATTTTCTTTATGTCCTCCCGAGTACCCCTACCCAACGAACCCCCCCAAAAAAGATGTTGTGTCTGCAGCTAGCGCGGATATAGGCGTGACACCCGCTATTATTGTCCCTCCTGTCCTGACAATCCTGGTCTTTGCATTGGTGAATGTTTTGAACGCTACCATTCACTAGTTGAGTATTAGCGTAGGGTACAGCATTGCACAGACTAGGCACACTTTCACAGGGTCTCCCAAGATGCCATCGTATTTTGAGAGACCCGAACCTGGAACCGGTTACAGTTATAAAAGTTAGTTACAAAAAAAGTGTAAAAAAAAAAAAAAAAACACAAACAAAAATATTAAATAAAAAATAATAGTTGTCGTTTTATTGTTCTCTCTCTATTCTCTCTCTCTCTATTCTCTCTATTGTTCTGCTCTTTTTTACTGTATTTTATTCTGCAATGTTTTATTGTTATTATGTTTTATCATGTTTGCTTTTCAGGTATGCAATTTTTTATACTTTACCGTTTACTGTGCTTTATTGTTAACCATTTTTTTGTCTTCAGGTACACCATTCACGACTTTGAGTGGTTATACCAGAATGATGCCTGCAGGTTTAGGTATCATCTTGGTATCATTCTTTTCAGCCAGCGGTCGGCTTTAATGTAAAAGCAATCCTAGTGGCTAATTAGCCTCTAGACTGCTTTTACAAGCAGTGGGAGAGAATGCCCCCCCCCCCCCCACCGTCTTCCGTGTTTTTCTCTGGCTCTCCTGTCACAACAGGGAACCTGAGAATGCAGCCGGTGATTCAGCCAGCTGACCATAGAGCTGATCAGAGACCAGAGTGGCTCCAAACATCTCTATGGCCTAAGAAACCGGAAGCTACGAGCATTTTATGACTTAGATTTCGCCGGATGTAAATAGCACCATTGGGAAATTGGGGAAGCATTTTATCACACCGATCTTGGTGTGGTCAGATGCTTTGAGGGCAGAGGAGAAATCTAGGGTCTAATAGACCCCAATTTTTTCAAAAAAGAGTACCTGTCACTACCTATTGCTATCATAGGGGATATTTACATTCCCTGAGATAACAATAAAAATGATAAAAAAAAAAAAAAAATGAAAGGAACAGTTTTAAAATAAGATAAAAAAGCAAAAAAATAATAAAGAAAAAAAAAAAAAAGCACCCCTGTCCCCCCTGCTCTCGCGCTAAGGCGAACGCAAGCGTCGGTCTGGCGTCAAATGTAAACAGCAATTGCACCATGCATGTGAGGTATCACCGCGAACGTCAGATTGAGGGCAGTAATTTTAGCAGTAGACCTCCTCTGTAAATCTAAAGTGGTAACCTGTAAAGGCTTTTAAAGGCTTTTAAAAATGTATTTATTTTGTTGCCACTGCACGTTTGTGCGCAATTGTAAAGCATGTCATGTTTGGTATCCATGTACTCGGCCTAAGATCATCTTTTTTATTTCATCAAACATTTGGGCAATATAGTGTGTTTTAGTGCATTAAAATGTAAAAAAGTGTGTTTTTTCCCCAAAAAATGCGTTTGAAAAATCACTGCGCAAATACTGTGTGAAAAAAAAATGAAACACCCACCATTTTAATCTGTAGGGCATTTGCTTTAAAAAAATATATAATGTTTGGGGGTTCAAAGTAATTTTCTTGCAAAAAAAAATAATTTTTTCATGTAATCAAAAAGTGTCAGAAAGGGCTTTGTCTTCAAGTGGTTAGAAGAGTGGGTGATGTGTGACATAAGCTTCTAAATGTTGTGCATAAAATGCCAGGACAGTTCAAAACCCCCCAAATGACCCCATTTTGGAAAGTAGACACCCCAAGCTATTTGCTGAGAGGCATGTCGAGTCCATGGAATATTTTATATTGTGACACAAGTTGCGGGAAAGAGACAATTTTTTTTTTTTTTGCACAAAGTTGTCACTAAATGATATATTGCTCAAACATGCCATGGGAATATGTGAAATTACACCCCAAAATACATTCTGTTGCTTCTCCTGAGTACGGGGATACCACATGTGTGAGACTTTTTGGGAGCCTAGCCGCGTATGGGACCCCGAAAACCAAGCACCGCCTTCAGGCTTTCTAAGGGCATAAATTTTTTGATTTCACTCTTCACTGCCTATCACAGTCTCGGAGACCATGGAATGCCCAGGTGGCACAAAACCCCCCCAAATGACCCCATTTTGGAAAGTAGACACCCAAAGCTATTTGCTGAGAGGTATAGTGAGTATTTTGCAGACCTCACTTTTTGTCACAAAGTTTTGAAAATTAAAAAAAGAAAAAAAAAAATTTTTTTTTTTGTCTTTCTTCATTTTCAAAAACAAATGAGAGCTGCAAAATACTCATCATGCCTCTCAGCAAATAGCTTGGGGTGTCTACTTTCCAAAATGGGGTCATTTGGGGGGGTTTTGTGCCACCTGGGCATTCCATGACCTCCAAAACTGTGATAGGCAGTGAAGAGTGAAATCAAAAATGTACACCCTTAGAAATCCTGAAGGCGGTGATTGGTTTTCGGGGTCCCGTACGCGGCTAGGCTCCTAAAAAGTCCCACACATGTGGTATCCCCGTACTCAAGAGAAGCAGCAGAATGTATTTTGGGGTGCAATTCCACATATGCCCATGACCTGTGTGAGCAATATATCATTTAGTGACAACTTTGTGCAAAAAAAAAAAAAAAAATTGTCACTTTCCCGCAACTTGTGTCAAAATATAAAATATTCCATGGACTCAACATGCCTCTCAGCAAATAGCTTGGGGTGTCTACTTTCCAAAATGGGGTCATTTGGGGGGGTTTTATGCCATCTGGGCTTTTTATGGCCTTCAAAACTGTGATAGGTAGTGAGGAGTGAAATCAAAATTGTACGCCCTTAGAAATCCTGAAGGCAGTGTTTGGTTTTCGGGGCCCCGTATGCGGCTAGGCTCCCAAAAAGTCCCACACATGTGGTATCCCCATACTCAGGAGAAGCAGCTAAATGTATTTTGGGGTGCAATTCTACATATGCCCATGGCCTGTGTGAGCAATATATCATTTAGTGACAACTTTTTGTAATTTTTTTTTTTTGTCATTATTCAATCACTTGGGACAAAAAAAATGAATATTCAATGGGCTCAACATGCCTCTCAGCAATTTCCTTGGGGTGTCTACTTTCCAAAATGGGGTCATTTGTGGGGGTTTTGTACTGCCCTGCCATTTTAGCACCTCAAGAAACGACATAGGCAGTCATAAATTAAAGGCTGTGTAAATTCCAGAAAATGTACCCTAGTTTGTAGGCGCTATGACTTTTGCGCAAACCAATAAATATACACTTATTGACATTTTTTTTACCAAAGACATGTGGCCAAATACATTTTGGCCTAAATGTATGATTAAAATTGAGTTTATTGGATTTTTTTAGAACAAAAAGTAGAAAATATCATTTTTTTTCAAAATTTTCGGTCTTTTTCCGTGTATAGCGCAAAAAATAAAAACGGCAGAGGTGATCAAATACCATCAAAAGAAAGCTCTATTTGTGGGAAGAAAAGGACGCAAATTTCGTTTGGTTACAGCATTGCATGACCACGCAATTAGCAGTTAAAGCGACGCAGTGCCAAATTGTAAAAAGTGCTCTGGTCAGGAAGGGGGTAAATCCTTCCGGGGCTGAAGTGGTTAACACATATGACCGGGCGCCTATAACCCTTGTCAGTGTTACCCCTGGACAACAGCCCCCACTTCAGTGGAGAGGAGGATCTTTCTTGGGAGCCTTACCCCCACTTTCCAGTTGGAATGGTAAGTAGATGCCCCCTACGGGGATGCGGTGTGGGGCGCGGGTACTCCCTGGGATGGTCGGTCCTTCGAGTTACCTCCTCCCCCTCTGCCCTGGTCTGTCTCACACTCCTTCCCATCCCAGACCCCTTCTACCTTGCCTGCCTACAATGGGTATTGCATGTCCTACCTGGATCCCTCTATGGGCTTGCAGTCTCCTGGCAATCTGCAGGTGTGGGGTGGTCTGAGTCCTCTGGTCCTGTGGGGGGGCAGGGTAAGGTGTGGGCTTGCTTGGTCCCTGACAGCATGCTGTATGCTGCCTGGAGCTTCTGGTGACCTGCATGTAGCAGGTTTGAGTCCCAGCTTGCCTGCTTCAGGGGCTGGAGTTCCAAATTGGGCCCCCCCCGTGGCGGGCTTTCCAAAAATTTAGGCTGCGCCCTACTCGGCTGGCTCCATCGCCCACAATCTTCATTTTGGGCACCCGCTCACATTGTCTGGGGCAGCACAGCGCCGCTTCCTGGGGGGGTAAATTGGCTGGAAGCACTCGCCTTCCTCTTGATGTGGCCTCTGGTGGTGGATCCAATTGCGTGACACCCTTTTTGTGTGGCATGACTGGCGGACATTTTACTGGAGCCCAGCCAACACCTGGGACATTACTGGCTGCATAGCCTTCCTTGCCATGCTACCCGCAGCCCAGTCTCTGCCCCATGTAGGGGTGGTGTGCTGGGCACGATGTACCGCCGCAGATTTACCTGGGTGTCGGACTGCTTATTCACTGCATTGCTGGCTGCTGCTCAGCTGTTTGCCTATAGGCTTTACCCCTGCTGACCCTTGGTGTGCTGTCCACTACACTCGGCTGGAGCTGAAGGGCCATTATATTTTTCTGCGGTCTGTGGTGGACGGGTCCTCTTTCTCTGTCTTGGCACAGGAGGGGCCCTTGGTGGGTGCTGTCATCGCAGCCAATGCTTCAAATTGGAGACTCTGGGTGGGGTATCAGATGAGGTGCTTGTCCCTCTTAGACACAGGTCTAATGAGATCTTTCCGTACCCCGAACATTGTGACAGACCTGTCTAAAGGGGTGGGAGTGTCCAGGGCGTCCATTGGTACTTCTCAGGAGCTTGCAGTTCTTCCCTTTTTAGGAGCCCCTTCTGAGGAAGTACATTTCTCCTTCAGTGAGGGATCCACATGTTTCGTTGTATAATAAAGCCCCGGTGATTCTGGGAGAGGAATTGTCCATCCTTTAAGGATCCTGTGGACTGCAAAATTGAATTGGTCGCGCGTGCCAGGCTCCCTTTTGCTGGGTTGCCATTGTGACCAGTGTTGGCCACAAGCAAAGGCCAAAAGTCTGTGACAGATCTGACGTCTTGTCTAGTTCCCCGAGCATATGTTGCCCCGGCGGACCAGTTGATCCAGGGGCTCCAATACATTCATGCCTCTCCCTGGATGGTGCTTCATTTCTTTCAAAGCTCTCCGTTTCAACAGGGTTCTTCAGCGAGTCTTGTGGCTCTAGGGTTGGTCTGCAAACCAGACTTTGAAGGAGGCCTTGTCGGACCTGCCCTTTTTTAGGGAGACCATCTGTTTGGGGCTATGCTGGATGATATTATCAAGCACCCTATGGGTGGCAAATGTACCTTCCTTTTCTCAAACCAAGAAGGGAAAGGAACCGCATAGGAGGGTTGGGCCGACCTTCACGGCACATAAGCGGACATTTAGTTCCCTTGGGTGCTAGTCTAAGAGCTCCAGCCATTCAAGACTCCCGCCGGTGGCACCATGCGCCCCTGGCCTCAGCCCGCAAATAATTCCTCCCCAGCATGAGGATTTGGCCCAATTTATTTCCAGGGTGAGGGGTCACCTTCATTGGTTTCTGGGCCCTTGGACTCTCATACCTGACAAGTGGGTCATGCAAAATCATTATTTTGGGCTACAAAATAGAAGTATTTTCTTTTTGCCAATTTGTGGTGCTCGCCGGCATGTCTGCGGCCTCTGTATGGGGCTTAGCAGGATCTGCTCCTTCGGGGAGTGATTGTTCCAGTGCCCAAGTCAAAGCGTTTCCGGGTATTGTACTCCAATTTTCTTTGTGAGTTTGCATGTAGGTTTTAGGTCTGATGGTGGCTACCTTCGGAGCGGTTTCATATTACCAGTTCCATACAAGAACAATTCAGAAGGTACTGTATATGCTCCAGTATCAGTCGAGTTTTTCAGCACATTTTTTTGTGCTGAAAGTGCCCCCTCGACTTATACTCGAGTCAAGCACTTTTCTGCAGCAAAAAATTTCATTTTCCAAACCGAGTTTGGGGCCCCGTATCTCAGGGCCACTTAGAGCTAGGAAGCCCAAGTTTGGTGTGCAAACCCAGTAGAACTGGTACCATAACATATCCAAAGCTGGAGTTCCTAGCACTAAGTGGCCCTGAGATACGGGGCCCCAAAATCGGTTCGGAAATTGTCATTCTCTGCTGCAGAAAAGTGCTTGACATTTTCTGAACCAATTTTGGGGCCCCGTATCTCAGGGCCACTTGGTTCTAGAAATCCCAGCTTTGGATATTTTATGGTGCTAGTTCTACTGGGTTTGCACACCAAATTTGGGGTTCTTAACACTAAGTGGCCCCGAGAAACGGGGCCGCAAAATCGGTCAACTGTGTCCATCTGCAGCAATGTCATTTCGGGACACTTTGGGTTCAGAGACCCCAAATTTTGGCTGCAGCTAGGGGGCATCTAGGAACACTTAACTACCGAGTTTGAAGTTCGGGGGACCTATGGCTGAAAATGGGCACAGTGAGGCATGCAAATGGACACAGTGAGGCTGCAAATGGGCATTGTTGACCCTCTTTTCCACTTACAGTAGCTGTGCATTTCTCACCCTCGTCTTATACTCAGGTCAATACGTTTTTCCCATTTTTTTTTGTGGTAAATTAGGGCCTTGACTTATACTCGGAACGACTTATACTCGAGTATATACGGTACTCCTATCCCTATAGCACAGGTCTTCTGCTTCCTTAGAAATTCACATTTACCTGGAACAGATGAGGAGGACCTTTCTTTTCTGGTGGCTGCGGTATCCGACTCTACGGAATGGAAAGTCTTTCCTTCCCCTTCGATGAACTGTGGTCTTAACGGGTGCCAGCCTTTTGGGCTGGGGCGGAGTCTTGGGATCAGACTAGGCTCATGGTCACTAGATGCCTGGGAAGGCTCATCTGCCTAACAATGTCCTTGAGCTTGGGACAATCAGGTTTTCGCTGTCCCATTGGACAGATCAAATACATAGTCTGCTGAGCGGGATCCAGTCAGACAACACCACCGTGGTAGTGTATATCAATCATTAGGGAGCATGAGATGTGCATCAGCGGTCCTGGAGGTGTCTCGCATCCTGCGGTGGGCAGGAAAGGTTTGTTCTGGCTCTGTCTGCCGTACACATTCCGAGAGCTGAAAGATTATCTTAGCTGTCGGTTGCTGGATTAGGGCAATGTGGAGGTGTTTTATCGGCTCTGCCTTTCGCTGGGGGACACTGGATGTGGGTTTTGTGATGTTCCGCATCAATGGGAAGGTTCCAAGGTCTAAATATATAGAATAATTCTGCGCTACCCTAAAAAGAGGGACACAGAAGCAGCCAACACGACCAACAAAGTGTAAAATAGTAAAACAACAAAAAAGTGTGGCGCTGAACAATGTCATATACAACTGTAAACAAGTCAAATAGACAGTAAGAAGGATCAATTATATCTGCTTAGAGCATGTAGTCCTCATGTGAACATTAAAGATACATAGTCTGTATGGCAATATGTTAAACAGAATATTGAAGAATTATGTAGATATCTCGACTAAAAATCCGCTCACTACCACCAAGAGTTGAGGAGGCTTACCAGATGAGGTGGACCCAATGGGGCATATGCCGGATTGGGTCGGACAAGGCTTAGGTGGTGAGTGGCTGTGTATACTCTGAGAAGGATGCGGTCTCACGGGTTTGTTGTATTCATCCAAATTATACCAGGAACTTGGGAGGTGTACGTAATCTCCCGGATGTGGGAGGTCATGTAGATCTCGCTGCACAGACCCGCTCCTGGCCTCCAAACAGTGTTCTCCAGCTCCTTCTTCCAGCAGACTTTCTCCACCCTCCTGGACCCTCTAGCCACCTGTGGTGGTCTCCCAGGTCAGTGTAACTGTCCCAACTTTCCCAGTCTTTTGGGCAAGAAGTCTCCAAATGGCAGCAAGTTGCGGTGTGGCGCCGGATTTCCTTTGAGGGTTCTTCCCTCTTCGGCAACAAATTGGATAGCGCCATAACCCAGGCCAAGGGTGGCAAGTCGGGGTTCTTCTCTCAGGATGGGCGCCTACAGAGCCAAAGACGGGCCTTTTCCAAGGAAGCAGAATTCTGAACGCGCTAGAGAAGCACGTAGTTATAAGCCTGACTGTGAATTTGCAAGAACCTGGAAGTCAAGGCAGTCTTCTTTCAAGAAACCCGCCAATGCTGTTATTGATTAACATTTTTAATCAATAACAACGTTGTTATTTGGTGACAGGTGGAGGTTTGATACATTTTATGATGTTTTTTTTTCTTTACAATTTTCTGTGTCCAATAAACTGATTCAATTTTGATACTGCATAAACGTCTGGGGTCACTTTATACCTGCTTCTCCCATCAATAAACTCAGTTTCTCCTTTTTCTGGTATGTAGACCCACCCCTCCCAGAGGGGGAATAACAAAAGTTTTATAAGTCCCAAGTGATTCCCTTCTACAAGTCCTCTCCTTTGCTGTTGATCCAATTATGACCTGGGCTCAGAAGAACTTGTCTAACATTTCAGCAGCATACGTACCCGGGGTCCAGAATGTACAAGCAGATTTTCTCTTGAGTCCACCTGGACAACGAGTGGGCTCTCCACAAGGAAGTGTTTGCATGGCTCTTGACCCTGGGGTTTTCACCAGAAGTCAACCTCTTCGCATCTCCATGCAACAACAAACTGGCGAGATATTACTCAAGGTTCCAAGACCCTCAGGTGAGTGGATGCCCTCACAGATCAATGGAGGTTCCACAGAGCCTACGCCTTTCCTTCGATTCCAGTGATCCTCCAGTTCCTACGGAGACTCAGAATAGAGAAGGTGGAGGTGGTAGCGATAATCCCTTTCTGGCCCAACAGGCTATGGTTTCCTCTCTTGAGGCTACTCGGCTATCGGGATCTGGTTCCCCTGCCTCTCAGGGCATGGCTCTGCTCCCTTGCACCTCAAGGCCTGGTTCTTCAGAGGGGAAGGCTGGAGGTGCTAGGCTGTCCAGAAGAGGTCATCCCTACACTCTTGAGTGCTAGGAGAAGGAGCACCAAGAGGGTCTATGAGAGAATATGGGCCAGATTCGCGAACCGTATGTCTTCCACAGCCAACCCGTGTAGTGACCCAGCAGTCCAGGATATCCTATATTTCCTGCAATCGGGCTTAGACCTAGCCCTGTCAGCTCCCTCCGGGTACAGGTGCCGGCTATTTCAGCATTCACGGGATTATCTTGGGCCAGGCACACCCCTGTTTGCCAATTCCTCAAGGGGGCAATCAGGCTCAGGCCCCAAAGGTAGCTGAGATTCCCCAAGTGTGATCTCCCACTGGTCCTTGAGTTCTTCCCTCAGCTCGGGTCAGAACCTGGCAAGCCACTCTCGATCAAGGCCTCTGCCTGTGGGAGTCATGCTTGTAACTGTCAGCCTTGCAAAGCCTCATGGGACAGTGTTTATCCTCATGACACATCACAGGAAGCACCTCCATGGTTAACAAAGGACAGAATTAAAATTAAAATTAAACTTGGGAAACTTAACATTAATAAATCACCGGGACCAGATGGCTTGCACCTGAGGTTACTTAGGGAACTCAGTCAAGTAATTGCCAGACCATTGTTGGTTGGAATGGTAGCAGCTGATTGGAGAAAAGCCAATGTAGTACCAATGTTTAAAAAGGGCCCAAAAGACATCCCTGTTAGCCTAACATCAATAGTATGTAAATTCTTGGAGGGGATGATAAGGGACTATATACAAGATTTTAGTAATGAGAATGGTATCAGCAGTAATCAGCATGGATTCATGAAGAATCGTTCTTGCCAAACCAATCTATTAGCCTTCTATGAGGAGGTGAGTTGCCATCCAGATAAAGGAAGGCCTGTAGATGTGTATCTGGATTTTGCAAAAGCATTTGATACAGTTCCCCATAAACGTTTACTGTACAAAAAAAGGTCAGTTGGCATGGACCATAGGGTGAGTACATGGATTGAAACCTGGCTACAAGGGCGAGTTCAGAGGGTGGTGATAAATGGGGAGTACTCGGAATGGTCAGGGATGGGTAGTGGGGTCCCCCAGGGTTCGGTGCTGGGACCAATCCTGTTTAATTTGTTTATAAACGACCTGGAGGATGGGGTAAACAGTTCAATCTCTGTATTTGCGGACGATGCTACGCTAAGCAGGGCAATAACTTCTCCGCAGGATGTGGAAACCTTGCAAAAAGATCTGAACAAATTAATGGGGTGGGCAACTAGATGGCAAATGAGGTTCAATGTAGAAAAATGTAAAATAATGCATTTGGGTGGCAAAAATATGAATGCAATCTATACACTGGGGGAAGAACCTCTGGGGGAATCTAGAACAGAAAAGGACCTGGGGGTCCTAGTAGATGATAGGCTCAGCAATGGCATGCAATGCCAAGCTGCTGCTAACAAAGCAAACAGAATATTGGCATGCATTAAAAAGGGGATCAACTCCAGAGATAAAACAATAATTCTTCCGCTCTACAAGACTCTGGTCCGGCTGCACCTGGAGTATGCTGTCCATTTCTAGGCACCAGTCCTCAGGAAGGATGTACTGGAAATGGAGCGAGTACAAAGAAGGGCAACAAAGCTAATAAAGGGTCTGGAGGATATTAGTTATGAGGAAAGGTTGCGAGCACTGAATTTATTCTCTCTGGAGAAGAGACGCTTGGGAGGGGATGGCTGTAAGGTGGAAACGTACTGTACAGCTGAATCACTTTCAGTGACCCCCTCTGCAAGACCCCTTGCCATGTTTTCTGGGCTCCACTATCCCAATTGTAGGCCCAGGACCCCCTTGGCAGGTGCCATTGGGTAGAGGGGAGGGAGACCAGAGAACTAGAAAGCACATGGAGGTGACATGCATTACATCACTTCCCAGTTCAGCTATCACTTTCCCCGGCTGCCGTAGCCGAGGAAGAAGCTAATGAAGCTAATGATAAACAACCTGTGATTACCTTCAGTAGAAGGCTGGCAGACATCAGGGGGTTAGTAGTCTCATTAAAGAGAACCTGTCATAACAAAATTATATTACATATGTAATATGTTAGCCCTCAAAAATTCCACTCGCCTGCTAGCATTTTGCAAGTGGATTTTGAGGGCTGGCGAGTGTGGGCTGCCTGGGAGAGGGGGGCAAGCACCGTCGGCAGCCTGGATGGTATGGGAGCCATTTACCCAGCGATTGTAGGGGAAGAGAGAGGAGAGCCGCTGCTGTCTGGTTGATTAGAGCGCGGGGCACATAAGAGCTTGCATTTCAATAGCTGTGTGTTCTCCGCTGCGCCTCGTCATATACAGCCCCTCCCCCTTGGACAGGTGATCTGTCTATCAAAGTGCACGGACAAGGGGGAGGGGCTGTATATGACGGCTCGCGGCGGGGAACACACAGCAAATTTGAAATGCAAGCTGTTATGTGCCCCGCGCTCTAATCAGCCATGTGGCAACTCTCCTCTCTCCCCCTGCACAGGTAGGCTGCACGGGGGACAGTCTGCACTGGGGGGGATGCAGGCTGCACTGGGGGGGATGCAGGCTGCACTGGGGGGATGCAGGCTGCACTGGGGGGATGCAGGCTGGACTGGGGGGGACGCAGGCTGCACTGGGGGGGACGTCGACACAGGCTGCACTGGGGGGGACGTCGACACAGGCTGCACTGGGGGGACGTCGACACAGGCTGCACTGGGGGGACGTCGACACAGGCTGCACTGGGGGGACGTCGACACAGGCTGCACTGGGGGGACAACACAGGCTGTAATTTCATGAGATAATGTATGAGGGTGTGATTAGGGGCGGGGCAGGGTAGGGGTTGGGCGGCGCAACTGGTGGTGACTAACCTTTGAGGCCTGGCTAGTAGCTCAGGACTTGAAATTTTGAGCCCTGTAATATGTGATATAAATAAAGTTAACCACTTGACGACCGCCTCACGCCGATGTACGTCGGCAAGGTGGCACGGACAGGCAAAATCACGTACATGTACGTGATTTGCCTTCCGCGGGTGGAGGGTCCGATCGGACCCCCCCGGTGCCCGAGGCAGTCGTCTTTTGTCCAGCGGCGATCAGAGGTGAGGGGGAGACCATCCGTTCGTGGCCCCCCCTCGCGATCGCCGCCGGCCAATCGAATCTTTCCTTTGCTGCTGTATGCTAAACAGCAGCAAAGGAAATGATGTCATCTCTCCTCGGCTCGGTGATTTCCGTTCCGGCCCGAGGAGAGACGACATGTGAGTGAGTGCACCAACACACACACACACAGTAGAACATGCCAGGCACACAAAACACCCCGATTCCCCCCCCCCCGATCGCCCCCCGATCACCCCCCCCCCTGTCACAAACTGACACCAAGCAGTTTTTTGTTTGTTTTTTTTTTTGTTTTTTTTCTGATTACTGCATAGTGTCAGTTTGTGACAGTTACAGTGTTGGGACAGTTAGTATTACCCCCTTTAGGTCTAGGGTACCCCCCTAACCCCCCCTAATAAAGTTTTAACCCCTTGATCACCCCCTGTCACCAGTGTCGATAAGCGATCATTTTTCTGATCGCTGTATTAGTGTCGCTGGTGACGCTAGTTAGGGACGTAAATATTTAGGTTCGCCGTCAGCGTTTTATAGCGTCAGGGACCCCCATATACTACCGAATAAATGTTTTAACCCCTTGATGGCCCCCTAGTTAACCCTTTCACCACTGATCACCGTATAACCGTTACGGGTGACGCTGGTTAGTTCGTTTATTTTTTATAGTGTCAGGGCACCCGCCGTTTATTACCGAATAAAGGTTTGGCCCCCTGATCGCCCGGCGGTGATATGCGTCGCCCCAGGCAGCGTCAGATTAGCGCCAGTACCGCTAACACCCACGCACGCAGCATACGCCTCCCTTAGTGGTATAGTATCTGAACGGATCAATATCTAATCCGATCAGATCTATACTAGCGTCCCCAGCAGTTTAGGGTTCCCAAAAATGCAGTGTTAGCGGGATCAGCCCAGATACCCACTAGCACCTGCATTTTGCCCCTCCGCCCAGCCCACCCAAGTGCAGTATCGATCGATCACTGTCACTTACAAAACACTAAACGCATAACTGCAGCGTTCGCAGAGTCAGGCCTGATCCCTGCGATCGCTAACAGTTTTTTTGGTAGTATTTTGGTGAACTGGCAAGCACCAGCCCCAAGCAGCGTCAGGTTAGCGCCAGTAGCACTAACACCCACGCACGCACCGTACACCTCCCTTAGTGGTATAGTATCTGAACGGATCAATATCTGATCCGATCAGATCTATACTAGCGTCCCCAGCAGTTTAGGGTTCCCAAAAACGCAGTGTTAGCGGGATCAGCCCAGATACCTGCTAGCACCTGCGTTTTGCCCCTCCGCCCAGCCCAGCCCAGCCCACCCAAGTGCAGTATCGATCGATCACTGTCACTTACAAAACACTAAACGCATAACTGCAGCGTACGCAGAGTCAGGCCTGATCCCTGCGATCGCTAACAGTTTTTTTGGTAGTGTTTTGGTGAACTGGCAAGCAACTGGCCTAGTACACCCCGGTCGTAGTCAAACCAGTACTGCAGTAACACTTGGTGATGGGCGAGTCCCATAAATGCAGTTCAAGCTGGTGAGGTGGCAAGCGCAAGCAGTGTCCCGCTGCCACCAAGAAGAAGACAAACAGGCCCGTCGTGCCCATAGTGCCCTTCCTGCTGCATTCGCCAATCCTAATTGGGAACCCACCACTTCTGCAGCACCCGCACTTCCCCCATTCACATCCCCAACCAAATGCAGTCGGCTGCATGAGAGGCATTTTTATGTCCTCCCGAGTACCCCTACCCAACGAACCCCCCCAAAAAAGATGTTGTGTCTGCAGCAAGCGCAGATATAGGCGTGACACCCGCTATTATTGTACCTCCTGTCCTGACAATCCTGGTCTTTGCATTGGTAATTGTTTTGAATGCTACCATTCACTAGTTGAGTATTAGCGTAGGGTACAGCATTGCACAGACTAGGCACACTTTCACAGGGTCTCCCAAGATGCCATATATATATAAAATAAAAAAAAATAGTTGTCGTTTTATTGTTCTCTCTCTCTCTATTCTCTCTATTGTTCTGCTCTTATTTACTGTATTCTATTCTGCAATGTTTTATTGTTATTATGTTTTATCATGTTTGTTTTTCAGGTATGCAATTTTTTATACTTTACCGTTTACTGTGCTTTATTGTTAACCATTTTTTTGTCTTCAGGTACGCCATTCAACTTTGAGTGGTTATACCAGAATGATGCTTGCAGGTTTAGGTATCATCTTGGTATCATTCTTTTCAGCCAGCGGTCGGCTTTCATGTAAAAGCAATCCTAGCGGCTAATTAGCCTCTAGACTGCTTTTACAAGCCGTGGGAGGGAATGCCCCCCCCCCACCGTCTTCCGTGTTTTTCTCTGGCTCTCCTGTCTCAACAGGGAACCTGAAAATGCAGCCGGTGATTCAGCCAGCTGACCATAGAGCTGATCAGAGACCAGAGTGGCTCCAAACATCTCTATGGCCTAAGAAACCGGAAGCTACGAGCATTTTATGACTTAGATTTCGCCGGATGTAAATAGCGCCATTGGGAAATTGGGGAAGCATTTTATCACACCGATCTTGGTGTGGTCAGATGCTTTGAGGGCAGAGGTGAGATCTAGGGTCTAATAGACCCCAATTTTTTCAAAAAAGAGTACCTGTCACTACCTATTGCTATGATAGGGGATATTTACATTCCCCGAGATAACAATAAAAATGATTAGAAAAAAAAAAAATGAAAGGAACAGTTTAAAAATAAGATAAAAAAGCAAAAAAATAATAAAGAAAAAAAAAAAAAAAAAAAAAGCACCCCTGTCGCCCCCTGCTCTCGCGCTAAGGCGAACGCAAGCAGCGGTCTGTCATCAAACGTAAACAGCAATTGCACCATGCATGTGAGGTATCACCGCGAAGGTTAGATCGAGGGCAGTAATTTTTGCAGTAGACCTCCTCTGTAAATCTAAAGTGGTAACCTGTAAAGGCTTTTAAAAATGTATTTATTTTGTTGCCACTGCACGTTTGTGCGCAATTGTAAAGCATGTCATGTTTGGTATCCATGTACTCGGTCTAAGATCATCTTTTTTATTTCATCAAACATTTGGGCAATATAGTGTGTTTTAGTGCATTAAAATTTTAAAAAGTGTGTTTTTTCCACAAAAAATGCGTTTGAAAAATCGCTGCGCAAATACTGTGTGAAAAAAAAAAAATGAAACACCCACCATTTTAATCTGTAGGGCATTTGCTTTAAAAAAATATATAATGTTTGGGGGTTCAAAGTAATTTTCTTGCAAAAAAAAAATAACTTTTTCATGTAAACAAAAAGTGTCAGAAAGGGCTTTGTCTTCAAGTGGTTAGAAGAGTGGGTGATGTGTGACATAAGCTTCTAAATGTTGCGCATAAAATGCCAGGACAGTTCAAAACCCCCCCAAATGACCCCATTTTGGAAAGTAGGCACCCCAAGCTATTTGCTGAGAGGCATGTCGAGTCCATGGAATATTTTATATTGCGACACAAGTTGCGGGAAAGAGACAAATTTTTTTTTTTTTTGCACAAAATTGTCACTAAATGATATATTGCTCAAACATGCCATGGGAATATGTGAAATTACACCCCAAAATACATTCTGCTGCTTCTCCTGAGTACGGGGATACCACATGTGTGAGACTTTTTGGGAGCCTAGCCGCGTATGGAACCCCAAAAACCAAGCACCGCCTTCAGGCTTTCTAAGGGCGTGAATTTTTGATTTCACTCTTCACTGCCTATCACAGTTTCGGAGGCCATGGAATGCCCAGGTGGCACAAAACCCCCCCCAAATGACCCCATTTTGGAAAGTAGACACCCCAAGCTATTTGCTGAGAGGTATAGTGAGTATTTTGCAGACCTCACTTTTTGTCACAAAGTTTTGAAAATTGAAAAAAGAAAAAAAAAAAGTTTTTTCTTGTCTTTCTTCATTTTCAAAAACAAATGAGAGCTGCAAAATACTCACCATGCCTTTCAGCAAATAGCTTGGAGTGTCTACTTTCCAAAATGGGGTCATTTGGGGTGGTTTTGTGCCACCTGGGCATTCCATGGCCTCCGAAACTGTGATAGGCAGTGAAGAAAGAAATCAAAAATTTTCACCCTTAGAAATCCTGAAGGCGGTGATTGGTTTTCGGGGCCCCGTACGCGGCTAGGCTCCCAAAAAGTCCCACACATGTGGTATCCCCGTACTCAGGAGAAGTAGCTAAATGTATTTTGGGGTGCAATTCCACATATGCCCATGGCCTGTGTGAGCAATATATCATTTAGTGACAACTTTGTGCAAAAAAAAAAAAAAAAATGTGTCACTTTCACGCAACTTGTGTCAAAATATAAAATATTCCATGGACTCAACATGCCTCTCAGCAAATAGCTTGGGGTGTCTACTTTCCAAAATGGGGTCATTTGGGGGGGTTTGTGCCACCTGGGCATTCCATGTCCTCCGAAACTGTGATAGGCAGTGAAGAGTGAAATCATAAATTTACACCCTTAGAAATCCTGAAGGCGGTGATTGGTTTTCGGGGCCCCGTACGCGGCTAGGCTCCCAAAAAGTCCCACACATGTGGTATCCCCATACTCAGGAGAAGCAGCAGAATGTATTTTGGGGTGCAATTCCACATATGCCCATGGCCTGTGTGAGAAATATATCATTTAGTGACAACTTTTTGTAAATATTTTTTTTTTTTTTGTCATTATTCAATCACTTGGGACAAAAAAAATAAATATTCAATGGGTTCAACATGCCTCTCAGCAATTTCCTTGGGGTGTCTATTTTCCAAAATGGGGTCATTTGGGGGGGGTTTGTACTGCCCTGCCATTTTAGCACCTCAAGAAATGACATAGGCAGTCATGAACTAAAAGCTGTGTAAATTCCAGAAAATGTACCCTAGTTTGTAGACGCTATAACTTTTGTGCAAACCAATAAATATACGCTTATTGACATTTTTTTTACCAAAGACATGTGGCCGAATACATTTTGGCCTAAATGTATGACTAAAATTGAGTTTATTGGATTTTTTTAGAACAAAAAGTAGAAAATATCATTTTTTTTCAAAATTTTTGGTCTTTTTCCGTTTATAGCGCAAAAAATAAAAACCGCAGAGGTGATCAAATACCATCAAAAGAAAGCTCTATTTGTGGGAAGAAAAGGACGCAAATTTCGTTTGGGTACAGCATTGCATGACCGCGCAATTAGCAGTTTAAGCGACGCAGTGCCAAATTGGAAAAAGACCTCTGGTCCTTAGGCAGCATAATGGTCCGGGGCTCAAGTGGTTAAGTGGAAAGAAAAAAGTGTAAAGTAATGTTACACTCAAACACTTCATTATATACCTTTTCTGCTTTGCTATGGAAGAGGGTGCAGAGGAGACACTCGACAACGGAAGCCCCATAGTAACATCACTTCCCATTCATTTCACAGCCATTGTCGGCTGTCTCCTCTGCAGAGCTTCCACCGCTGAAGACTGGACCGGATCAGCTTCAAAAAAGATATGTATACTGATTTCTTCTTTACAGGGCTAAATAGGTTAGTGTTAGATCGTAGTTGTCTGTAGATGTAGTGATTTTTAGTATTAGGCTGGACTTCTACTTTAATGCGTTGCTTGTATGGAAAAGTTTTGGATAGCAAAGTTTATTTCCCCACCAGACACAACTTTATGGTATCTATTTACTCAGAACAACCTCATCTTTTATATTTTACTTATAAACTGAGCACTATATTGTGCTTGTGTGCCCTAAAATTATCGTTAGTATATTTTTTACTGAAAATTTGTACTTTGTAAACAGTTGAGCTAATATTGCGAGACATAGAAAATTGTAATGACCATCATGTTATTCTCCAGGGTCTTTGCTCAGAAAATATATAATGTGATCTTCAGGCTGAAATTTTTGTTTTTATACATGTATGCAAAAAACACAAAAACAACTGGTGGCAAAAGTTTTACGTGCTTTGGTGTACCCTTTTTTTTATTTTTTTTTTACACTTTTTTTTTTCACTTAACCTTATTGCTATCACAAAGGGAACCAGTCGCCCCCTATGTGATAGTACATTTATTTCAACAGAGTCTCTTTAATGAGACATCAGCAGTCTTTTATACCCCTGATGTCTCCCCTGCACGTCTGAAGCTAACAGAGTGTATATTGTGCTTCATTAGCTTTTTCTGTGGCCAGAACTGCTGGGAAAAGTGACAACCAAAACCGGAAGTGAAAAATGTTACTTCTGGGTTCTTACTGTCTAGAGGAGATCAACAAATAGGTGCTCTCTGTTCTCCCTCCCCTCTACTTGGTGACACCCGCCATGTGGGTTCCAGGCCCAGAGGTGGATTAGTGGAGCCTGGGAAACATGGTGGGGGGAGTCGCACATATTGGGGGTCCATAGAAGCTGCCGGATCACTTCTGTCTTTAAACCGACATTCAGCTTTTTACATTTTCATACATTTCCAGCAGTTGGGACTGTTTGTAAAACCCTCCTGATGATGCTGAAAATTGTGGCTGTATTTTACATTTGCCCTTACTCTCTATATACATGGATAGGGATTGATGTATAATACAGGGGATCTCTGGGGAGCAGTGCTACAATCTCACCCAATAATCGTGATTCCACAGAGATAGGGCTGCATTGTGCTGTTTATGGGGTGTAATGGGGAAATGGTCCAACATGCAGTAAGTATTCAGTGTTCATGTCTGGCTAATGAAATCTAAAGGATAAGTCTGTACAATCACATTCTACTATGTATGGCCAACCTGTGGTAAGAGAATTATTATGGCTGACATTGCTGACCTCTTTCCAAAATTCCGATTTTCTGGGATTTAATACTTTCAGAACCATTGACTCAGAAGAAGCATGCAGCAAGTGAAGTAAGAATGAAAATAAAACTGATCTGCATATTGTTCTGGGTCATCAGCTCAGGACATATTAGAACATTAGATCAGAAGGACAGCCAGGGAACTTGCATTTTCAAGTGAGTTCAGCTATAACAACCTCAATATTTCTCTCTGTGCCATCAACCTAAAATAATCATCGCCAGGTCGAGACAGATTTGACAGATATGAAGAGATTTGTGTGTTTGGACCCATTTTAAATCGGGTTCAACTACCCTGGGTGAGCGATTTCCTTCATGGAGAACAACCAGCTAGATTGGGTTTTACCAGCAAACAGCTGCTGCTACCGGGAGAGAAGGTTGGGGTGGCTGAGGGGTGTGAAAGAATCCAACTCCAGGAAAATGTGAAATGATCCCTTGAGGTGTGGCTGTGCCCGCTCTGCAAGGGTTACTTGCTTTGTCTAGAGAAGAGAAACACTTTTACTTAATCATTTGCTTCCCTGGAAGATCGTGCTTCCCCACGCTCTGGCGATGGACTGTACCTCGGGGTCTTCATGCCCATTGCAGGGCTATGAACCCTGCATTGGTCTGATGACTTCAGGATTCTAGACTGCTAGAGCATGGGACTGAAGACGCTGGAGGGACTGGTTTAACAGCAGGGAGGAGTGGAGGGTCAGGTAAGAAAATCTTATTTTATTGTTCCTCTAGACCTAAACAAGCAACTAAATCTTGCAGCGTGGGCACAATCCCTCCGCAAGGAGTCATTTTTTAGTTGCCTGGAGTTGGGCTTTAACCGCTTGCTGCCCGCCCACCGCCAGATGACAGAGGAGTGATGCGGCTCTCGCTCTGAGTGGACGTCATATGACGGCGCCCAGAATGCGGGCGATCAGGGTCACGCCATGTTGCCAGGACACGGTGTGACCCCCGATCTCCTGTAAAGAGCCGATCATGCAGCTCTTTATACATGTGGTCACATGTAAACACGGAAGTGCCAGTGATTGACTCTCATCGCCTCACGCTGACAGAGTGTGTGGTGAGATGATCAGCGGTATCTCCTCACAGGGCACACCCAGGCATGTAATCAGGGCACTGGTCATCTGTGTCCTGATTACAGTAAAGCCCATCAATGACAACAGTCCGTGCCCATTAGTGATGTCAATCAGTGCCGCTTATCCGTGCCGTCCATCAGTGCCCACCAGTGCTGCCCCATCAGCGCACATCCGGTAAGGAGAAAAATTACTTATTTACAAAATGTACTGACAGAAATTTAAAAAAAAATATTTTTTTTTAATGTTTGGTCTTTATTTTATTTTTTTTTGTAAAAAATAAAAACCCAGTAGTGATTAAATACCACCAAAAGAAAGCTCTATTTGTGTAAAGAAAATGATTAAAAAAAAAATCATTTGTGTACAGTGTTGCATGTCCGTAATTGTCATTCAAAATGTGAGAGCGCTAAAAGCTGAAAATTGGCCTGGGCAGCAAGGGGGTGAAAGTGCTCGGTAGGCAAGTGATTAAGTGAACCTGTTTCCTGTTTCTTTGTCCTGTGTGGGAAATGTATTCATAATGCTCTGTATTCATAATTACAACCTAAAATTTGTTTGTTTTTTTAATTGAAACAGTTAGGGCTGCAACTAACGATTATTTTCATAATCGATTAGTTGGCCGATTATTGTTTCGATTAATCGATTAATGGGATAATAACCTTAAAAAAAGTGTGGTGTATAATTTAATATGTAAAGTTTAAAAAAAAAGGCAATTTATTCTTCAAAATCTATATGCAGTGGTAAATATAAATAATCAACTATATGATTAGGGAGCAAAATCTCTAATCCACTCTGAGAATAACAGACAGAAGAGATATATACTGTATATACTGGAGGTTGAATCTGGTAAATATCAGACTCAGAGATCAAATTTTTTATTTAGACCCCATTCACACCAGGGCACATGTAATGTGCCCTGCTCCCACGTAATGTGCCCTGCCTCCTTGAAATGTGCCTTGCTCCCACGTAAAAGTTTACTTTAAATGTAATAGTAATGCCTTATATTACCTCCAGTCTATCAGCCTCCACCTTCTCTGGGTTCAGATGCTGATCTTCCCTGCACAGTCTGTAAAGTCATTTTTTTTAAAAAACAAACATGGTATACTTACCTGCTCTGTGGTAATGGTTTTGCACAGAGCAGCCCCGATTCTTCTCTTCTGGGGTCCCCCACCGATGCCTCTGGCTCCTCTTGCCTTTAGAGTGCCCCAATAGCAAGGTGCAAATTATAGTATAGTGTGCCCCTATAGCAAGGTAAAAAAAACTTCTGCTTTTAGACCCACTCACTTCCTGTCCAGGACTACATGTTCCATGAGGCATTGCTCCTCACACATTCACATTCACAAGTTCTCAGGCACTTACTGACATGTATGGACAGTGTACTGAGCTGCATGTGTGCTGCACTGTGTTTCCTGATATGTAAACAAATAATGCATTCTGTATGCAGGCCAAATAATCGGCTGGCCGATTAATCGATTATGAAAATAGTTGACAACTATTTTCATAATCGATTAGTTGTCGATTAATCGATTAGTTGTTTCAGCCCTAGAAACAGTGCAAGTACCTTAATTTGACTTGGTATCAGCCTCATGAAGAAGAGCTCAGACTGGGAGAGGTAGAAGCAGCACAAGGAGACAGTCAGCTGTGCTACAATGCTTATGTGTTAACAAATAGCATGCTAGTAGGAGGAGAGAGCAGAGTGATAGAGATGAAGCTCATCAGTTTGCTGCCTCTCCTTTCACTTTCCAGTCTTGGGCTGGGGATGGGAATCATCCCTCTAAGACCTCTTTCACACTGGGGCGCTTTGCAGGCGCTACAGCACTAAAAATAGCGCCTGCAAAGCGCCCTGAAAGAGCCGCTGCTTTGTCTCCAATGTGAAAGCCCCTGCGGACTTTCACACTGGAGCGGTGCGCTGGAGAATGGGAAAAAAGTCCTGCTAGCAGCATCTTTGGAGCAGTGAAGGAGCGGTGTATACACCGCTCCTGCCCATTGAAATCAATGGGACAGCGCGGCTATACCGCTGGCATAGCGTTGCTGCAGCAGCACTTTGCAGTGGTTTTAACCCTTTTGTGGCTGGGTTTTAACCCTTTTTCAGCCGCTAGCGGGCGAATACCACCGCTAAAACAACGGTAAAGCGGCACTAAAAATAGCGCCGTTTTCCTGCCGACGCCGCCCCAGTGTGAAAGGGGCCTAAATGTTATATAACTAAAGCAGAGAAATATCAGGTACCTTATCTCCCAGGCAGGGGGTCGTGCAAATCTCAGGGATGATGGAGAGAGAGGCAAATTCTTTAGCAGGTAAAATATTTCCCTTATATGGATAATGTATCACCTGTGTGTATAGTTTTACTGGAGTCCAGCTTCCAGAATAAGATCTTTGGGGTAACATTGATCTGCCAAATTGCAAAATCCTTCACTCTGGAGGCATAAAATGTAGTCTTTCTTAATCACCTCCCGCCCGCCATATAGCAAAATGACAGCTGAAAAGTGGTTCTATTATCTTGGCTGGGTGTCATGTGACGTCCAGCAGGATTAGCTGTGATCTGTGGTGTCACTCTGACACACCGCATCTCCAATCTAGGTAAAGACCCTATGACGTAGGCTCTTTACCATGTGATCAGCTGTGTCCAATCACAACTGATCATAGTGTAAACAGGAAAAGCCATGTTTCGGCTTTTCCTCTACTCGCACGAACAGGCACGAGTAGATGAGAGCTGATCAGCTGCTCTCCTGACAGGGGGGTCTGTACTGATTATCAGTGCATCCCCCTGAGGATGCCCACCCATGACCACCATTTTTCTTCAAAAATGTTGGTCTTTTTTTTATTTGTAGTGAAAAAAAGAAAAACCCCAGTGGTGATCAAATACCACCAAAAGAAAACTATATTTGTGGGAAAAATGGTGCAATTGCCATTCAATGTGATAGCACTGGAAGCTGAAATTTGGACTGGGCATGAAGGGGGGGAGGATCCTGACAAATGATTGAACAGTTGTCTCTGTATGTGTACGATCCTCTTATAATGTGCATCTGGAAAGTATTCACAGCGCCTCACTTTTTCCACATTTTGTTATGTTACAGCCTTATTCCAAAATGGATTCAATTCATTATTTTCCCTGAAATTCTACAAACAATATGCCATAATGACAACCTAAAAGAAATTTGAAATCTTTGCAAATTTATTAAATAAAAACAAAACACATCACATGTACTTAAGTATTCACAGCCTTTGCTCAATCCTCAAGCACCTTTTGGCACCAATTACAGCCTCAAGTCTTTTGGAGTATGATGCTACAAGCTTGGCACACCTATTTTTGGGCAGTTTCTCCCATTCTTCTTTACAGGACCTCTCAAGCTCCAGTTGGATGGGAAGCGTTGGTGCACAGCCATTTTCAGACCTCTCCAGAGATGTTCAATCGGGTTCAAGTCTGGGCTCTGGCTGGGCCACTCAAGGACAGTCAGAGTTGTCCTGTAGCCGCTCCTTTGATATCTTGGTTGTGTGCTTGGGGTCGTTGTCCTGTTTGAAAATGAACCTTCGCACCAGTCTGAGGTCCAGAGTCCTCTGTATTCATCAAGGGTATCTCATACATTGCTGCATTCATCTTTTCCTTGATCCGGACTAGCCCCCCAGTTCCTGCCACTGAAAAACATCTCCATAGCATGATGCTGCCACCACCATGCTTCACTGTAGAGATGGCATTGGCCAGGTGACAAGCAGTGCCTGGTTTCCTCCAGACATGGCGCTTGCCATTCAGGCCAAAGAGTTTGATCTTTGTCTCCTCATACCAGAGAATCTTGTTTCTCATGGTCTGAGAGTCCTTCAGGTGCCTTTTGGCAAACTCGAGGCAGGCTGTCATGTGCCTTTTTACTAGGGGTGCAACGGATCATCACCGATCCGTGATCCGAGCGGTTCAGCCTGTTCGGATCGGCACACACGCGATCCGAGGAGCGCTCCGCCACCTCGGCCTTAGGAAAGGCCGTGGCTTCGGCCTAGCTCTGGAGCGCCGGCCATCTTGGTACACCCGGCGGCGGCCTAGGTGAGCGGCACACTGACATCATCAGCCGTCTCAACTGCAAGCAAGCAAGCTCCAATCAATTGTAGGGGAGATGTGGATATTAGTGGGGGAGATGTGAGGAGATGTGGATATTAGTGGGGGAGATGTGGATATTACAGTGGGGGAGATGTGGATATTAGTAGGGGAGATGTGGGGAAATGTGGATATTAGTGGGGGAGATGTGGATATTACAGTGGGGGGAGATGTCCATTACAGTGGGGGAGATGACGTGGATATTACAGTGGGGGAGATGACGTGGATATTACAGTGGGGGAGATGACGTGGATATTACAGTGGGGGAGATGACATGGATATTACAGTGGGGGGAGATGTCGATATTACAGTGGTGAGATTGTGGATATTACAGTGGGGACTATATGGTGGTGGAATTTTCACAGGTTTTTGTAAATTTATATTAAATTTTTTTTTTTTTGTTGATCCGTGAGTCCTGATCTGAGGAACGATCCGAACCGTGAGTTTTTTGATCCGTTGCACCCCTACTTTTTACTGAGGAGTGGCTTCCGTCTGGCCACTCTACCATACAGGCCTGATTGGTGGAGTGCTGCAGAGAAGGTTGTTCTTCTGGAAGGTTCTCCTCAATCCACAGAGAAACAATGGAGTGCTGTCAGAATGGCCATCGGTTCTTGGTCACCTCCCTGACTAAGACCCTTCTCCCCCGATCACTCAGTTTGACCGGGCGGCTCGCTCTAGGAAGAGCCCTGGTGGTTCCAAACTTCATCCATTCACGGATGATGGAGGCCACAGTGCTCATTGGGACCTTGAATGCTGCAGACATTTTTCTATACCCTTCCCTAGATCTTGGCCTCGATACAAACTCAGAGGTCTACTGACATGCACTGTTAACTGTGGGACCTTTATATAGACAGGCGTGTGCCTTTCCAAGTCATGTCCAATCCACTGAATTTACCACAGGTGGACTACAATCAAGCTGTAGAAACATCTCAAGGATGATCATTGGAAACAGGATGAGAAACACCTGAGCTCAACTTTAAGGGGTTGATTTACTAAAGGCCAATAGACTGTGCACCTTGGAAAGTGCAAGTGCAGTTGCTCCAGAGCTTAGTAAATGAGGTAAAGCTTCACTTTGCAAAGAATACCCAATCTCATGCAAGGAAAATAAAAAACAGCATTTTTGCTTGCACATGAACGGTTGATGAAAGTCAGCAGAGCTTCTGCTCATTTACTAAACTCTGGAGCAACTGCTCTTGCCGTGTGCAACTGCACTTTCCAAAGTGCACAGTCTTTTTGCCTTTAGTAAATCAACCCCTATGTGTCATGGCAAAAGCTGTGAATACATAGGCTACTTTCACACTGAGGCAGGAGCGTTAGCGGTAAAGCGCCTCTAAAATTAGCGGCGCTTTACAGCTGTAATAACAGCACTTTTCAGACGCTAGTGGGGTGCTTTTAACCCCCGCTTGTGGCCGAATAAAGGGTTGTTAGCGCCCGCAAAGCGCTTCGGCATTGATTCCAATGGCAGGGACGGTGTATTCACCACTCTCACACCGCCCGAAGGATGCTGCTTGAAGGCCTTTTTCTAACGTCCTACAAGCACACCGATCCAGTGTGAAAGCACTCGGGCTTTCACACTGGGGCTGCAGGGGAGGCTTTTTCAGTCGCTTTTACAGGTGCTATTGTTAGCCCTTTAGTGCCTCAAAGCAAAAAGCAATTTTGGAATAGGGCTGTAACATAACAAAATGTGGAAAAAGTGAAGCATTATGAATACTTTCTGGATGCATTGTACCTGTATACCATCAGTGTTTTTTATATATTTCTCTTTGTTTTATCTCCCTCTCAGTGCCCCCAGAGGTGAAGGTGTGGGGTCATCGTCAGTCGGATGATGTGACAAGACTTCAGTGCCTGGTGTACGGGTTTCACCCCCGACCGGTGGAGGTGAAGTGGATGAGGAATGGGAAGGACCATCTTCCTTCAGATGAAATGAGTCCAATTCTCCCCCATCCTGATGGCACCTATCAGATCAGAGTCAGTGTGGAAGTGCCAACCAAGGAAGCAGACACTTACTCCTGTCATGTGGACCACAGCAGTCTGAAGGAGGTTCTCACTAAGAAATACGGTGAGTAGAAGAAGAAAGTTTGATGATAAAATATCTAACCATGAATACACATGAGGTCTGCAGTCATGAATATAAAGATATATATATTGCAATAGGTCCTTTTCAAGAGAAATCATTAAAATATCCATGTAATGTGTATTTATTCCTTCCTCCTGATATGTGCTCTGTACATTTGCACCAATAGAACTGTCATACATTGTATAGATGGAGACATTCTGAGAGAGATAAAGACAGTTTGGGTTTGATTTACTAAAGACAAATAGACTGTGCACTCTGCAAGGGCAATAACTCCAGAGCTTTGTAAATGAGCAGAAGCTTTGCTGACTTCCATCATCCAATCACGTGCAAGCAAAATGCTGTTTTTTTATTTTCCTTGCATGTGATTGGGTATTCTTTGTAAAGTGAAGCTTCATCTCATTTACTTATATCTCGAGCAACTGCACTATCGGAGTGCACAGGCTATTTGCCTTTAGTAAATCAACCCCTCTATGTTCATATTCACAACATGTCTTGAAAATAGAATTGCCAATCCAAAACTATTAAATCACAAATAGTACCTGCACTAAAGCTCTAACTGCCAAGAAACGAGCAGCTGACACAATATTACAGGCTACAATATAAACACAATTATATAAAAAAGGCATTGCTCCACTAATATTAAAAATAGACAGAGACTGGAAAAGGATGGACAAAGAAGTGCAAAACAATTAAAATTGATCAGGTAAGTCCATAAAGTCCTTAAATGGCTGGTAGATGGGTCTCATAAGGATGTCTGACCAAATAAATTTGACCTTGCAGTCAAAAAGCACAGTCAAACATCTCCTTCAGAAATGGAACATCTCTCAACTTCTCCCTTGGGTAAACATATTCAGTAGTTGTTCCTACCCTGGTGATCATCAGAACTTCCCAATGGGTAGAAGTCAAAAAGAAAGGCAGAAGTATCTCATAGTGCAGTATGTTTGTTAAAAAAAAGTCCATTTATTTCAAGTAAAATAATGCCCTCACATTTAAAAAAAATAGAAAACCACATTAGAAAGTTTCAAGATGGCCACTGCATTCGGTGTGCAATGACGTCACCCGCTGTGACTCCGTCCTACGCGTTTCTTCAGCAATGACGTTCTGTGGTTTTAAATAGGAGTGAATTATTGATTTTATTTGTTTTGCACTTCTCCTTACATTTTTCCAGACTCTGTCTATTTTTAATAATAGCGGAGCACTGTTTTTTTCATATAATCCAGAACTATTATCTGAGTCACTTTTTTTTAAATATTACATTACGTAAAGAACATAAGATAGTCACTGATCAATCCCTGTGATTAAGGCAAGGGGAAGCTACAATCCTGTCTATAGGAGAAATGCAGACAGGACCTCCGGCCACCATGAGTAAATAAGTTCAAGTGTACCTTCAGTGTGAAAAAAATGTGAACAGGCAGAATTTTGAATACAGAAAATGCATACTGGGGCTGATTTACTAAAGCCAAATAGACTAAGCACTTTGCAAGGGAGTTTACTCCAGACCTTAGTAAATGTGGGGAAGCTTTGCTGACTTATGTTATCTAATCATGTGCAAGCAAAAATGCTGTTCCTTTTTATTTTCCTTGCCTGTTATTGGGTATTCTTTGCATAGTGAAGCTTCATCTCATTTAAGCTCTTAAGTAAATGTCCTTGCAGAGTTCAATTGCACTTGCAAAGTGAACAAGCTATTTGCCTTTAGTAAGTCAACCCCACTATGGGGTTGGTTTAGTAAAGGCAAATCCACTTTGCACTGCAAGTGTGCTTGGAAGTGCAGTCGCTGTAGTAAATAACCCCCTATGTCTCTTCAGCAATAAAGTTGCTGTCCTGTCTGTCTGCACTGTACACTGAGCTAGTCACACACAGCTCAGGGTATCATTTCAGCAGTGCAGAGATGACTGAACACCCGAGCATGCATGGGAGTGACGATATCTCGGCCCGGCCAATAAAAACAGCTGTGGGGATTGATACCTAAAATCAGTTGATACTTATTTTACATGAACAATGTGGCTAATTAATAAGACTGAGCGGTGCCCTCTAAAGAGTGATCTGCAGTGGATCAGTCTATAAAGGGCATTTGACAGGGGGTGAGGAAGCATTATGCTGCCTCCTTACTGCTTGTTTTAACCCCTTCCCGCCGAGCGTACGCAGATGTGCGGCCTCGGCTTTTGGGGGTTATACCGGGATCATGCCCGCAGCTGCTGTTTTTTTTAGAGCCGGCCATCGGCTTTCCAGGGATAACAACCGATGCGGCTAAGAGCCGCTCTGCTGTTATCCTGGAGGATGTCCCCCCTCACTGGGCCTCCCGTCGCACCGGGAGGCTCGATCAAACATCCGCCACTTCCGGCAGCTAGTGACAGACTGGAACGAACCCGGAAACGGTTTCATTCCAGTCTCCTGATTGTAAACACGGAAGCGACTTCACAACGTTACTTCCTGTTTACTCAGGTGCCAATGGCGCTGGTTTTAAAAAAATATACAGTATTCAGAATCGCCAAAAATGGCGATCTGAATACTTTGAAGTGCAAAGGAGGGATCGGGGGTCTTCTAGACCCCCGATCCTTCCATAAAGAGTACCTGTCACCACCTATTACTGTCACAAGGGATGTTTACATTCCTTGTGACAGCAATAAAAGTGATCAAAATTTTTTTTTGTTTAAACACAATTTATTAATATAAAAATAAATAAGAAACAAAAAAACATTTTTTTAAAGCGCCCCCCTCCCCGTGAGCTCGCGCAGCAAAGAAAACGCATACAGGAGTCGCACCCGCATATGTAAACGATGTTCAAACCACACATGTGAGGTATCGCCGCGATTGTCAGAGCAAGAGCAATAATTCTAGCACTAGAGTTTCTCTGTATCTCTAACCTGGTAACCTTAAACAAATTTAAAGCATTGCCTATGGATATTTTTAGGTACCGTAGTTTGTCACCATTCCACGAGTGCATGCAATTATAAAGCATGACATGTTTGGTATCTATTTACTCGGCGTAACATCATCTTTCACATTATACAAAGAAATTGGGCTAACTTTAGTGTTTCGTTTTTTTTAAATTCATGAAAGTGTCCCTTTTCCCAAAAAGTTGCGTTTAAAACACCGCTGCACAAATACCGTGTGACATAAAATATTGCAACAATCGCCATTTTATTCTCTAGATTCTCTGCTAAAAAAATATATATAATGTTTGGGGGTTCTAAGTAATTTTCTAGCAAAAAATACGGATTTTAACACCAAATGTCAGAAATGGGCTTAGTCATGAAAGGGTTAATGTCTAAAGACCCGCATGTGAACCCAACGGAGGATCATTTTTGCTGCACTTCGATGCAAAGCATCATGGCTGCGGAATGTACACCCCACTTGCTGTCATGGCCGCTTTAGTAGATGCAGTTGGAGGACGATAATGCTGCTCAACCGCACCCCTTACTGTAAGTGTAAACAAGGTTTTGCTGTCAGATGATGTACAGTATATCTACTCAAACAGCCATTGCAAAGAAATTGACAGCTGATTTCAATTGGCATGGTAAAGACAAGCCTGGCATAAAATTCCAGGAGTTTTCCCGCACCCAGGAAGCCTCATGTGTTGTGTACAGCCTGATATTCTAGAGCCTTATGCTTGTCAAGACTGGTGCTTCTGTGTAGCAGCATTTACCCACAGATGCGTGCTTGCGGTTCGGTGTACGGTAATTATGTCATACGTGTATGAAGGGGTACACAGTGATGCACAGAAGCATCAACATTTTTAAGAGTATGATGTGGGAAAACACCCAGAAATTTACACAGTTCATATACTGTATACGGTTTCTTCCCATCTGTGTACATGAGGTCTGACTATTACATGTCTTCTATTATAAAGTATCTTCACCTGAACTTCTCACTCAGTATTCCCATCTCATGGATCTCTCTCTTTCAGAACCTGACAATGGCACCCAATATACAATGATTATTGCCATTGTCTGTGCTGTTGCCATCATCGCAGTCATCCTTGGTGTTGGAATATTTTGCTACAAGAGTAAGTGACAGATTTAATTTTTTTTTCTCAGATGTTCCTTTCTTTCACAATATAAATGAATGAAGCTCAGATGAATTTGTTTGCTTAAAGTGACAATTATGGAAGTCGCCATTGCTGCTGCCCGCCCCCCAGAGCTGGGTCCAGTACTTGGCCCGCCACTCAATCCCACAGTACCTCTTCTCTGCCAAATGATGTCCTCAGTCTGACGGATGAAACGGCAACAGAGGCTTTTGTAGGGAACTAGGGGAAAGCCTCCTACCCACTGACTATGGGCCCTGGCATTTGAGGGAACACTACTCTTTGGGAGGTGTGTGCCTGGGGGACCCTTGGAGTGGTCTTGCTTCAGATTCAAGTCCATGTCTCTCCAAAACACACAGACTCTGGGAACTGGAGGACCCATATATATATTTGGGGTCTAGAACCAGCAACTGCTTCAGACTGAGATTTAGAGCAGATGTTAAAATAATCAGCTTAAGCAACCTGAAGAGTCTCCTACTCTAGTCTGTTTTTTAAGGTGTTATTATGTTTATTAAATGTCTCTCCCATTGGGTGCCTCCTAAGTGTGCATTCCCATTGTTAATTGAGTCTCCTATTTCTGTCTTTTAGCTAATTTGGCTGACTTTTGGAGGTTCCTATATGATGCCATAGCCTTGTGTCAACTCTACCTCGTTATCTAAACCATTGTGTGATGTTTTGGTTAAATGTTTGGTTTTATTGTTCATGTGGTGACTGACCTACTTTTGAAGTGTATAAAAACCTGTATTTCTGTTCAACAAACAATCATTCCTTTGGTTTTATCCCAACACCTTGTCTGTGTACGGTGATTGGGGTAAAGGGCTGGTATTAGCTCTCGATCTGCTGGAACAGTTTGGGGGGCAGGAAGCACTGTTTGACAGAAGCACCCAAGTGAGGTGCCGAGCGGTTCCGTCCCACTAAGTATTCTGGGTGAAATCACACTTATCATTCAATCTGGCAGACTGAGGACATACTGTGAATGCAGGGTGTCATGGGACTGCTTTTGAGGGGGCATCATTATGGCACCCTGTACTCAGTACATTGGGGCAGGGAGAGGCACTGATGTCATCATGTCAGCACTGCTATCTGTATCATCAGGAACCACCCACTACCAGAAAAACATTTGAAGAGGAAGAGGACCCTGCACATTATGTGACCAACCTTAAGACCCAAGCAAAGGAAAAAATAAAGTATAAAATAGAGGGGTTATCCAGGGGGGAGTCACAGACCTGGAACAAGCATGCTGTAAATGAATGCCAGAAAAGTGTCAAATTCCATAACTATACCTGTTCTGGGTCACCAACTCAGACAGCATTGAAGACAAACATTAGCAAGACAGCCAGAGAATGAGCATTCTCAAAGGTAGATTGCAGCAATGGTGGCCTCGGGTTTTCTCTCATGATATTGTCTCTTTATCAGCACCCATAGTGTGTCATTTACAGAAAGTAGGGTTCAGTTCTTCAGTGAAAAAACAAACATTCGTAGAAACTTTCTTTATTGCCATTTATAAAGTTATATCCCATGTATGTGAGCTCATGGCTGTTTCTCCTCTCAAAATTCTGGAAGTTTAGATATTTGCTATGACAGATTGTGATGAGCTTTTATTTAATGTTTTCTTGTTTCTAACACAATAATTCATATATTTCAGAGAGGGGAAAAGGCTACAAGACCACCAGTAGTAAGTATCCCATCATGTCCTGTTCTCTGTGTTATTATAGTGTGCGGTGTGTAGAATATGTGAGAAGATGAGACGTTCTGCAGATAATCCTATTCTATGATACAAGTAACGTTATTATCATTACCTACATTATATGATACAAATAGAAATAACTGGTTCTCCATTATTGGCTCTCTGTACAGACCTTTCTCTGTAATATAAAGCACAGTGTGTCAGAAGGATGTTATCTCTCTGTACTCTATATAATATTATATGATAATCATCATTTATTATGATCTTCCTACAGACTAAATGTCTTTACTTTCTTTTACAGCTTCAGATGCCAGTTCTGACTCCTCCAGCAACCCGAAAGCCTAAATGTACACAATGGAGCATTATGTGAGGACATCACAGGAAGAGGAGATGCATTTTTTTTTCCTTTCAGATTCAGCCTATTACACTTGCTTCTGTCTGCTTTCTTTAATACATCTAATGCCATGTCATTTAAAGAGAACCTGTCATGTATTTTAATCCACTAGTGTATAAAAGGGATAAAATTGAATGTAAAATCAGGGTGGTACACCGAATGTATGAAGATTGATAGAAGTATTTTCCCCATATTGATCAAATCATTATGGCTGACAATGTGACGCCTATAAAGGACTGTAGTATAATAATATATAAAATAAATATTCATATGCAGAGTTAACTGATTGGATCAGTGCTGTGTATATATTAATACTGAGGATTTCTGAATAGTACCATCATCTTATTCAGTACTCCACTGCATCCAACTTCCCAGTCTCTGCAGTAATATCTGAGTAATGATGAGGAGCATACATTGGACCCCTGTACATGTATGTACTAGAAAGTAAACTCGTGAGGATAGAATCATGGGAGATACCATTGCTGACCTTTTAAGGGTATAGACCAGTGATGGCTAACCTTGGCACCCAAGATGTTTTGGAACTACATTTCCCATGATGCTCAACTACACTGCAAAGTACATGAGCATCATGGGAAATGTAGTTCCAAAACATCTGGGTGCCAAGGTTCGCCATCACTGGTATAGACTAATTTCTATGTTCCTGATCTTGGCTTGGGTACATCATGAATCAGAGACCTGGAGCAGGCATGATGTCAGAACTTCCATCTGTGTGCTTGTTTCAGGTCCAGGGAATTATGTATAGTAATTCAAGGACCAGGATGACAGCCTCAAAACCTGCACTCCTAAAAACCAATCGATCCACAGTGACATCTCTCATAACTCCATCCTCACAGGTTCCATTTATTACCAGCCATGTATATGGATCCGCCTTCCCTTTGTTATTGGGGGACAGTTTCTCTGAACATTCTGTACATTAGTCAGAAGAACATTGATATCCTGATACACAGCTAATGAAGTAATAAACACAAAGGGGCTGATTTACTAAAGACAAAAAGACTGGTGCTCTTTGCAAAGTGCAGTTGAAGAGCAGTTGATCTAGAGCTTAGTAAAGGAGCAAGAGCTCTGCTGACTTCCATCATCCAATCACATGCAAGCAAAAATGCAGTTTTTTTTTCACTTGCACATGATTGGGTACTTTTTTGCAAAGTGAGGCTTTACCTCATTTACTAAGCTCTGGAACAACTGCACTTTGCAATGTGCACAGTCTATTTGCCTTTAGTAAATCAACCCAAATGTGCCATATTCAGTGACAGGTTTTCTGTAGGAATAAGATTTATACAGCAATTATCATATTATACATAATTCTGCATTTGTAGCATTGCATAATTTTCATAAAGTTTTCATATTTGCAGTATGGTGAAGGGTCTTCATTTTTTATTATGTTTGTAATTGGTAGTTTATAGTTTGATTTGTAAAAACAAGACATTACACCATGCCTCTGTTTAACATCTCATTTCATCATGGACATCACTATCATATTCTGGAATTTACTGCTGGGCTTCTTCAGATAGATGATGACCCATTGGATAGATCCATCTCTCCCGCTGCCCTTCTCATGTATAGCAGAGTGTTTCTGGCCAGCTTCAGCTATCTTTACAATAAATGGTGCTGTCATCTACAAACAGCAAAGGTCAGACCAACATTGACATTTCCTTTTCATTAATTTGGAGGAGTCTGTCACTGTGCGGGCCAATATCCAGAATGCACTGAACTTCTCAGTGTGTATATGAGACCTCCAGACATCATAGAGAACCTCCAGACATCATAGAGATGAATGAAGTTGGTTAGAAAATGCTGAGCACTGAGCTGTGTTTGCCTTAGGGCTGTCATTGGGCTTCAGTTGGGAACACTTGTGAGATCATACAGAATTCACTGACAGGTGCATATGATCTGCAGGTGACCTTCCTCTGACCTGCTTTAAGCAGATTTACATACCCATAGGGGTTGATTTACTGGTGCATCTCTGCATAGAAACCAATTAACTTCCAGGTTTTATTGTCAAAGCCTAATTGAACAAGCTGAAGTTACACACTGATTGGTTACTATACACAGCTGCATGAGATTTTGCACTCCAATTTTAGTAAATCAACGCCATAGTCTTGTATGAGAACAAAAGCCATTTACAGAGGTCCTACCACTATTCATCTCCTGTCTGAAAAAGCCTTTAGGTCTCATTCCCACGAGGCGGATCCACTCAGCTCTGTCCACCAGCTCAGCAGGCGATCTCTCCGTTGATCACCACTGAGCCGGCGAATGACAGGTCCCTCTCTGCTCACTGAGCAAGGAGGGGCCTGTCAGAGCGCCACCGATTCCTATGGAGGGATCGGATGAAAACGGACAGCATGTCCGTTTTTATCAGATCTCATCCGATCCGCCAGGATGGATGCGAACGTAGAGCCATACGTCTGATTTTAGCAGATCAGATTGGAAGTCAGCGGACATGGTAACCGCTGACATCCGTCGCTCCATAGACCTGCATGGAGCGTCCGTTCAGGTCTGCCTAAAAAACTGACAGGCGGACCTGAATTGTCTGTTCGTGTGAAAGGGGCCTTACCGTCCAAAACCCACATGTTATGGACCCGCTGATGTTACAATATCAAAACAGGCATATTATAAATGAATGAACTCAGACTATTCTAGTGGAATATGAGAAGAGATTATTGATGACTTGAGTCCAGATGGAAAATGTTAGTATGTTTTGTTTTGTTTTTTTATTTTAATTTTGCTTAAAGGAAAGAAAAAGGTATTGATAAGTATGTATATTCCACATACAAGCCACAAATAAAAACTGATTGTGTAGTGCAATGTATGCATCACAGTGTTTTGTGGTGCCATTTGTTTCGAACACTCTGCAAAGTAGGGAAATGCACTGAAGCACATTACAATGCACATGGTGTGTGTTGCAAATTTGTTCTTAAAAAAAGTGCAAATCCATTTTTTTTAGTCAAGCTGCACTATCCGTACTTTCAAAATAAATGGGCTGTCTTAGGGCAGTGGACCATAATGCACTGTAATATGTTGTGTTAACATAATCTGTAAATAGGCCCTAAGGCTCGATTCACACCTATGCATGTTGCTTTTGAGCGTTTTTGGAGGTTTTTTTTTCATGCTTGCCGCGTTTTTGAGCCGCGTTTTTGCCGCGTTTTAGCGGCGTTTTTGCCGCGATTTGCGTTTTGCGTTTTTTTTTTTTTTTTTTTTTTTCATTTTTTTTTACAGTCTTACAAAAAAATTACAAAAAAAAAAAAAAAAAAAAAACCGGCAAAAACGCACCAAAAACGCATCAAAAACGCTGCAAAAAAGGTGCACTTGCGTTTTTGATGCTTGTCCATTGAAAACCATTACATGCAAAACGCTGCATTTTGCATGAGAAAAAGTCCCCGACCCTTTCCAAAAACGCTGAGATACAAAAAAGCATTGATGTGAACATGTTCCATAGGAACCCATGTTAAAAAATTCCCGTGCATTTCTGCAAAATGCAAAATGCATCAAAAAACGCGCTAGTGTGAATGGGGCCTAAATGTTTTTGTCAAATTCAGTTGGCTCTGTCTGGCTTCCCAGCTGCAGAAGGCTTAGCATTAGGCCTGATTCACACCTATGCAGGATGCAGTTTTCATATTGCAGGTGCATTTTGTGTTTTTTCCATACACATTTTTGATCCATTGAAGTCTATGGAACCAAAACCCAGAAAACTATTCCTGACCCTTTCCATAAATTGCACAGATGTGAACTACATCCATAGGAAACTATGTTAAATGGACTGTAGTGTGTTTCTGCAAAACTGAAAACACACTAAAAAATGCATAGGTGTGAACCAGGCCCTACCATTGTGATGCAATATTTGATTCATCAGTGCTGGGTCAGGGTTGCCATCATCCCTCTAAGGCTCGATTCACACGTATGCATGTTGCTTTTGAGCGTTTTTGGAGGTTTTTTTTCATGCTTGCCACATTTTTGAGCAGCGTTTTTTGTAGCGTTTTTACAGCGTTTTTGCCGCGTTTTGCGTTTTTTTTTTTTTTACAGTTTTTTTTTACAGTCTAAAAAAAAAATTTAAAAAAAAAAACGGCAAAAACGGTGCACTTGCGTTTTTGATACTTGTCCATTGAATTCTATTACATGCAAAACGCTGCATTTTGCATGAAAAAAAGTCCCTGACCCTTTCCAAAAATGCAGAGGTACAAAAAGGCATTGATGTGAACATGTTCCATAGGAACCCATGTTAAAAAATTCCCATGCATTTCTGCAAAATGCATCAAAAAACACGCTAGTGTGAATGGAGCCTAATATAGTATCAAAAGATCTCTTTAAATTGTACTTTTAGGGCAACCAAAAAGTAACAAAACAATATTAAAAGTCCAATTTAAAGAGATCTTTTGATATTATATAAGCATTACCATTGTGTTCTTGGTATTATACAATAAAAACAAAGAATAATATCCCTATAAACTTCACATCAGTTGGGGAACAGAAAACTTCATACCAAACCTCCTTAATCACATCCTGAGATTGTTGGGTGATTCAGTCAACTGGAATCCAATCATTGGTAATGTATCAGATTATGGTGGTCTAACTCCCCAGTTATATATTGAATAAATTATCTAGCACTTGAAAGAAAAATCATTTGTCCTAATCACCAGACAGAGACCTGAAATGATCAGATACAGATATGAGGCACGTGAGAGAACAAATGGCATGTTAGTAATAAGACTGTATTTACTCTATGGATATTGTCAATAAATAATAGAATTTTGGGATGTAACTATTTTTTTTAAGATTTAAATTATCAATAAAATTGGCTTGCCCCTTTGAGGTGACTCTGTTTGCTATTTGCGATTGTATTATTTTCTAAAATAGTTAAAATATATCTGCAAACTATTTTTTAAATCTGAGTCTATGATTGTGTATATAAACTCTAACAATGAACTTCCTTTTCTTAATATCCCTTTCGGTATTGAAAGTGTTTTGTAATATATGTTGTATAATAATTATTTAAAGTGGTTGTAAACCTCAGTCATGGAATTTGAGCAAAGGACATACAGTATATCAGTATAGTGTTTACTTATCTCTCTCCAAAGCTCTGAATATTGTTTTTCTCTGGTGCTTTGTTCCTCTCTTATCAGCATGAGTCACTTCTGAGAAATTTTCCTGACACATGAGATAAATTAGTGTGTGGGGGGGTCTCAGAACAGAGCTTGTCTATTCACAACACAGTTCTTCTGTATAAATGGGGGTGTGTTACTTTCCTCCAATCAGCTCTGACACAATGTAACTTCAGTCTCTCTGCCCCCTCCTCTGTGCTGCTTACAGATGAAGAAAGATTTATAACACAATCTGCACTTTTCAAACGATGTAGAGTGAAGAATGCAGATAAACAGGTAAAATGTATGTAGGGAGATTTGTTTAATCTCTGTGTATCATCTGAGGCTGTTCATGTCACTGGGTATATGTGAGGGTTTACAACCATTTTAATTTGAGTGCAAAAAATACCTGTTGATTCTGTTAGAAATCCAATAAGCTGATAACTTCCTGTGCTCTCTGCCTGTGCTGCATCCTTATTAGTTACATTGTTCCCATCAATCTCTCAGGACTACAACCCCCATGTTATGGAGACAAGGAAAGGGGGACGTTTAAAGACCTAACATAGTTTCTGTCATAGAGTGACAACGCTGCTTTTTCTTAGATACGGTAAGCAGTGTCACATTAGGACAGGATGTGTGTTACTGGCAGGATCACCAGGTGAAAAAGGCAAAAAAACAGAAAAAAAACACACATCTAAGGACTGTTAAGCTGGATATGTAGCACCCTCCTAGTATAGGATGCTAGGTACATTTTAATTTCTGGCTCTTTTGTAATCGAGAGGGCAGTGATTGTTTGTTTTGGTATGTTCAGGTTTATACAGGCTGGGAGTTTGCTTGCTTCCCCCTGCCTCTGGAAATAACTCCCTCTTAGGGAGGGGGAAATAACCAGCCTGAATATTTATCATGCTTCAGTCAATCCCTGGAGAGGAGTGTCCAGAAGGGGGCTGGACGGGGGATAAATAATTTGAAACACTGGAGAGCCGAGTTCTCTCTCCCAATGAGGGTTTCAACCCTCCATTAGGCAGCCCATGGACTGTGAACGAGGTCTTAAGGTGTCAGTGGAAATAGGGATAGAGGCCTGGAAGAATCTTGCTAGAAGCTGGTCGCAGGAGTTCACCACAAGGGATCTGATCTGGAGAAGGACTGTCTTACTCACTGGACTGTGTATGGAGAAAGGTGGAAGCTGACCTAGGGACTAGTGAGTAAAGACCCTGCATTGATCCCTGTGATTGTGCAGTATTCTGGATATTGCATTGACTGCCAGTAGTTATGCCAGGGCTCAACAAATCCCAGGTGCCAGGTCACAATAGCGACTAGAAAATGCGGGCTGAGATGTTTTTGGCCCCAGGGATTAGCATGGGGGGGCATGGCCAGGAGCAACATGGCCGGGCGGCTAGCAGATGACACATGTATTTTCTTATGCCAGGGGTGGGGAGGGGCAGCACTGTGAGGGCAGGTTTTAAGGAGAAGAGGGGTGGGACTATAAAGGGTGGGTTAGAGCAGATGTGGGGCTGTGAAGTGGTGGGGGAAGAGCAGAGCCCCTGGCAGTTAGTGTTCCCTGTGTGGTGCTCTCCTCCCTATCACTGGGTGCGGGTCTAGATCTAGCTAGCCAGGAAGGTTCTCTGCAGCAGGAATCGGTGGCTCTGAACAAGCTCAGAAATGGCCCCGAGCCTGACACTACCTCACAGGGGATCCCCCTGCTTTTGGCTCAGATTCCCCCTTGGACAGGCTCTGAGCTGGGTCTGGGCAGCCAAAGAGCATGCTACCCCTGTACAGCCGGTGTTGTCACCCATCAGTGCCCATTAATGCTGCCCCATCGGTGCTGCCTCATCAGTGCCTCCTCAGTAGTCCATCAGTCCAGCCTCCTCAGTGGCCCATCAGTACCCCCTATCAGGGCCCATCAATGCTGCCTTATAAGTCCTGCCTCTCAGTGTAGCTTCTTCAGTGCAGCCTCATCACCGCATATTAGAAGGAAAAAAATTACTTATGTCCAAAATTTTTATAACAGAGATTAAGAAAAGTTTAAAAAAAAATTTTTTTCAGTCTTCGTGTATTTAATAGAAAATAAAACCCCAAGTGGTGGTTAAATGCCATCAGAAGAAAGTTCTATCTGTCTCAAAAAAAGATAAAAATTTTGTTTGGGTACAGTGTTGCATTGCCGCGCAATTGTCATTCAAAGTGCGACAGCACAGAAAATTGGCCTGGGTAGGAAGAGGGTGAAAGTAACCAGTAGGCAAAAGGTTAAAAACCTGGGCAACGCCTAACTTTTTACCTGGCTCCTAGATTCAAAGCAAATTTGTCAAGCCCTGAGTTATGCATAGACACAAGGTAACCAGATGGCCAAAGAAACTTGCCTCTTGGTCTCCAGCTGTGAGGTCTTAGCCCTGGTTCACACTACCACAACGTGTGACATAGAGTCGCATGACAAGTCAAAACACATTCACTTCAACGGGTGCCGCCGTCCTAATTGCTGCAACTCAAGTCACAGCAACAACAATAAAGTTTCTGCACTATTTTTGTGCGACTTGAGTGCTTTAGACCGCAAAGTTAACCACAAAAGTCACATCCGTGTGAATCAAGGCTTACCCTACACATCTATGCATTTAGTGTGTTTTGAAGTTTGCAGAATTGCATTACAGTCCTTTTAACATGGTTTACTATGGTTCTAGTTCACATCTATATGTTTTACGGCCGGTGAGTTTTTAGAATGGGTCGGGGACTTTTTTCCCGCAATTTGTGGCTAATAGACTTCAATGGAGCTGCATCAGAAATGCAACTGGTGCATTTTTGATGTGTTTTGCGGTTCTTATTTTACCAATGTATATAGCTGGTTGCTAAGCAGGGGGCCGGGAAGCTGGTCACTGTGTCCTTAACAACCGATGAGTCATCAGCTGTCAGCGGGCTTCCCCGCTGAATGTAAAAAAAAATTGCTGGCAGGTTAGCAAAGGGAGGGGATGAGTGAGCACCCCTCCCTGAACCATACCAGGCCGCATGCCCTCAACATGGGGGGTGGGTGCTTTGGGGCAGGGGGGGCTCTGTCCCCCCCAAAGCACCTTGCCCCCATGTTGATAAGGACAAGGGCCTCTTCCCGACAACCCTAGCAGGTGGTTGTTGGTGTCTGCGGGCGGGGGGTTTATCAGAATCTGGAAGCTCCCCTTTAAGTAGGGGGCCCAGATCCCGCCCCCCCATGTGAATGGGTATCGGGTACCCCTACCCATTCACCAAAAAAGCAGTGAAATGCAATAAAAATATAAGAACCGTTTTTTGGCAATTCCTTTATTAATAGCTCTGTCTTCTCTAGCCGTCTCTTCCTGTCATCTTCTCCTTCCCGCCATCTTCTCGAGCTGTCTCTTCCCGATGTCTTCTCCTCGAGTTGTCTATTCCAGCTGCTGTCTTCTTCCTTGCCAGTTACCCGCTAATTTTTAATTTTTTTTAAAAGCTGCTTTTGTTTTGTTGATGTCTTTATGTGTTTTGTTGTTGTCCACTCTCTACCGACTATTATATAGCCATGGGGCGTGGCCATCCAATGACATCACCCGGAGAGAGCCTTGTGACAAGGGGCGGGCTCTCCGGTTGATGTCATCGGATAGCCACACCCATGGCTATATAAGAGTGGCCAGAGAGCGGGCAAGAACAAGGGCGGCTGGTTAATATTTTTTTTAGTGGGTAACCAGCGGCGAGGAAGAAGACAGCAGCGGGAAGAGACAGTGGCGACGGGATGAATCAGCTCGAGGAGAAGACGGCGGGATGGAGAAGACGGCGGGATGGAGAAGACAGCGGGAAGAGACGGCAGGAAGGAGAGACAGGTATATTTGTCGGGAATGGTCCTTCAGTTCAGCTCCGGTAGTCAATACACAGCTCCAGTGACCCATTCTTCTTCCGTACCACCACTATTGGGGAAGCGTATAGACTCTGGGACTCTTGGATGATACCTCCCCTCTTCAACTCTGCCAGTTGTTCACACAGATCCTCCAAGTCCCCTACAGGAATCCATCAAACTCTTTCCCTGAGCGGCTTATGCACTTGAAGAGATTGATCCGGTATCGGGCACTTTTTGCACACCCCACATCAAATTCACTCTTCGCGAATGCAGCCTGCCATCTCAGGAGCTGAGTTTTGGCCCTTTCTTTCCATTCAGGCAAAAGAGGAGTATTCTTCAAATAGAACTCCTCCACAGAGATCCCATCCTTTGCTCCCCCCACCAAATCAGACGGCGGGACTGGAGTGGCCAGATTCACTTTGAGGCTGTTATGTTGCAGTCACTAACCAAGATCTTCCAGTGACTTCTTTGCAACCCTTTGGTTAAAACCACTTCTGGAATTATTTCCACTCCCATGTCTTCTCTGTCCGTTCGCTTCAAGGACAATGAAAGGGCCTGGTTGCTTCCAATTTAGCTTGACAGATGCTTGTAAACAGGCCACCTTACCAGGCTGTAACCCCTTCTCATATCGGTCCAAGCGCCAGATCTTTCTCTCTCCTTCAGCTGGGGCCTTCGTTTTTTTTACCAGGTGCTGGTAGGCTTGTCTCAGCATGGGGTGCACACTTGTAGTTGAAGTGCCCGGCTCCAGAACAAGAGGTGTCAACAGCCTTCTGACAAGATAAGTATTGGTCCCTATGATGAGAAAACTCTTACTGGCCCCTGGTGGGCGAGGACAGACCACTGCCAGTCAGGATAGAAATATAGTGGTACTCACCACATATATAAGGGGGTGTGATCAAAAAAACTATATATAAAATAAAAATAAAAAACTTAATGGCCAAGGCACACCAAGCAGACTAAACTACAAAAAAAGTTTATCAAGCTATATAAAGCTAAACACAGAAAAAAAGTGTACACAGCCACCCCTAAAAGACAGATATGGTGGGAATACTGGTAAGGGGTTCCCACCAATCTATCTGTACCCTCCCTATAAACAGTATATAGTCCCTCAAAGAAAAGCGAGGAAGCCCGCAAGTGGGGGAGGTTCCTCCCTACCCCAATAGATAGCACACCCCTATAGCACCTATAAAACCCCCTACTACCTCAGATGGCAGGCTGAACCATACAGTTCCTGAAGGGACAGCATGATAACGCAAATGCACTAAATATTCACGCTGTTCCCAGACACAAACAGCTCAAAGGCTAGCCATGGTATCTGCAGTCCATCAGTCAGTCAAAAGAAAAAATGGGTGGTAAAAAATAGGAACAAATTGGACAAAAACAAAAAACAACGGAAGGACAAAAATATATATATATATGTGTATGTATATATAAAGATATATATATATATATATATATGATAAAGTGCTATAGTATAGGATGAAACAAAGGGGCCTGATTCAGCCTGGTAGAAATTTGTATCCTGCGATGTCAGTCCATCCAAAGGTATCTTCCTGTGTTAGTAGAGACAGAGATATAGCAAGTGTCCAGTATAGTTTTTGCCGCTGGATATAAAAGCGGTGTGTAACCGCACAAATGGGGACAAGAGAGTAAATAGATATGCACTATACCCATATGCTGAGGAGTCTATTATAAGACAAAATGTCTTCACGGCTGAGTAGCTGAATGAATGCTAGATGGGGACACAATTCCAATAAACAATTGGTAGCTGTATGTCCTCCTTATATTGTAGGAAGCATAAATGCAAGAAAGGGTATATGCAAAAAGGCCAGGGTTACTCACTGATGGTAGATGAATATGGATGTCCCTCAAAGATAGACGACCTAGATACAGATCTGTATGGTATGTATATACAGACCATGTTGCAATATGTCCATATTTAAACGCAAAACATTGGTGCCTCTTCACCTGGGCTGCTTAGCTGATCAACAGGGCTGTGTTCCATTCCTTGACTCCTGCTGCTGGTCTGATCCATGGCAATTAGTATGAAAAAAAGAATAGATTCGTATCCAAGTGAATGAGTCAGGTAGTGGTTCAGTACCCCGATTCCATATGTCAGTGTAGGCTGCGGGGGTGGGGTGCATGACGGGGGTGCTCTCCCAGCATAGAGCAGCTTACATGTTTTGTTCCCTTCATGGAACTTCTTAAGAGCTTGGGGATTGGTCAGTCATTGTCTGTTTAAATAAGGGAGCTACAAAAACACCCCTAATTAAAGTGGATGTAAACCCAATGTCATCCTTTCTAAACTACTGCCATAGGGGTTATCTATAAGGATATACATGCCTCCTGCATGTATCTTTACCTGTCAAATGTCTCCCCTCTGTCTGTTAGACCCGAAAAACTGCAGATTCTGTGGGTGGGTCTGTTGTCTGGAGCTCGGTGGGTGGAGTCGTGATGTCAGTAGACTCCCCGCCCACCTCTACACTCCCCTTGTCAATATGTATTTTCCCCTGTGTATTTCTTACACTGAACTTCTGCTATGATCTCTAACATCCAGTGAAAAGACAGGAAAGTAACCACATGATTTCAGCATGCCAAATCATGCTGAGGTGTGGAACAGCCAATCCTTGCAGAGCTGCTGAAGAAAGGAGTGGGGGAGAAAATTAAAAAATACTGCATGTCTCTTAGGCTGTCACAGCAAGGGGGCGTATTTGACAAAGTTTTTCTCAGTTTGTCAAGAATTGTCTCACTGAACAATAAAAGAGGATTGCTCAGAGATGGATTAACTCTTTGTGGCAAGACTGGGCTCAAATGATAGGAAATCTTATACTCTACAGTATGATAAAAAAAAAAAAAATTCGGGTTTACTTTAAGTGTAATTAAAACCAGGTGCTACCCACCCTTCAACCAAGCTACCATGTGATAGACATAGACAGACCTTTTTTTAAAAAGATTCCTTTGAAATGATGTGCCGCTCATACAAATAACATAATCATTTCTAAGTCCCTTTGAATATGATAGAAACAAAAGTAATAAGTAAAAGGATTGACATCATAAGATGATGCCTAAAGAGATCCCAAAAATACAGTGTCTATATAAAAACATAAACATAATGTCCTTACTGACTACAATGATAGTTGAATCTGGAGAGATATAGCTATACGTGGGATAAGTGTCTCACTGTACTATGAGCATAGGTATATACATTATGGTATGTAGGGAAGTAAGGTGTGGGTACTGTATATGCATACATAGTTACATAGTTACATAGTAGGAGAAGTTGAAAAAAGACACAAGTCCATCAAGTCCAACCTATGTGTGTGATTATGTGTCAGTATTACATTACATATCCCTGTATATTGCGCTCATTCAGGTGATTATCTAATAGTTTCTTGAAGCTATCAATGCTCCCCGCTGAGACCACCGCCTGTGGAAGGGAATTCCACATCCTTGCCGCTCTTACAGTAAAGAACCCTCTACGTAGTTTAAGGTTAAACCTCTTTTCTTCTAATTAGAATGAGTGGCCACGAGTCTTATTAAACTCTCTTCTGCGAAAAAGTTTTATCCCTATTGTGGGGTCACCAGTACAGTATTTGTAAATTGAAATCATATCCCCTCTCAAGCGTCTCTTCTCCAGAGAGAATAAGTTCAGTGCTCGCAACCTTTCCTCATAACTAAGATCCTCCAGACCCTTTATTAGCTTTGTTGCCCTTCTTTGTACTCGCTCCATTTCCAGTATGTCCCTCCTGAGGACTGGTGCCCAGAACTGGACAGCATACTCCAGGTGCGGGCGGACCAGAGTCTTGTAGAGCGGGAGAATTATCGTTTTATGTCTGCAGTTGATCCCCCTTTTAATGCATGCCAATATTCTGTTTGCTTTATTAGCAGCAGCTTGGCATTGCATGCCATTGCTGAGCCTATCATCCACTAGGACCCCCAAGTCCTTTTCCATCCTAGATTCCCCCAGAGGTTCTCCCCCCAGTGTATAGATTGCATTCATATTTTTGACACCCAAATGCATTATTTTACATTTTTCTACATTGAACCTCATTTGCCATGTAGTCGCCCACCCCATTAATTTGTTCAGGTCTTTTTGCAAGATTTCCACATCCTGCGGAGAAGTTATTGCCCTGCTTAGCTTAGTATCGTCTGCAAATACAGAGATTGAACTGTTTATCTCATCCTCCAAGTCGTTTATAAACAAATTAAATAGAATTGGTCCCAGCACAGAACCCTGGGGGACCCCACTACCCACCCCTGACCATTCTGAGTACTCCCCATTTATCACCACCCTCTGAACACGCCCTTGTAGCCAGTTTTCAATCCATGTACTCACCCTATGGTCCATGCCAACGCACCTTATTTTGTACAGTAAATGTTTAGGGGGAACTGTGTCAAATGCTTTTGCAAAATCCAGATACACCACGTCTACGGGCCTTCCTTTATCTAGATGGCAACTCACCTCCTCATAGAAGGTTAATAGATTGGTTTGGCAAGAACGATTCTTCATGAATCCATGCTGATTACTGCTAATGATATCATTCTTATTACTAAAATCTTGTATATAGTCCCTTATCATCCCCTCCAAGAGTTTACATACTATTGATGTTAGGCTAACTGGTCTGTAATTCCCAGGGATGTTTTTTGGGCCCTTTTTAAATATTGGTGCTACATTGGCTTTTCTCCAATCAGCTGGTACCATTCCAGTCAATAGACTGTCTGTAAAAATTAGGAACAACGGTCTGGCAATCACCTGACTGAGTTCCTTAAGTACCCTCGGATGCAAGCCATCTGGTCCTGGTGATTTATTAATGTTAAGTTTCTCAAGTCTAATTTTAATTCTGTCCTCTGTTAACCATGTAGGTGCTTCCTGTGTTGTGTCATGAGGATAAACACTGCAGTTTTGGTTACTGAAGCCCCCCGATTCACTCGTGAAGACTGAGGAGAAGAATAAATTCAATACCTCTGCCATCTCCCCATCCTTTGTAACCAGATGTCCTTCCTCATTCTTTATGGGGCCAATATGGTCTGTCCTCCCTTTTTTACTGTTTACATACTTAAAGAATTTCTTGGGATTTTTTTTGCTCTCCTCCGCTATGTGTCTTTCATGTTCTATCTTAGCCATCCTAATTGCACCCTTACATTTCTTATTGCATTCTTTATAAATTCTGAATGCTGTGGATGATCCCTCAACCTTGTATTTTTTGAAGGCCTTCTCCTTTGCTTTTATATGTATTTTTACATTGGAGTTAAGCCATCCAGGATGTTTGTTCGGTCTTTTAAATTTATTACCCAATGGGATACATTGACTAATGCCCTTATTTAATATGCTCTTAAAGCAAACCCATCTCTCCTCTGTATTCTTTGTTCCTAATATTTTATCCCAATTTATGCCTTTTAGCAAGGTTTGTAGTTTAGGGAAGTTGGCTCTTTTGAAATTCAGTGTCTTTGTGTTCCCTTCATGTCTCCTATTTGTGTGATTTATACTGAAACTAATTGACCTGTGATCACTGTTACCTAAATTGCCCCGTATTTCCACATCTGTTATCAGGTCTGTATTGTTGGTAATCAGTAGATCTAGTAATGTTTTATTTCTAGTTGGTGCGTCTACCATCTGACCCATAAAATTGTCCTGCAAGACATTAAGGAACTGGCGAGCCTTAAATGAATGCGCGGTTCCCTCCGCCCAGTCTATGTCTGGATAATTAAAATCCCCCATTATGATAACACTTCCCATCCTTGCTGCTAATCCAATTTGTGATAGGAGATCCGTCTCCACTTCCTCCCTCAGGTTAGGGGGCCTATAGCATACTCCCAGTATTATTTTCCCCTTAGCTTCATCCCTTTGGAGCTCTACCCATAAAGATTCCACCTCCTCCCTAGCCCCCTCAGTGATGTCATCTCTCACATTCACTTGTACATTATTCTTGATATATAGGCATACCCCTCCCTCTTTTTTACCCTCTCTATCCTTGCGGTATAGGGTATACCCTTGAATGTTTGCCAGCCAATCATGAGAGCTGTTGAACCAGGTCTCTGAAATTCCCACAAAATCCAAATCCTCCTTGTACAACAGTATCTCTAGTTCACCCATCTTGTCCGCCAGGCTCCTGGCATTGGTGAACATGCCACATAGTTTAGACCGGTCGCATATTGTCCTCGTATTGGGTGTTTCAAGATTGCAACTTGGACTTGCTACTATACTCACCTTTCGTTTTTGTGCTTTGGTTAACCTACCACTAATGCCCCCAATACTACCCTCTGGAATATCTTCCGCGCTGGCTATCACTGTCTCTGGACCCTCCCCCCCATCGCCTAGTTTAAAAACCCCTCTAACTTTTTGGCCATCTTCATTCCCAGCAGATCTGCACCCTCCTCATTTAGGTGCAGTCCGTCCCTTCTATAGTACCGGTTACCGACTGAGAAGTCGGCCCAGTCCTCCAGGAACCCAAACCCCTCCTTACTACACCAGCTCTTCAGCCACTTGTTTACTTCCCTAATCTCCCTCTGCCTCTCTGGTGTGGCTCGATGTACCGGTAGTATTCCTGAGAACACTACCTTGGAGGTCCTTTTCCTCAATTTAGCTCCTAAGTCCCTAAAATCGTTCTTTAGGACACTCCATCTGCCTCTGACTTTGTCATTGGTGCCAACGTGCACCATGACAGCCGGGTCTTCCCCAGCCCCTCCCAGTAATCTGTCCACAAGATCCGTGATGTGCCGAACCCGAGCGCCCGGTAGACAACATACTGTTCGGCGCTTCAGGTCTTGGTTACAGATTGCCCTCTCTGTCCTTCTAAGAATTGAGTCCCCTACCACCAGAATCTGTCTTTCCTTTCCCTTTGCTGCCCCCCCACTCTCACTGGAGGAGTTCTTCCCCTGGCAGCTAGGAGAGTCCCTCAACTCCAGCAGTGCTGGTCCCTGACTGGTTACACCAATGTCACTCAATGGAGCGTACTTATTGGGATGCTCCAGTCCTGGATCGGCCTCCCTGGCACTTCCCCCTCTACCCCTCCTGACTGTCACCCATCTACTCTTTGCTAGTGCCTGCACCTCTTTGTCTCCACCCGCCTCTGTGCTGGCCCCTGCCAGCACCTGCCGTGTACGTTCCTGGCTCACCTTTAGTATGGAGGGACTTCTCAGTGCTGACAGTTGCTTCCCCAGATTCAGAACCTGGGCTTCCAGGGAAACAATGTGCTTACATTTTGCACAGCAGTATTCGCCCTTGATCGGATGATCAAGGAACGCATACATGCGGCAAGATGTACAAAGAGTCGCCTCTCCACACCCGCCGGGCATCGTACCTATTAAATTTAGTGAGGATTTGGGGATTTTACCCTGTCCAAATTACCTAACAGCTAGCTTCCTGGCACTAATACTCAAGACAATACACAGGTACACGACAAGACAATACACAGGTACACAATACACAAGTACTAACGATCCACACACACTACTCAGACAACACTCAGATACTCACACTACACAGGTACTATGACCCCTGTTATAACCTCCTGTTTTAAACTCTTGTTTTTAACTCCCACTTAATCCAGCTCCACTTACACCAAGCTCCACAGCTTCAAACTGAGCACGCTCAAACTGAGTCCTACAACAAGTTAAATAGGCACCTGGGCACCTGTGAGCAATTAACCACACCCCTTAATTGATAGACTGATGAAACAGAAAAAAAAAAAAAAAAAAGCTATTTAAAAAGTGACAGCAAAAGGCAAATTAAATACTAAAAGGAAAAGTCCCCAAAATGCAACCCAGCAAACACCAACAGACAGCAGCAATACACATCTACACTATATACTCACTACTCCATTTCGATACACATATTGTGCTGTCTATGTCTCGGTGAGTTGATCAGTCAAATTTCATTGCGGGATATAAGTATATTCATCATCTATGTGCAGAATCACACACAGGGCACCACATAGTAATTCAGCACTAAAAAAATATCTTTGTATCTCCCATGCTTAACCCTTTAATCAAAGTTCCGACTAAACAGGGAAAGGAAGCCAGTCTCTCAGACATATGTATGTGTGTTTAACCCACTTTAGTCCCTCATACAAGCGTCGATCTTGTTCAAAACTTCGCTTTGTTCAATTCAAGATGCAGATCGGCACATAAATTGATTTCAACTAATGTAAGAAGCGTGCTACAAGTGTAAGCACAGGCACATACATCATATCGCCAAAAGATCATTAAATAAATAGAGGGTTACACACACATATATCCTGTAGACTAAGCCCTTTGATATATGTGTAAAGTATGGAATGTGTATACTCTACCTATATAATTCACAGTCTATTATCCATTCCAAACCACTAGTAGCGAAGAGCACCAAGTGTGTGCGGTGTTATCCATCACACACATATGTTCCTCACCAGTCGGATAGTTCCAGTCAAAGTAAATCGCCCATTGCAATGTATAGGTGAATGCATATTCAATCTTCACAGAGAGGGGAGCGTCCAATTGCACATAGAGCACACACCGAACGGGTGACGTCAGTTACTGACGCCACGCCGCCGACATGTCTGTCCATCTGCGTATTCCACGTGGGAGGTTTAAGCGCCAAACGCCGAGCACTTGCTGTTGCTCAGGCGGCAGCGCCACCTCCCCCCTTACGCAGTGTGACATTGATGGTCACCCCTGATACACGGCTGCTATTTAAATCACACACGTCCCACACTGATACTCCAACTGGCTTCATTCACAAGGCATCTTCTGCTGCACGGTTTCTTGGATCAACTATTTGCACAGATTTCTGCAGGTATTCACGTTATACTATACCTATAAGTACATTTCAACTACTTTTTTTTTTATTTTACTTTCCTTTCACCCATTTGGTCACTTCCCTATACACTTTATCTTTGGGAGTTTCTCCCCGTTTTTTAGCTGTGGAATTGGTTTATCCTGATTTTTTATTATATTTTTTACCCATTGATTCCTACAGATACCCCTGGGAATTAGCTACAACACTATCCATACAAACCATTAACTATATATAATGCAGCTACTAACTGGGATTTCCTATTCCTACATCCACTACTGGTTATTGATCCTATGCCGTGCCTCGAGGTTTTCCATCTCAGCTTCCGGGTTGACGTTCTCTATAATGCCTTTTACCTGTGATATTATCTACACACGTACTTTTAGACTGCAAATAGGTGAGAATGTTTTGGACCTTTGTGCTCCCACTTTCCCCTTATGTTTTTTACATTTTTATTACTATACTCATTTGGTAATTGTATTTCATTATAGATACCCCTCAATTCTGCATCTGCTCCTGACGAGTGGTAACATAACCACGAAACACGTAGAGCTTTCTTATGATGCGTTGTCACAGTATTTATGTTCCATTTAGTTTTTTTCCTTTTCTCTTTCTCAGACGGGTCAATTTTAAGCTCATGTTCTTTGGAAAAGAAAAATTAACGAAAAAGGCAAATCAAGAACAAACTATCCTGGAGATGGAGGAGTCCCAACTAGTTGATTACTTTGAGGGAAATATGTGGATTGATTCCGAGATGCTGGACCCTCCACCTACATCAGGCCTAGCTAACAAATCACAGAGGTTCCCTAGTTTCACCAATAACCAATATCTACAGATGTTTTTGGAGGCAACTACAGATGACATACGAACTATTAGATGGGACAAGATAGAACCAACCACTGACAACCTCTCACTCAATAAAAGGAAGGCCCTTCAAGAGCTAAAAACCCTACCTAATTGTATTATAAAACCTAGTGACAAGGGTGGAAATGTAGTTTTATGGTCTGAAAGTGATTATCTGGAGGAAGTTTACAGGCAACTAAATGACAACAGTTGCTATGAGAGATGGCCAGACAATCCCTTCCCTGTACTGGTTGACGAAATCAACTATCGCCTAACCAACGCTCGAGAAGTTGGGGTACTTAACCAGAAAAAATTCTTATTCTTGCAAATTACTCAATATAATATACCAACTTTTTATATTACACCAAAAGTTCATAAACATCTTAAAAAAACCCTGGGAGACCCATTGTATCGGGGGTAGGGGGACCACTTAAAAAGGTTGGTAGATATATTGATCAGAGAATTAAACATCTGGTTAAGGAATTGCCCTCTTTCTTACTGGATTCTGCTGATATACTACAAAACTTAAATAACATGGAGATTTCTGATGATTGCTTGTTGGTAGGTATAGATGTGGAATCCTTATATTCATCAATTCCCCACTCAGTGGGGATACATGCAGTATCCTAATGGTTGGATACTAGACACCCACTGACAGGTCCGCATAATGAATTTCTAATAGAATTTTTGGAGTTGGTTCTCAACAACAACTATTTCATCTTTGAAGGTAAATTTTACTGACAAAAACGGGCAGTAGCAATGGGAGCATCCTGTGCTCCATCTTATGCATGCTTACATTTAGGCTGGTGGGAGAAAGAAGAGGTCTGTCAGCACCCAGCCTTCCTTAAACATGTTGCCCTCTGGGTAAGATTTATTGATGACGTCCTGGTGGTGTGGAGGGGTACTACCTTGGAGTTTGAGACATTTATCAATGAACTCAAAAACAACACCAGAAATATCTTTGTCACCTATAAGATTGACAGAGATCAAATTGAATTTTTGGATCTACTGATTCGTAAGAAGAATGGTAGAATTGTGACAAGTACATTCAGAAAACCTACAGCCGGGAATACCCTCCTCCACGCCACCAGCCACCATCCATGGCCCCTTATTAGGGGGATCCCAGTGGGTCAGTTCCTGCGGATTCGCAGGAACTGCTACAATTATAGGGATTTCAAAACGGGAAGCAAGGATTTGACCCTTAGATTTAGAAAAAGGGGATACCCCAACTCCATCATCAAACAAGCCAAATTCAAAGCACAGAGAAAGCGAAGGGAGACCATTTTGGGACTAGAGCAGGATGAGGAAAAAACCAACAGAACCCCACAAGAGAGAATAGGACTGGTGACCACATATGGTCCGTCCTAATCTGATAGCAAAACGAGCACCTACAATAGGTGATGCGTTGGTTCATAGTGAGTACACTCAGAAAAATACAATTAAAAGTCAATCTAGTTTATCGTTCATCCCACAAATAGAAGGCATGCATGCCTGTGGGCATTGCTCGGTATGCAAATTTGTTATTAAAACTAACACATTTAGGGATTCCACTGGAAAACAAGAACTCAAGATAAAACCGTTTGTGAATTGTTCCACAATGTATGTCGTTTACCAAATTATTTGTCCCTGCGGGAAGATTTACGTAGGGAAAACAATAAGAGAGTTTAGAAAAAGACTGTCAGTTATAGTACTCACCGAGGCCGAGATGCCGAGAGCGGTTCACCCTTGCGACTAAGCGCAGTCCGCCCCCTGGAGGTGATACAGGGAGTGAATGGCACAAAGAGGCACAGGCTACCCCGATGGACCGTAGGTATCTTGTGTGAAGGTCCTTGCAGAGAAGAGCCGCTGTGCAGATATTGGTGGGCAGGAGTACAGGCTGGAACAAAAGGGAAGACAGTCCAGAACCAGGCTGGGGGTCAAACAGGAACAATAACTTTACACTGCGGGATTTGAAGAAGAGTGTCTATGAGACACAGATAGTCCAGGTACAGGCCGGGGGTCAGGCAAGGAGACAGGGGACAGTCCAAGTAAAAGGCTGAGGGTCAAACACAGGAGACTGGTGGAAATCCGTTTAAACAAGCCGAGGTCAGGTTCAGGAGAAGAGCAGAGGAATCCAATAACAATCCGGGTCACAACAGGTAGTCAGGCACAAGTACAGGAAACAGGATCATATCACACAGGAAGCTCAGACAAACCAGCAATTTGTTTGATCCTCTGAGCGCCTTTTATAGGCCGCCCAAAGGATCACGTTGGGTGTGCTCTAGTGCGCATGTGCGAGTGCCGGACCGCAAATGCACATGCGCCAGAGCGCCGTTCCGCCATGCATGCGCGCAAGAATACGACCAGACTGGCAGGAAGGAACATTCTTCTGACAAAGACTGGGCGAACATATCTCCAGCATATGTACCAAGGATGACAAATCTCCGGTAGCAATTCACTTTAGAGATCACCACGGAGCCAAACCAACGGGTCTCAAATGTATGATTATCCACAAACTTGAGATATCAAATAGGAGAGGAGACTGGGATAAAATGCTATTGCAAAAAGAGGCCAAATGGATCTTCTTATTAAATTCAATGACCCCTAGGGAGTTAAATATAGAAATGTCCTTACAGTGCTTCCTTTAGGAACTTATTAAACTCCAGCCCCCTCTCATCACTATACTCTCTGTTTCTCTTTTTGCCTTTTTGACTGTTCTCTGCATTTCAGTTTCTGGACCTTATCCATGATGGCTATACCCCTATTCTTCCAATTAAGGAAGAGCTGCGGGGATCGAGCAATTTTATCAATCTATCCTGGATTGTACAACACTATCTGTGTATTGATGGGCACTTGTCTACAATAATAATTACATAAATATGTGCCCTTTTGGGCAAATTAAATGGATGTACAACGAGAATAGCAGATGGGGGACTAACTAAACTATTGATACTCTCTAAAAAGTGCATACACATTTTTGATGACACTATATGCATTATTGGTAGGGAAAGTTAAACGCCTCGGTGGGAGGAATGGTTGGCATACATAGGTGATACATTAGCATCTATTTGTATATGTCGGTCCACCAGTATATAGCTATCCAATAATGTGTAGACTCTGTCTGGATACCCCACAATCTTACAATCGTTTGCTTACAATCGAATCGCAGGAGATCGGGGCGTCTATAGTTGCACATTGCATGCATTGAAATCCATTTGGGTATCGGTGTGTGCTCTATGTGCAGTTGGACGCTCCCCTCTCTGTGAAGATTGAATATGCATTCACCCATACATTGCAATGGGCAATTTACTTCGACTGGAACTATCCGACTGGTGAGGAACATATGTGTGTGATGGATAACACTGCACGCACCTGGTGCTCTTCGATACTAGTGGTTTGGAATGGATAATAGACTGTGAATTATAAAGGTAGAGTATACACATTCCATACTTTACACATATATCAAAGGGCTTAGTCTACAGGATATATATGTGTGTGTGCAACCCTCTATTCATATAATGATCTTTTGGCGATATGATGTATGCGCCTGTGCTTACACTTGTAGCATGCTTCTTACATTAGTTGAAATCAATTTATGTGCCGATCTGCGTCTTGAATTGAACAAAGCGAGGTTTTGAACAAGATCGACGCTTGTATGAGGGACTAAAGTGGGTTAAACACACATACATATGTCTGAGAAACTGGCTTCCTTTCCCTGTTTAGTCGGAACTTTGATTAAAGGGTTAAGCATGGGAGATACAAAGATTTTTTTTTTAGTGCTAGTGCTATGCGGTGCCCTGTGTGCGATTCTGCACATAGATGATGAATATACTTATATCCCGCAATTAAATTTGACTGCTCAACTCACCGAGACATAGACAGCACAATATGTGTATCGAAATGGAGTAGTGGGTATATATAGTACCTGACCGCAAGATTGTGTTTCCAGCGCGATCCCATCACGCTGGTTCTCGGTGACAGGGTATTGTGCATGTCGCACTGGCTCACTCATCGGGAAAGGAAAACTTTTTTTTCCTTTCGCGATGAGTGACAAGCAGTGCTGACAGCTGTCTGGTATGAATCGTGAGGGGGAACGCCGCGCAAAATTTTAAATGAAAAACCGGCGTGGGTTCCCCCCAGAGGCATACCAGGCCCTTAGGTCTGGTATGGATTGTAAGGGGAACCCCCTACGCCGAAAAATCCATACCAGACCCTTATCCGAGCACGCAGCCTGGCCGGTCAGGAAAGTTTTCCTTTCCCGATGAGTGAGCCATCTCGGCGCTGGCTCCTGCGACGGGGCTCTCAGGTGTCAAATCTCGCAGAGAAATGCGGCGAGATTGACACAATATCGTGGTCACCTGCTGTAGTGTAGATGTGTGCATATACAGTACCCACACCTTACTTTCTTACATACCATAATGTATATACCTATACTCATAGTACAGTGAGACACTTATCCCACATATAGCTATATCTCTCCATATTCAACTATCATTGCAGTCAGTAAGAACATTATGTTTATGTTTTTATATAGACACTGTATTTTTGTGATCTCTTTAGGCATCATCTTATGATGTCAATCTTTTTAATTATTACTTTCCCCCCTATCCTTCCAGGACAGCTACTTGAGAGATGATCGGCTCTGCCCTCTACAGGAAAAACACATCAGATAGAATTTAAAAGGCCCCTCCCTTTCCTCTGACCCTCAGTTGTTTTGTGTTTCCAGACCCTCCAGGAGCACCGATGCGTTTTTTGTTTTCTTTAGGTCTGGTAACTGTGGTTGGTGGACTCCCCTTCTCTGGTTTCATCTAGGACTAATTGTGGCCAAGTCCAGGATGATGGTCTGTACCAGAAGGGTTTCCTATTTCTAAGGGTTACTTGCCTATGTAAATGGTGGCAACTCCCTTCCATTTTTCCCCAGCGCTGCTGTGTGGAACTGTGTCCTCCTAAATGCTTCATTTCAGTGTACCAAGATGGCGTCAGGAGGACTTCCGGTGATGCAGCAAGATGGCGCCGGAACCGGAAGTCACATGACGCACTTCCGGACGCCGAGTTTTTAAAAGGAGCATGGCATGGAGACACTGAGGACATGCTGCAGGGGAATGGCCTGCTAAAAACACCATTCTAGGTGCAGTTTTTGCGGTACAGCAGCAGTCTTCTCTACGACCTTTCTCCGTTTGCTTCATGGAGCTTGAGGACAGGTCTGAGGATGGAACGTCCGCTCGTATTGAACCAGTGGCAGCATCTGGGTCCCAAACTGCCCCCAAGGTAAGCCCTTGTCTGTGGATAGCTACAGCAAAGGACTTTTCTTGTATGGATCCTTTTAATTTATGGTCCTCGTTTCTGCTTTTTTTCTAGGCCAAACCGGTGAAGAAGAAATGTGGGAACTGTAGGGCCAGGCTCTCTGATAGTTATAAAAAGCTATTTTGTGAGGATTGTATTCCACCCAGAGCTAGTTCAGAGTCTTCCTTCCTTAAGGAGTTAATGACTTCTGTGAAGGAGGTAGTGGACTCTTTTCGGTCACTGAATGACAGGGTTACTAGTCTAGGCCCTCCCTCTTCTAGACCCATAGCTCAAGATCCTTCAACCTCTGCCAAGTCCCTTCCCTTGTTAGTATCTGAGACTATTAGTTCACGCGATACCTCTGATCTGGAAGAAGGTGAGAATCCAGTCTCTTCATCTGATATAAAGTCTGCATCAGAGGAGGATACAGGTAGCTCATCTAAGTATCTTTTTCCAGTTGAGGATATTGATGAACTACTAAAAGCAATTTATACCTCAGAGCAGATTGAGATGCCACAACAAGCCCAATCTGTACAGGATAAAATATATAGGGGCCTTCAGGGACGGAAATCTAAAACCTTTCCGGTACATCAGTCTCTTAGAGACATGATTCTGTCTGAATGGAAAGAACCTGAAAAAAGATTGTTCCTTTCCTTTTCAGTCCGATTTTGAGGAAGTTTTCTTTAAGTGTCCTAGATTAGATGCCCCTATGTCGCAGGTGTCCAAAAGATCAGATCTTTCTTTTGAGGATTCTGGAGTCCTTAAGGATCAAATAGATAGGAAGGCCGACTCATTGCTGCATAGGGCCTGGGATGCTTCAGCTTTTTCTTTAGGCCCAGCGGTAGCGTCCACCTGTGTGGCTAGAAATGTAGACATATGGGTTCAGCGTCTGGATGATCTTCTGGCATCTGACACCCCCAAGGAAGAGATTAGGGAATCCCTCCCACTCATTGCCAAGTCAGTCGCCTTCTTAGCTGACGCAGCAGCAGATTCAGTGAAATCTGCAGCCAGAGCTTCTGCTCTCATTAATTCAGCTAGGCGAGCTATCTGGCTTAAATCTTGGGAAGGTGACCTTACTTCAAAAAATAAGCTCTGTGGCATTCCTTTCGAAGGCAAACTATTGTTTGGTTCTTCCTTAGAAGAAGTCTTATCTCATTCCTCTGAGAAAGGTAAACGATTCCCTTCTTCCCAAAGGAATAAACACCAGAATAAGAGGCCTTTTCGTGGCTTCCAAAACAAGGCTAATTTTAAAGCCAACAAGCAACAGACTAAAAAGAAATGGTCCTTTAACAAAGACAAACAAAAAGGGGAACTCCCTTTGCTCCTTCAGCCCCTTCCAAAAATACCCAGTGACGCCAGGTTAGGGGTAGGGGGAAGATTGTGCCATTTCATCAAGGAATGGGCAGAGATTTCCACCAATTCCTTTATCCTTCAAACTCTGGAAAAAGGTTACAGATTGGAATTCAAAAATCTTCCTCCCCAGAAATTTTTTCTTACCCACCTGCCGAGAGACCAAGAGAGACGGCAAGCCATGTTAAATTTGATCTCTGTGTGGGAAACAGAGGGAGTCATTTCTCCTATCCCAGAAATTCAGAAGTTCCGGGGATTTTATTCTCACGTCTTTCTGGTCAAGAAAGCTTCTGGCGGCTTTCGTATGGTCATAAATTTAAGCGTCCTAAACCAATACATAGTTTACAGATGTTTCTGTATGGAGAACATTTATTCGGTAAGAAATCTGTTGTTACCAAAGGTCTTCATGGTGACCCGGGACCTTCAGGATGCTTATCTTCATTTACCAATCTGCCAGAGCCACCGAAGGTTCCTCAGGTTTGCAGTGCTCGTGGGAAATGAGCCGTCTCACTGCCAGTTCAATGCCCTTCCTTTTGGTCTCTGGGCAGTTCCGAGGATTTTTACAAAAATCATGGCCGAAGTCATGGCCTTTTTTCGGATTCAAAGTGTATCAATAGTCCCATATCTAGACGATTTTTTGATTTTTTCTCAGGACAAGGAGTCCCTTATTCAAGACCTACAGTTGGTTTTGCGGACCTTTCAAAAATTAGGGTGGAAGGTCAACCAGCAGAAGTCTTGCCTAGTACCCTCACAGAGCATACTTTTACTGGGTTATCTAATAGACTCTGTTGCCCTAAAGATTTTTCTTCCCGAAGAGAAAATTGTGAAGATTCTTCTCTCTGTGCAGGCCTTCAAACTGCTCCCTCAGACCTCCCTTCAGCGGATCATGCAGTTGCTGGGCCTAATGACTGCGGCCATTCCAGGGGTGCCTTGGGCCAATTGCATTCCAGACCCCTTCAGGCTTTTCTTTTGCTCCATTGGGATTGCAAAAAAAATTCTCTGGATCAACTGGTAAAACTACCAGAAGGGAATTTTCTAGATCTCGCCTGGTGGGAGCAGCGAGAACATCTGCAGAAAGGGAAGGATTGGACACAACATTGCCAGGTCAAGATTACCACAGATGCCAGTCTGTGGGGTTGGGGTGCTCACTCACAGGGCTGGCAAGCTCAAGGAGCCTGGTTGCCACAGGAAGCAGGTCGCTCCTCAAATTTCAGAGAGCTTCTGGCTGTGAGAAAAGCACTTATGTCTCTGGGAGAGAGGGTCTATTCAAAGGACCTTTTAATATTTTCAGACAATGCCACAACAGTGGCGTACCTGAACAAGCAAGGGGGCACTCGCTCGGAATCGCTTCTGTCGTTAAAGCAGCAGATTCTGTCCTGGGCACTTCAGTAAGGGCAGTCCACATCAAGGGGTCAGAAAATGTGCTGGCAGACTTTCTGAGCAGGGTGAGCATCAGTTCCAGCAGTGGGAACTACATCAAGGCACATTGCAGGAGGTGGTACAAAGATGGGTTCTCCCTACAGTGGATCTTATTGCCTCCAGTCTCAACAAGAAACTGCCAGCGTTCTCTCTGGAGAGAGAAACAGAGTCCTTGGGGACGGATGCTCTGTCCTTCCCGTGGGACTTCAGCCTGGCTTATGCCTTCCCTCCTTTTCCCCTTTTGCCCCTAGTGGTTTGGAAAATTATTCAGGACAGAGCAGAAGTTGTTCTGATTGCCCCCTGGTGGCCCAGGAGGAGTTGGTTCTCCTCTCTGAAGGCCCTATCTGTGTATCCTCCCTGGCCCCTACCAGTTTGGAAGGATCTACTTCATCAGGGACTGGTATTGCATCCAAACCCTCAGACCTTCCATTTGACGGCCTGGAGGCTGAGCGGCGCATCCTACAGTTAAAGGGGTGTTCAGAGAGGGTTATTCATACTGTCCTGCACAGCCGTAAGTTGGTCACAAGAAGAATCTATGGGAAAGTTTGGAAAACTTTTATTTCCTGGCAAAGAAAATCTGGTTTAGATTCTTTTTCCACTCCCTGTATGTTAGATTTTTTGCAGGGGGGAGTGGAAAAGGGGCTCTCTGTCAGCACCCTTAGGGTTCAGGTTGCTGCCCTATCTTTATTTTCAGAGAGAAGACTAGCGGAAGATCCCTTAGTCAGGAGGTTCCTTTTAGCCAGATCTAGACATACTCCCAGGATCTTCAAACATGTTTCTCCCTGGGATCTGTCGTTGGTATTAAATGCACTAACAAGGGCTCCTTTTGAGCCTTTGCATGAGGCCTCCCTGAAAATGATTTCTTTGAAGTTTTCCTTCCTTTTGACTATTATGTCAGGGCGAAGGATTTCTGATCTAGAGTCTCTTTCTTGTAAAGATCCCTTCCTGAGGATTTTAGAGGACAGGGTAGTGATTAAACCTGATCCACTCTATTTACCCAAAGTTTCTTCCAACTTTCATAGGTCCCAGGAGGTAGTCCTCCCTAGTTTCTGCACCTCTCCCAAAAATGCGGAAGAGGAAAGGTTTGGTCTTTTAGATGTAAAGAGATGTCTTCTGCTTTATCTAGAAAAGACCAGTGGGTTTAGGAGTTCCTCCCAACTGTTGGTTTTGTTCAGTGGCCCCAAGAAGGGGTCCAAAGCATCTAAAAGTTCTAGGTGGATTAGGGGAGCTATCTGTGAGGCATATAAAGCGTCAGGTCGCACCCCTCCTTCTAGAATTAGGGCCCATTCAACGAGATCCATGGCCACATCATGGGCAGAAAGAGCAGGAGCTTCATGGGAAGATATCTCTAAAGCTGCCATCTGGTCCTCCTGTCATGCATTTGTCAAGCATTATAGAGTTCAGATGCTTTCCAGCCAGGACCTTTCCTTTGGTAGGAAAGTGCTTCAGGCTGTCGCCCCTCCCTAAGGTATTAAATCTTGCTTATCCTCTCAAGTAGCTGTCCTGGAAGGTGAGGGGGGAACCCCCATTAGACTTACCGGTAACGGTATTTCCAGGAACCCCTGCAGGACAGCATCTATATTCCCACCCTATTCTATTTTTTAACTGGTCAACCATGTTTTCCTGGTGGTGGTGTGTTTTATGTTTTCTATTTTTTTTCCTCTGCTGAGTGCACCTTCGGTGGAGATTACTTGATCTTCTAAACAACTGAGGGTCAGAGGAAAGGGAGGGGCCTTTTAAATTCTATCTGATTTGTGTTTCCTGTAGAGGGCGGAGCCGATCATCTCTCAAGTAGCTGTCCTGGAAGGTTCCTGGAAATACAGTTACCGGTAAGTCTAACGGGGTTTTTGTTTCTATCATATTCAAAGGGACTTAGAAATGCTTATGTCATTTGTATGTATGAGTGGCACATCATTTCAGGGGAATCTTTTTAAAAAAGGTCTGTCTATTGGCCCGTACACGCGATCCGAATATCGTACAAAAACGGTCGTCCGAGGAAGATCGTACGATATTTGGATCGTGTGTACACTACTTTCGACAGCCGATCACGACCGTTCATCCGATATTATTCTATCGGACATACCCGAAAATTTTCCTCGTACGATTCCAGATCGTACGATTTTAGTTTAGTCAGTATAGTTGTCGTACGAAAATACAATACATATACATTACAACACATGACATCTCTTCTGATTTTTTTGTCTGTCGTACGAGAATTTTCGTGACTTTATTCAGCTATTCAATTTCTACTTGCGACTATTAAGTGTGAACGGTCGTACGATCTGTCGTACAATATTCAGATCGTGTGTACGGGCCATTAGTCTATCACATGGTTACTTGGTTGAAGGGTGGGTAGCACCTGGTTTTAATTACACTTAATTAGGGGTGTTTTTGTAGCTCCCTTATTTAAACAGACAATGACTGACCAATCCCCAAGCTCTGAAGAAGTTCCATGAAGTAAGGAACGAAACATGTAAGCTGCTCTATGCTGGGAGAGCACCCCCGTCATGCACCCCACCCCCACAGCCTACACTGACATATGGAATCGGGGTACTGAACCACCACCTGACTCATTCACTTGGATACGAATCTATTCTTTTTTTCACACTAATTGCCATGGATCAGACCAGCAGCAGGTGTCAAGGAATGGATCACAGCCCTGTTGATCAGCTAAGCAGCCCAGGTGAAGAGGCACCAATGCTTTGCATTTAAATATGGACATATTGGAATATCGTCTGGATATACATAGCATACAGATCTGTATCCAGGTCGTCTATCTTTGAGGGACATCCATATTCATCTACCATCAGTGAGTAACCCTGGCCTTTTTGCATATACCCTTTCTTGTATTTATGCTTGCTACAATATAAGGAGGACATACAGCTACCAATTGTTTATTGGAATTGTGTCCCCATCTAGCATTCATTCAGCTACTCAGCCATGAAGCCATTTTGTCTTATAATAGACTCCTCAGCATATGGGTATAGCGCATATCTATTTACTCACTTGTCCCCATTTGTGCGGTTACACACCGCTTTTATATCCAGCGGCAAAAACTATACTGGACACTTGCTATATCCCTGTCTCTAATAACACAGGAAGATACTTTTGGATGGACTGACATCTCAGGATACAAATTTCTACCAGGCTGAATCAGGCCCCTTTGTTTCATCCTATACTATAGCACTTTATCATATATATATATATATATATATATATATATATATATATATATATATATATATATATATATATATATAAATATATATATATTGTCCTTCTATTGTTTTTTGTTTTTGTCCAATTTGTTTCTATTTTTTACCACCCATTTTTTCTTTTGACTGACTGACGGACTGCAGATACCATGGCTAGCCTTTGAGCTGTTTGTGTCTGGGAACAGCGTGAATATTGGGTGCATTTGCGTTATCACGCTGTCCCTTCAGGAACTGTATGGTTCAGCCTGCCATCTCAGGTAGTAGGGGGTTTTATAGGTGCTATAGGGGTGTGCTATCTATTGGGGTAGGGAGGAACCTCCCCCACTTGCGGGCTTCCTCGCTTTTCTATGAGGGACTATATACTGTTTACAGGGAGGGTACAGATTGGTGGGAACCCCTTACCAGTATTCCCACCATATCTGTCTTTTACAGGTGGCTGTGTACACTTTTTTCTGTGTTTAGCTTTGTATAGCTTAATAAACTTTTTTGTAGTTTACTCTGCTTGGTGTGCCTTGGTCATTTAGTTTTTTATTTTTCCTTTATGACCAGTAGATAGCCATCATAGGGGAAGTTCTGAGTCACAATGCCCATATCTCCAGCTCTTCCAACTTCTGCAGTGGCAGGTGCTTGAGGTGCCTGTCATAGAAGTCTCTGTAGAGAAGGGTCACTTAAGCTTGTCAGGGAGCATGGAGGAAGTGGTGGCCCTAGCCTGTTCGGTGGTTTGTATCCGTGCTCCTCTCTTGCAGAGATTCCGATTGGGCTTAAAGCGTATTTCCACACAAAAATGGAACCTCCGCTTTTCGGAACCCTCCCCCCTCCGGTGTCACATTTGGCACCTTTCAGGGGGGAGGGGGTGCCGATTAGGGTTGCCACATCATCCCTTTAATCCAGGACACATATGAATTCCACAAGTTCTGAGGCTGATTTAATGCAGATAAGGCAACAAGTGACTTTAATTACCATCTTAATCAGCCACAGAACCTGTGTAATAAATATGTGCCCTGGATTAAATGGATGATGTGGTAACCCTAGTGCCGATACCTGTATAATATAGGTATTTGCACCCAGTTCTAGGCATAGACTCCCGTGGGAGTCTACGCCTTTTCCCGCCCCCCCACGCTGTCTGCTGGGAAACACACGGGTCCCAGAGACAGCAGGGACCATCCAGATTGCGCAGCGCGACTCGCGCATGCGCAGTAGGGAACTGGGAAGTGAAGCCGTAATGCTTCACTTCCTGATTCCCTCACCGAGGATGGTGGCGGCAGCAGCCAAGAGCCGAGCGAATGATCGGCTTCGGCCACCGACATCGCAGGCAAGTGTCCATTTTATTTAAAGTCAGCAGCTCCAGTATTTGTAGCTGCTGGCTTTTAATATTTTTTTTAGGAGGACCTCCTCTTTAAGTCTACTCTAAGTCCTGGAAGTCTGGTGTGCATTGACTTTCTGACGCCGGGCAGCATGTGTCAAAGGAAACGGGACACTGGGTTGCTTGGAGGCAACAACGGGGGGCCCTCTGCAAAGGTTTGGACTTTCGCTGCTGTCTCTTCGCGTCATTGGTTTTGGAGCCAGCTACCTAGATGGGCACCTGGTTGGCTCCTTCACCAGGGCCCTTCGAAATTTCCCTCTGGCTTCTGGCACTGTGCTTCAGGCTTCACTGGGCTTGGACACACCTGTCGATTGGTCTTGATGAACCACCAGATCTAACGAATATCAATTAGCCAGGGTGATTTTTGGCCAGAAAATTTGATAAGAGCGGTCAGCCCCCCTCATTAATCACTTAATAAGTTTCTAATTATGTGAGATCTAATCTCATCCTTATGTACCACCACCTAATAGCTTTATTTTTATGTGGAATATCTCTGAAATGATGTGAGATCTAACGTTAAAACCACTTGATCTTACCAGATCTAACAAATATCTATTAGCCTGAATGATTTTTGGCCAGAAAATGTGATAAGCCCCCCTCATGAATCACTTAAGTCTCTAATTATGTGAGATCTAACGTTAAAACCACTTGATCTTACCGGCTCTAACAGATAGCGTCCAAAATTGCTAACTGTTTGGTCAATTTTTTCATAAGGGGGGCTCATGACGGGTTAGTCCCCCCCAGCAAAAAACTGTTAATATTGATTCTTCTGTGTGAGATCTATTGCAAACACTGGTTGATCTAACCTGATCTAACAAACTGCATAAGATTTTTTTTTTTTATTTTGATATGGGGGCTAACCCTGTAGAGGTTATTCCTTGTGCCATTTGCATATTCCAGGGAATCAGGTAAAGCTTTCAGCTCCTTTTCCCTGATTGAGCCCTATTATGAGATACCTGAACACATTATAGTGTTTCCAATTATACCTTGTGCCCGATTATCTCTTTCGTAGTAGAGGTAGGCTTTATCAAATATCCATTTGCTAAAACAATCAATGCATAAAGCACACTGTGGTATAAAAAATAATTCTGTGCTGCCCTTAGTGCTAGCAGCTGACACGACAATATGATATAGCAAAACAGTGGGAAAACAAAATGTGCAGCGCTGTGTATGATGTAAAAAATTGAAATGAATACAAATCAAATCAAATATTAAGCAATGAACCCATATGCTCTAAATGATGCAAAATCAAATGGCGGCAGTGGAGTCCTTCCCAGTGGCAGTGGAAGGACTCCACTGCCGCCATTTGATTTTAAGGCGCATGTTTTATCTACTAAATGTAAGTGTTCCAGCTTCATAAAACTTCTTTGCAAATTTAAATGGAATTATGCTATGTGGCCCTTTCTGTTCTCCTTCTTTATAATTGCCCTCGCCACATCCATGGAAGTTTGACCATCGCCTCCCATGAAACCTTCCTGCAAGGATTTCTTCTATCTGGTGGATAGTCGGTTGTTCCCGGTCCAGCAATTTGGAAAGCCCAAGTATTTGCTCCTATCTGTTGTTTGCACAACACAGCTTGTTTGACTTATTGAACGTATGTTCATTTGGGTTCAAACATTTTGGTAAGCCTTCTGTTTATCAGTGGTGGTTTCCCTCGCTATAGCCACTTGTTTCCGTCACTGTTTGGATACCAATTAGAAGTTTTGAACTTTCCTTGATCACGGTTTTGAATGTTTTTTGAATACTGTCATATTGTTTTTTGACCTTCACGGACTTTTAGCCACTTGCCTACACGGATCATTATTTATGTTTATATTGCATAATTTAGAGCATTTGGGTTCATTGCTTAAAGGGTTGTAAAGGTAAAAGTTTTTTCACCTTCATGCATTCTATGCATGAAGGTGAAAAAACATCCGACAATACCGGCCCCCCCGCCCCCCGTCTTGCTTACCTGACCCCTCGAAAGTCCCTGACATCCTCTTCGCTGCTCAGCCTGGCTGTTGATTGGTTACAGTGGATGGATTGAAAGCAGCGCAGCCATTGGCTCGCGCTGCTGTCAATCACATCCAATGACGCGGCATGCTGGGGGAGCGGGGCCGAGTGATACAGTGAGCAACTATGACCGCCGGCTGTATCACGGGAGCGCGCCCGCAAGCACTCAACACCAAGCGAGGGAGCTCGCATGAAGGTGTTGAGTCCTTGCGGGGAGGAGCCGAGTCAGCCGCCGAGGGACCCCAGAAGACCAGGTTCGGGACCACTCTGTGCAAAATGAGCTGCACAGTAGAGGTAAGTATAACATGTCTGTTATTTTAAAAATAAAAATTATCTTTAGTGATCCTTTAATATTTGATTTGATTTGTATTTGTTTCAATTTTTAACATCATACACAGCGCTGCACATTTTGTTTTCCCACACTGTGAATTGCATGCAAATGGTGCCCCCCCCCGCAAGGGTTAATTCTTTAGTGGTTCATAGTGTAGGCTCTATCACTTACCCTGTGCCCCACTCTGGGTGGCTCCAGTGCTCCTCTCCTCCCCAAATCTCCAATATGTGGGAGGAGTCTCTGTGTCATCACGTACAATAAAGCGACCTAAACCCTGTATGGTACACTGAGGAAGCTGGAGGGCGACGGAGCTGGTCACAGCTGCAGGGGACCAGCTGAGGGAGCCTGCTGAAGTGAGAATTCAAGTATTTTCTTCTTAAACACTTTCAGACCGCTCCCAACCATACTGCAGCAGGGTGGCCCCGCTGTGCCAAATCACATACATGTATGTGATTTTGTATTTCTGGGTAGGGGGCGAGCACACGCTCCCGCCGCCCTGGCTGTGCATTAATTCGCTACAGCACAAGCTGATCAGCGGGTCCCAGGCAATAGTTTATGGCCAGAAAACACAGATCAGCCCAGCGAATGACAGAAGAGAGCCCTATGTTGGTAAAAAAACACAGGGCTTTCTACAGACAGCAGCAATATGACAGCAGGGAGTAAAAAACTGAACATTGCTTAGTAAAAGCAGCACATAGTGCACACACACTAAACAGTGTTAGGCACACATTTACCCCTTTGATTGCCCCTGATGGTAATCCCTGCCTAGTCAGTGTCATTAGTACAGTGACAATGTATATTATTGGCACTGATCACTGCCATTACTAGTATTAAAAAAAAAAAGATTTTAGTATCTATACCATAGTTTCTAAACACAATAAGTTTCATGCAAACAAATTTATATACACTTATTGGGATTTTTTTCTACCAAAGACAAATTTCATGACGAAATTAGATTTTTTTAAAAAAAATAATATTGGATATGTTTTATAGCAGAAAGTAGAAAATATTGTTTTTTTTCAAAATGGTCGGCCTTTTTTCATTTATATAATAAAAATGTAAAAAACAGTGATGATTAAATACCACCACAAGAAAGCTCTATTTGTGTGGAAAAACTATATTAATTTCATTTGCATACAAAGTTGCAAAAAACTAAAGTAGCTCAGTGCCAAAATAGCAAAAAATGCCCTGGTTATGAAGGGGGTAAAACCTTCTGGAGCTTAAGTGGGTAAAGTGATAATAAACCCTCATTTTTAAAGCCCTACCAGCAGCTGTTTTAATCCCTTACTGAGTATGCAGCTTCTTTACCCTTTAAACCTTGCCTATGTTCCAGTATAAGTTGGTGCCATGACCTCTGCCCCAGGTTTCCTGCTTCAGAGTGGCTCCTTACTCTTGCAGCATTCTATGGATTCAACCTTACATCAATAGAAACACACATCCCTGCAGTCTAACACTCCCCTCTGAATTGCGATAAATAGCGGCGTATCGTGGGACACCCATGCTTCCCATGGCACCCCAATCGCGGTGCGATTTTACTGCGATTCGATGGGCAACAATTGCATTAAAACCGTGCAAACATAATCACGGGACGCCTTTCACCTAAAAGAAGCTCTTGTACATCTCTTGGGCGACAGGCATCCCACGATTCTGTTTGCGCAATTTTACCATGATTGACGCCTGTCGAATCACAATAAAATTGGGCCGCGATTGGGGTGCCATTGGAAGTCAAAGGGAATGCACGGGCGTCCCATGATTTGCCATTATTTCAAATCACGGGTGGAATTCAGAACGTGGAGATGTGAACAGAGCCTAAGGATTCTGCAGCTCAAACAAAAAGCTTTGAGCTTTTATTTCTGCCTATAAAAGCTTGAAGAAGCTTTTATAGGCAGGCACAAACCCTCTTAGATAGTATTTTCTTAACCACTGTATAAACAAAACCAAAAGCTGGAACAAAAGTTTTTGTGCATTTTTCACGCATTTTTGAGCTCTTTGGGGCACTAGCTACCCTCAAAAACACGAGTGGGGTTTTTTCTGCCTGTAGGAGCATATGCCTGAAAAAGCCCTAATGTGCATGGACACATTGGCTAACATGAAGGGGAGTTTCTAAGCAGAAAAAATAAGAGCTCAAAAGCCTGTAGGAGCCACTTCTTTGACCTCCTTTGACCTGAAGTGTACATGAGCCCCAAGATGGCAAGGCAATCCCCTGTTCCTCCATCCTCCTACCACTTTCCTTCCTCAAGCTCACAAACTAGATCCAGATTGCATTGTACACTGTTAACTGTTTACTGTGAAGACCAGAAACTAAAGAAGTACTAAAGTCTAATTTAAAAAAAATTAAAATAACAAACATGTTATACTTATCTGCTCTGTGTAATGGTTTTGCACAGAGCAGCCCAGATAGCTACAGGCAGCAACTCTACGCAGGATCACGTATATATACATGATTCTGCATTTCCGCCTGCAAGGGTTCACACGGACCACCAGCAGGACGCTTCTGCTGTAAATCTTCACAGCAGAAGCCGAACTGCAGGTGCTGAATATTAAATGTCTTCCAGCACAGGCTAGGCTCACATTTTACCCTTTGATTGCCCTAGATAATTAACCTCTTTTCCCGCCAGTGTCATTAGTACAGTGACAGTGCATATTTTTAGCACTGATCACTGTATTAGTGTCACTGGTCCCCCAAAGTGTCAAAAGTGTCAGTTAGTGCCTGATTGTCTGCCACAATATCGTAGTCCCGCTATAAGTCGCTGGTTGATGCCATTACTAGTATAAATATATGATGGAGGTGATGAGTCTGGGGACGAGTATGAGTATTCGGAGAATCTGAGTTCAGGATCATTATCAGGAAACAGAGACTTAGGATTAGTCGATGATGTGGTGTCTTTACCTGCAGAATTATGGATGGAGGAGGAAGGAGAGGAAGCAGACGTGAGGCCCAGAGCCATTGATGCTACAAACCCAACCGGACATTTGGAAGATCTCCTTGAGGAAGCATTGTCCTCTTTGGAGAAACTAGAGTTACAATGGACTTTGGAAAGTGGAGCACAAGACTCATTGGTTGATCACAACACTCAGATCAGTGAAGAAGATAAAGTGGAAGATTCAACCAAACAGGAAGAGGATTTGGGGCCGATGAGATTAAGGTGGAGAGTACACCCTCCACAAAGACTCACTTACGACATGCTGGGGGAAAGTTCTGAAGAACCAGTCTCTACGGCTCGTCGCTCTGATCCTGAAGCTCTGCCACCCGCTGTTAATTGGGTAGGCAATGGATCTGCTCTGACCTCTGACACTATTGGTTTGAACATGAGAACTGCCCTGGCCCTATCAAACTTTGGTATTGAAATTACACCTGAAGTATGTCAATTAATATGTGAAAGCTAAGGGGCGAGTGAATAGTGCTTGTCATAAGTCAGGATCTGAACTTTGTGTTAGATATGCTCTCATGGTATCTTTGGGGACCAAAGGATTCAAGCAGGGGGAGTGTGTAGCGGTCATATATCTTATCATTTGAGGCCATCTAGCAGCCAAAATATATATAAGGACTGCATTCTTTATTTTTCTATTATTGTTCAGAAGTGACATGGAAGTGTTTGTTTGTTTACATCTGGACATTAACTTGACCTACCCATGATGCTCTGTAACTCCCACAAACCTCAGAGAGCAGAACTGCATTGTGGGAAGATTATAAAGGAGCTGGGAGTGGCATCTTAGGTCTCTTGGACACGCATGGCCAGCCTGGAACGATCTGTGTGAGATTTCCAGCACAGAGGCCTACCTCCACGGAACAGCGATCTGAGCAGCGGTATTGTGACATCTCACAGAGCTGGACTGATGACGGGGCAAGACTGGGAAGGAGCCAGAGGAGCCTGTCATAGTCATCTGGGAGTTCCAGAGCGTCTTGTGGACAGGAGTGGAGCATCGCAGCAGTGCCGGACGGCCGGAGAAAGAACCCTGCACATCAGAGCGGAGTCTCTTGACAGCATTGTCCTGGTTGGGTGAGAGGGCTGAGGCCCACAAGTTTCTTGACGCACTTTCATACATCAGTTTACACAAGACAGAGTTGCTGGGGCTCGTAGTCCCACAAGCAAAGTCAAGAGGATTCAACACTAAGTCACTGCATCAGTTAGTTATAGCTCTGCTGCATCAGAACTTTGCTTTATATATCAGGTTACTTTGATAAGGAATCATTAACATTTGGATTACAAAATTACCTTGTTTGCTAGCAGAAGAGAAGAAGATAAAGAAGGACTGTTCAGTAACATATAAGGCCTTGGGTTATTTCACTATATCAGGGGATGTGATATTACAGGAGGGAGCTCCCTAGTGTTGTATTATACCTAATCAAGTCAACCTTTGATTTAGTATAGCCTTAAGCGCGCAGGAAATAGGATATTGCTCAGAGTGAGAGATACTCGCTCTGACGGCTATTTTTTTTACTTTGTTATACTTTTCACATAATATTTCAGACATTTTACACCTGTATTGTACCTTTGTAATGTAAAGAATAGTTGTCTGTCTGACTATGTTGGTCTGACAGTACAACAATTGTAATGTAAACCCTTCTAATACAACTACAGTAAATAAGGTTATTGTTCAAGCATAACTGTGAGTGTTTTCCTCTCCATCACCAGCCAAGAGGAGGGTAGGGTAACTACAAACAGGTATACTATATTGTGCACTGTGAAATTGCTTTAAAGTTTTGTTGTATCCACATATTATTACTCATTATGGAACCCCAAGTGTCAGAGGTGACGGTAGAGTCAGGGGTCTGGGATGGCCAGTGCGAAAACGCACAAATTAGCAGCTCCTACAGGGGTAGCGTGCTACATGGAGGTCCCACCGAGATTTCCCAACTGGAATGCCCGAATAGGCCAGGAGAGGGGGCCATGAGCTCAGCTGCAGCTACTCATTGGAGTCAAGAATTTGGGGGTGTAACTCAGAAGCAGGGGCAGACTGGCCATTGAGCCACTCGGGCACTGCCCGAGGGCCCTGGGCCACTAGGGGGCCCCATCAGGGTTGCCAGCCTCAGTAAAACCAGGGACAGTATGTATAAATCTGTGGGTTTTTTTTACATCTGTCTGTGTATACTGTGTGTACATGTATGTGTATACTGTGTGATTGTATACTGTCTGTGTGTATACTATGTGGCATAATCTCTGATTGCCTGGGGGCCCCATAATCTCCTATTGCCCAGGGGCCCCATGAGTTATCAGTCCGTGCCTGCTCCTCAGAAGACCACTATACTGAGACTCCCAGGAGATCAATGGCTTGATAGAGAGGTGTGACTACTAATGCAGAAAGCAGTGCCTGGACAAGGTTGCTACTTGCTGGACATAAAACAGAATGTCCAGGAAAACTTTACTTACGCCCTCTTAGAGTGGAAAGAAGCCACCCCGCAAAGTTCCAGGGAGGGATAGTGAGCCTAACTGAAGGACTGAACGGAATGGTAATTTCAATCCAAGAATCAGAAGAACAGCCACCAGCAACACCACCAGGGAGTCCATTGGCAAGGAGCTCAGAGAGAGACAGCACAAAGTCAGAGTCCGGGGTTGGAACAAATCTTAGAACCCATGATGCCGCCAGCGTCTTTTTACCTAGACATGAGTAGTCTGGTGAATAGCTTGATACAACGTCACCAGATGTCCACGAATGAAAAGTACTGGAAGCTACCCATATTCTCCGGGCGAATACCGAGGCCAGAAGGAGAGGAAGATTTTGAGAGTTGGGTGGATCAGGCTACTCAGCCTTTGGAGGATTGGAATGTCCCGGGACATTTAGCAAGAAGACAGATAAGTGAAAGCTTGTTAAGTCCAGCAGCTGATGTTGTTAGGAGCCTCCGAAGAGGGAAGCCAGATTGTGGTGCTAAAGATTACCTTACAGTCCTCCATGCTGTGTACGGGAAGATCGAAAATTTTCCTGATCTGATGCATCGGTTTGAGCACTCACCAAAAGGTGGGAGAGAAGCTGTCCACATACAATTGTCCATATAGATCAGATTTTACATCAGATCATTATGAAGAAGGGTGTTGACCCTAGAGAGGCAGATAAAGTCAGATTAAACCGGACTTTGAAAGGGGCCAGACCGAATCACCCCATTGCCCTTCGGTTGCTCTTAAAAGGTGCTGATGAGATTCCTTCCTATCCTGAATTCATGGAGTTAGTAAGAGAAGAAGAAGCCATCTTGGAAGAAAAGAACAGGGAGACTCCCACGGCTAGAGATCCTTTGCCGAAAAGTGGAAGGGCCACCGCACAGTCAGTATCTGTGGAAGGCATGGAAGATGTGGGTGCAGAAGATTGCTGGTGGGAAGAACACTGTTCGCCTTTGAAAGAAGATACCTCGTCAGCACCGACTCAACCAAAATCAGCTGAAGAAGAACTACCGGCTAAATCTCGGTTGCAGCAAGCATTGCTCCGAGTAATGGGGGCACAAGCCAAGAGCTCAAGTGAACGAGTGGATAGCCGGCGATGCTATCAGTGTTGAGATGGTGGGCATCTTCGGGCCCGTTGCCCACGGAAAGTGTCAGAAAAGAGCCTGTCAACATCGGAAGGTTCCTGTGCGTTTGCGCGGCGGAGCCGCGCTTCGGCGCATGCGCGTTAGCAAAGTAGCGGCACACACGGGTTCACTACACGGCGTAACGGCGTAATGGCGTACGAACGTTCGCTCGTCAGCATCACGCCCCCTTTCTGGCCTATATAAGGACTGACCTGTGCCCTGTTTAATTGCTGGTTTGTCTTTCAGCTTCCAGGGTTCCGTTCCTGATTCCTGCTTCTTGTGTTTACCTGTTTGACCCGGATTTGCCTGACCTACCTTGTCTCTCTCCAGCATTTTGACCTCGGCTTGTTTAAAGGACTTTCCCACGATCTGCTTCCAGTGTTTGACCCTCTGCCTGTCTCCGGATTCTCCTGCCTTCTCGTGTATGACCCCGGCTTGTTTAAACGGACTTCTCTGCTGACATCTCCAATCCCCTACCTCTGGCTTGCCTTCAGGATTCCTCTACTTACCATCTGCTGTGTTTGACCCTCGGCCTGCTTCAAGGACTTCCTCATCTACCAGTCTCCAGTATTAAGTTATCGGTCTGCATCATAGACTCTCCACTACTGGGTTCTCAGTGCCTGATCTCCTGCACTTATCCCAGCTCCCATTGTGTTTGCGGGTTAGAACCCCGGCCGGGTCTTCTTCTCCAGCTCTGGGTCAGAGCCACCGTTGCTCTCATCTCTGCGTGACTGAAGTCCTCCTCTCAAGAAGCTTCCTGCCTGCAGGCGACCCGTGCCTCTCTGTGCCCTACACCCTCTGTACCACTACCAGGGGTGTAGTGCGCTTAGCCGCAAGGGAAGCCACTCCCAGCATCTCGGCCTCGGTGAGTACCCGTGATAGTACAAACCAGCCAGATGTCTGAGGCCGACAGAGTGGGTTCCCCTCTCGAAGCTCTATGCCAGCAGGTAACGACCCTTACGCAAGCAGTCCAGAGGCTACAAGATGGCTATTTCCAACTAGAAGGTCGTCTCCAGCACCTAATCTTATCTCCCGGGGATGCAACTTCCACATCCCCCAGTGGGGCCAGCTCTTCACAAGATCACTCCAGCACAGCTCCTGCAGTTGTTATGACTCTCCCAGAACCTAGGGTGCCCACACCCGAACGATTTTCCGGAAATTGGAAGAGGTTTAGAGCATTTAAAAACGCCTGCTTGTTATACCTGGCTCTCCAACCTAAGACTTTCAGCTCTGAGACAGTAAAAGTAGGGTTCATCATTTCCTTGTTGTCCGAAGAACCCCAAGCTTGGGCTCACAACCTCCTGGAGCAGAAAAGTCCCTTACTAAACTCCGTGGAAACCTTCTTTGAATCTATGGGAAGATTATATGATGATCCCCAACGCATAGCCACGGCCGAGTCCATCCTACATACCTTAGTCCAGGGAAAAAGACCGGTGGAGGACTATACGGTCGAATTTCGGAAATGGTCAGGGGACACTGGATGGAATGAGGCGGCTCTCAAATACCAGTACCGCCAGGGACTCTCAGAGACTCTCAAAGACGAATTGGCACGTGTGGATTCTCCTTCCACCCTGGAGGAGTTGATCCAGCTAGCCATAAAACTAGACCGACGTCTACGGGAACGACGTTCTGAACGTCTTCAATCTCCTTGGCCTACATGGATGCTACCCAGGGTCCCCACAGGTCATCCTCTTCCTGCAGTCCCTTCCCCCTCTACCTTGGAGAGCGAGCCAATGCAACTGGGACTGATCCGGGCTCCACTTACACCTGATGAGAAACAACGCCGGCGGCAGGCCAATCTCTGCCTATACTGTGGAGGGTCAGGCCACTTTTTGCGCAACTGTCCTATAAGACCCAGTAAGTCCCAATTACAAACAGCTATGAACTTTCAAGTCAATGGTTCAAGTACAACTCATCTTGTCCTTCCTGTCTCCCTACAGGTGGCAGGCGAGGAGATCCGGCTACCAGCCATTATTGATTCTGGCGCCTGCAGCTGCTTCCTGGATACATCCCTATCTCGAAGTTTACGCATCCCTCTGCAAAATAAAAGACAAAGGCTCCAAATCCACCTGGCCGATGGATCATCCCCCTGTTCCGGGCCTGTTACCCAAGAAACTAAACCGATTCTCACCATCACAGATTCAGGACATCAAGAATTTCTGTGCTTTGACATCATCTGCTCCCCCATGTTCCCTATCATCCTGGGACTTCCATGGCTGCAAGCTCACAACCCCCATATCAATTGGAGTGAGAAGAAGATCTCCTTCTCTTCGGCTTACTGCTCCCAGCACTGCTTCACCTCTGGTCCTGTCTGCACAGCTTCCTGTCTAACTGTCCAGCCAGTTCCTGATCACCTTCAGCACGTCCCTGCAGCCTACCATGAATTCATGGACATTTTTGACAAAAGGAGAGCTTACAGTTTGTCTCCTCACCGACCATACGACTGTCCCATTGATCTCTTACCTGGTTCCGAGATTCCTTTTGGTCGTATATTCCCTCTATCAGAAAAGGAGTTGGAGGCTCTGCGGTCCTACATCAACGAAAACCTTGAAAAGGGATTCATTCGTCCTTCCTCTTCTCCGGCTGGAGCAGGGATTTTCTTCGTTGAAAAAAAAAGATGGTACTTTAAGGCCTTGTGTGGACTACAGGGAGATCAACAAGATCACCATCAAGAACCGTTATCCACTTCCCCTCATCCCAGAACTGTTCCAACGGTTTCGAACCGCACGAGTTTTCTCTAAACTTGACCTAAGGGGCGCCTACAACTTGGTGCGGATACGCCCAGGGGATGAGTGGAAAACGGCTTTTAGGTCTAGGTTCGGACATTTTGAATATCTAGTGATGCCATTCGGTCTGTGCAATGCCCCAGCTACATTCCAACACCTAGTAAATGATATTTTTCGTGAATACTTAGATGACTTTGTGATTGTTTACCTTGACGATATTCTGATTTTCTCTACAACCATTGAGCAACACCAGGTCCATGTGAAGAAGGTACTCACAATCCTCAGGAAGCACGGACTTTACCTAAAGGGAGAGAAATGCGAATTTGAAAAAACAGTAGTCCAATTCCTAGGGTTCATTATCTCCACTGAAGGGGTCTCAATGGATCCTCAGAAAGTGAAGTCTATCCAAGAATGGCCAGCCCCTACAGACAAAAAGGGGGTCCAACGATTTGTGGGCTTTGCCAACTTTTATCGCAGGTTCATAAAAGGATTTTCATCGATCATTTCTCCCATAACCCAACTGACTCGCCAGCAAAGTCGATTCCAGTGGTCCTCAGAAACTCAGGAAGCATTTGATAAACTGAAGAATCTATTTACTTCTGCCCCGGTACTACTGCATCCAGACCCCGCTTTTCCCTATGTGTTGGAAGTAGATGCCTCAGAATCCGCTTTAGGAGCAATTCTATCCCAAAGACGAGGCCAGAAGGCCCTTCTTCATCCTGTGGCATTTGCCTCCCGGAAACTGTCCCCGCCGGAAAGGAACTATGACGTGGGGGAGCGTGAACTACTGGCCATCAAATTTGCTCTTGAGGAGTGGAGATATCTTTTGGAGGGCGCTTCTCACCCCATTATGATCTTCACAGATCACAAGAACCTGGAGTACCTCAGAACAGCAAAACGCCTCAGACCCCGGCAAGCCCGCTGGGCTTTGTTCTTCTCCAGGTTCAACTTTCACATTTCCTATCGGCCTGGTTCCAAGAATGGGAAAGCGGACGCCCTATCTCGAATGTTCCCAGAAACCTCTCAAACAGCAGAACCTGGTACTATTCTATCCTCACAGAATTTTCTTTGTTCAATCCAGCCAGATCTAAGAACTGCCATTGAACAGGCCTCCAGCCAATGCTTAAACCCTGAAGTACCCACACTGAGGAAACAGGATGGTTTACTATGGGCCCAAAACAAAATATTTGTTCCAGCGCAAGTAAGACCCTTGGTACTAAAGACATTTCATGATAACAAATTTGCAGGACATTTCGGGGTACAAAAGACCTCGGAACTAATACATCGTTCCTTCTGGTGGCCAGGGTGGAGTCAGGACTGTAAGAACTACGTAAACTCTTGTATTATTTGCCAGCGCAGCAAGGGATCCAATGCAAAAGCCTGGGGTCTATTAAGACCATTACCCATTCCAGAGCAACCCTGGAAGGAAGTGGCTATGGACTTTATCGTTGACCTACCACCTGCTGAAGGATTCTCCACCATTCTGGTAGTGGTCGACTGCCTTTCAAAAATGGCCCACTTCTTACCCATGAAGGGCACACCCTCTGCCTCAGATACCGCGGATATATTCATCAAGGAAGTGGTTAGGCTACATGGAGTACCCGTTAGCATTGTGTCTGACAGAGGAGTCCAGTTCACCTCAAAATTTTGGAGAGACCTTTGTAAATCCCTGGAAATCAAGGTATGCCTATCCTCAGCATATCATCCTCAAAGTAATGGCCAAACAGAGAGGATGAACCAAACGCTGGAACAATATCTGCGCTGTTTCTGCTCGTGCTCTCAAGACAACTGGGTTTCACTCCTCCCCTGTGCAGAATTTGCCTATAATAATTCCATACATACAGCAACCAATCAAACTCCTTTCTGGGCTAATTATGGATTTCACCCCTCTTTTTTGCCTAATTCTTTTTCAGAAGTATCAGTTCCCGCGGTGCAAGACCGAATAAATTCCATTCAAGCCAATTTTCAAATAATTCAGGAAACTATGAAGAAGGCTCAGGACAGCTACAAGAAATACTATGACAGGGGGGGAGGAGGAGCAACCCAATTTTTAAGATTGGGGATGAAGTCTGGCTATCTGCAACAAACCTCAAACTTTCTTGTCCTTCACGCAAATTAGGCCCAAGGTTTATTGGTCCCTTCAAGATAAAGAGAGAGTAGTGAACCCCGTGGCCTTTGAACTCTCTTTACCCAGCTCTTACAGAATTCATCCTGTCTTCCATACTTCCCTTTTGAAACCAGTAACTCCCAGTTCTTTTCCAGGAAGGGAGAAGTTGCCACCTCCTCCAATTAATATTGAAGGCGAAGATGAATTCGAGGTTGAGGTTATAATGGACTGTAGAAGGAGGGGGGGTCATATCCAGTACCTGGTCAAGTGGAAGGGGTACCCCCCAGAAGATAATTCTTGGGAACCCTCCTCCAATATACACGTCCCACGGTTAGTACAAACATTCCACAAGAAATATCCGGGAGTACTGGCCAGATTGGGCACCCGGAGGTTGCCCTTTGGGGGGGGCACTGTCAGAAAAGAGCCTGTCAACATCGGAAGGTTCCTGTGCGTTTGCGCAGCGGAGCCGCGCTTCGGCGCATGCGCGTTAGCAAAGTAGCGGCACACACGGGTTCACTACACGGCGTAACGGCGTAATGGCGTACGAACGTTCGCTCGTCAGCGTCACGCCCCCTTTCTGGCCTATATAAGGACTGACTTGTGCCCTGTTTAATTGCTGGTTTGTCTTTCAGCTTCCAGGGTTCCGTTCCTGATTCCTGCTTCTTGTGTTTACCTGTTTGACCCGGATTTGCCTGACCTACCTTGTCTCTCTCCAGCATTTTGACCTCGGCTTGTTTAAAGGACTTTCCCACGATCTGCTTCCAGTGTTTGACCCTCTGCCTGTCTCCGGATTCTCCTGCCTTCTCGTGTATGACCCCGGCTTGTTTAAACGGACTTCTCTGCTGACATCTCCAATCCCCTACCTCTGGCTTGCCTTCAGGATTCCTCTACTTACCATCTGCTGTGTTTGACCCTCGGCCTGCTTCAAGGACTTCCTCATCTACCAGTCTCCAGTATTAAGTTATCAGTCTGCATCATAGACTCTCCACTACTGGGTTCTCAGTGCCTGATCTCCTGCACTTATCCCAGCTCCCATTGTGTTTGCGGGTTAGAACCCCGGCCGGGTCTTCTTCTCCAGCTCTGGGTCAGAGCCACCGTTGCTCTCATCTCTGCGTGACTGAAGTCCTCCTCTCAAGAAGCTTCCTGCCTGCAGGCGACCCGTGCCTCTCTGTGCCCTACACCCTCTGTACCACTACCAGGGGTGTAGTGCGCTTAGCCGCAAGGGAAGCCACTCCCAGCATCTCAGCCTCGGTGAGTACCCGTGATAGAAAGTATCAGATGCTGCATTGCTGAAGGAGCTGATCGGGATGTTGAGGATGTTTAGTAAAGGAGCAGCCGGCGGGAAACTTCAGAGGGTCTCAGTGAAGGAGCCAGCTGAGAACCCTGCGAAAGAACAGAGCTCCAAAGGAAAAGGAAGGAGGGAAAGAAAGTCTCAGAGTCTACGGAAAAGGGACAAATGGACAAGTAACCTGACACCGGGGTCAGGGGACTGGGAGCAGAAAGTCAATGCCTCACCAGTCACTAAAACTCCAGTTGGGCCTTGTAAAAATGCAAGCGGGGGGACCCGCACTGAAAACATAGCTAAAAGTAACTCTAACACTGCACCTAGGATTGGCGACCAAAACTTTCAACCTAAAAATAAGCACCTAAAGAAGAACCGCCTTGTCAACAAGAGGGGGCAGTCAGAGTTTTCCTGAAAGGCTAGTAGGACCATCTCCCATAGTGTCTGTACAGATCGAAGGAATGTATACGCAGGCTTTATTAGATACAGGAGCACAAGTTACTCTGTTGTATCGAGATTTTTATGATAGACACTTAAGTCATATTCCCATCCGGAAGTTGGTGGAGCTCGAGATCTGTGGAATTGGAACAACTAGATGCCCTTATGATGGGTATATTCCCATACAAATATAATTTGGACCGGCGGCTGTAGGAAAAGTGGAAACCTTTGACACGCTGGTGGTAGTGTGCCCCAGGCCCCCTGGAGCCGGGCGGAATTCCATATTGGTGGGGACGAATACGGATTTAGTGTGGAGACTGCTGTTTGCTGTCCTAGACACTGAAGGGGTGATGCCCACAAGATCCATCCACAGTTACAACATGCCTACTGTTGAGTGGTCAGGGAAGAAAGCCCTAAGAGAAGAAGTAGGACGGTTGAGGAGCTTTGAGAGTAAATCCAGGACACTATGGCTGGGAGAGGTTGCTGAAATGAAGGCTACCGTGAAACTAAAGTGGGACCAGCCAGGACCATTTATAGTTCTGGAAACGGATGAGAAAGTCTGAGCAAGGGGCCTGGAGATGGTTCCTGAATTGGTTCCCACTCGGGATCTGTACAGAAGAAGGAAAAGAATGCCCATCCGACTGAAGAACGTGACAGACCAGCCCATCACGCTGAGGCCTAGGATGCTAGTGGGACAAGTCAGTGCGGCCAATCCTTTGCTCCCAGAAGAGGTAAAGGGTGAGAAAGATGGTCAAGGTCTGGAAAAGGAGTTATGGCACTGTGCAGAGAATTTGCCTTCTCAGTGACAGGAAAGGGCGAAATCCTAGTTGAAGAGGTGGGAGAAGTTGTTCGCTCAAAATTATTTCGACATGGGGTGTGCCAAGAGTGCTAAGCACACGATTCGCCTTCAGGAAGACAAGCCCTTCCGAGAAAGGGCTCGGCGAGTACCGCTTAGTGACCTGGAAGAAGAAAAATAGTGCGCTTGCAATATAATGGTTATCCAATAATAGTGAATCATATGTGAAAAAGTATATTTAAATCACAAAGTGGTGGTGAAAGTTCATAAAATATTGAAACATGAATAAAAGTCCATTCATAAATAAAAGTTCAATGAAGGAAAAATATGTGAATCCAATAGACGGGAATCTCACATCCAAAATTCAATCACCTCAACCCACATGAGAGGGAAGGGGAAGAGCGAGATGTGAGGGGAACTTCCAGACTCCAGGTGCATCCAGGTAATAGTGAGATTGAACGCTTACCAGAGTTGATGGACCTCCTCTATGGCAAGGTCAGACACACAGGCAGATACAACCCTCTGCAGGGATAAAATGGACTCCCACGTCAGGATCCTTGGATGTCTGTAGTATTCCTAGGGCAGGCAGGTCACTCTGAAAAAAACTCACTGGTCCGAAGGGCCATGAGTGCAGAAGAAAACTCCGATGATGTAGTATGGGTAAAAAAAACCTTTTTATTCCTCAAACATGCGGGGAACACTCCTCTGCCATAAAACATGTTAAAAAGCCGGCAAATAAAACAGTAGCGAACACCCGTGTGCAAACATAGGGCTTTCGACCTGATAGCGTATGGTGCATAGCCACGCCAAAATAAAAAATATAAAAAATAAATAAAGGTTAGCAGCATACGTGCTTAATAAACCAAAAAATGGGAATTAAATGGGAATTAGAATATCCATTTTATTGAATAACCTCATATTGTCCTGGTGTTCCCCTCGTAACCTGAAGGAATTGGGGAATACAGAGTTAGAAACAATAAAAATCAGATAAAAGAACAAAATAAAACAGAAAAACTAGTCTTAAATTAAGCGTTATCAATAAACGCATTAACCTCGATGTCAACGTTTAGCCCGAGGGGTCTGAGGCATCTAATTTTATAGATCTACTCCATTTCTAGCTTAGAGATGGCACGTCGTTTAGGACCCCCTCTCCATGGTAGTTTAAATCTATCAATGCTAACAAATGAGGTTCCCCTAGGGTCCTGTCTATGTACCTCTAAATAATGTTTGGAGACAGGATGGCCTTTAAAACCCCTCCTAATGTTCCCAATGTGCTCGTTAAGCCTGACCTGCAGGGGTCGCACAGTGTGTCCCACGTACTGTAACCCACAGGGATAGGTCAGGAGGTACACAACATTGGGAGTAGAGCAAGTAATAAAAGATTTTATTGGAAAGTCATGGGAAGTACTATTGGAATGAAAGTGATCCGCCTTTCTTTCTCTAATAGCATTAATAGAGCACACCGCACAGTTCCTACATCTATAGTAGCCAACTAGATTTTGAAAAAACATAGGTTTCCTAGTGGGGGGATCGCAAACACCAGAGGCCACAAGTGATTTGATTGCTGGAACTCCTTTTCATTTATACCCCGTAACAGCTGCCACCATAAGGCCTGGCTGGATTCAGTTCCCAAGAGCCAATATAAAAGAATGAGGCGTAATTGCTCTACAATAGCAGAGTTTAAGGCCCAATCTAAAGTACTTACGGATAGGTTCATAGAAAAGGGCTATAAGGCCAATTTCCTCAAAGAAAAAATTAGATGAGGTGGAAAAACTCGATCGAGAACAACTATTAATGGATAGAAGTGAGACTGATGGCAGGAACAAGGGTGATCAGTTTATATGTCCCTTCGTCACAGGATACTCCCACCAGCATTCTTCAATTCAGACGTTGCTAAATAAACATTGGCATATTATTGAAAATGACACGGTTTTGGGTCCGGTACTCCCTGACAGACCTCAGGTGGTTTTTAAAGGAGTTCCAGCAATCAAATCACTTGTGGCCCCCGGTGTTTGCGATCCCACCACTAGGAAACCTATGTTTTTTCAAAATCTAGTTGGCTACTATAGATGTAGGAACTGTGCGGTGTGCTCTATTAATGCTATTAGAGAAAGAAAGGCGGATCACTTTCATTCCAATAGTACTTCCCATGACTTTCCAATAAAATATTTTATTACTTGCTCTACTCCCAATGTTGTGAACCTCCTGACCTGTCCCTGTGGGTTACAGTACGTGGGATGCACTGTGCGACCCCTGCAGGTCAGGCTTAACGAGCACATTGGGAACATTAGGAGGGGTTTTAGGCCCGGTTCACACTGATGCGAGTTCATAACAAATGCGATGCGTCAAAAGCACTTTAAATTCGCATGTCATCCCTAAAGTCATTGTTTTCAATGACGGTCGTTCACATACATGCGTTGCGATTCCTCTACGAATGCGATGCTATAAAAAAAAGGGTCTTGTGCGAGTTTACTGCGTTGTGAATTTAGTCTCCATAGACATCAATGTAAATCCTTCTTGAATCGCATTTGATGGTTCACATATGTGCGAATTCGTAACCTCCAGCTCCACCTCCCAGCACTGCCCCCTCACCTCCTCCCAGTACTGCCCCCTCACTTCCTGTTTCCTGTCTCATGTCCATATGCAAACAGATAAGATGGCCCCCAGGCATCGGAACAGCATCGACAATGAGGAGCTCATCAGGCTTGTCCATGACAGGCCATATATATGGGACAGCCGTATACCTGAGTATTAAAATAATGCCCAGAAGGGCAGACGTTGGGAAGAAACTTGTAGAACTTTGTATTCAGACTGAGAAGTTCGCAAACATAAACGTAAGTACATATTTATTCATCCCACTCACCACCAATCCCTCTGACCACCAATGTAAGATCATGCATCCCGCTGACCACCCATGTAAGGGCATGCATCCCATTGACCACAAATCCCTCTGACCACCAATGTAAGGGCATGCATCCCACTGACCACCAATGTAAGGGCATGCATCCCGCTGACCACCAATGTAAGGGCATGCATCCCGCTGACCACCAATGTAAGGGCATGTATCCCACTGATGACCAATGTAAGGGCATGTATCCCGCTGACCACCCATGTAAGGGCATGCATCCCACTGATCACAAATCTCACTAACCACCAATGTAAGGGCATGCATCCCTCTGACCACTAAAGTAAGGGCATGCATCCCACTGACCACCAATGTAAGGGCATGCATCCTGCTGACCACCAATGTAAGGGCATGTATCCCACTGGTGACCAATGTAAGGGCATGCATCCCGCTAACCACCCATGTAAGGGCATGCATCCCACTGACCACAAATCCCTCTGACCACCAATGTAAGGTCATGCATCCCACTGACCACCAATGTAAGGGCATGCATCCCACTGACCACAAATCCCACTGACCAGCTGTGTAATGAGCATTGTTCCCACTCACCGCCAATTGTTTATGTTTTATTTGATTACAGAAGAACTCATACATACTAGGTGGCGAAGTCTCAAGGATACACTTCAAAGACACCAGAGACTGGAGCGTGAAGCACGAAGTGGGTCTGGTGCCTGCCCAAAGGGGCCCTATGCTTTTGCGAGATACCTGGATTTTCTCAAGCCAGTTCTAGAATTAAGGAAGTAAGTTTACATACAAGAATACCTCTCTCTACCATCCCTATCTAATTTACCTGTCCTCCCCCTAACCTTCGCTTCTACCGGTATCATCTTTAGTTAGAATTTCAAGTATCAACTTTTGTATTTCAGCACAGAAGCAAGTTGGGAAGAAGAGGAGGAAGAGGGAGGGGAGCATGCTGCTATTGTTGACGTAGATGAGGGAGTTTCATTCGCTTGCCAAAACATAGAGGAATCATCATCTATGGAGGTAGAGGGTGACGCAATCGATGTACATGAATCATCTACTCAGGAGTAAGATAATGAGGATACTGACATTTCTACACCTTCCAACAGACGGAAAAAGCTAACATCTACCTCACACAGGAAGCGAAGCAGCAGGGCAGCAGAACAGGTGGAAGACCCAGACGAGACAAATAAATTACTCAATATAGTGTCAGGGATCACTGAACAAATCAATGTTCAGAGATGCCCTCATACTATGTTTGCCCTAAGTTTGGTGCCTCTTCTCAAAGAGGTCTTACCAGACCATTACTTCAACATGAGGATTGCAGTGCAACATTGCATACATTCCTTCACTATCGCACGAGAGTACTAATACTCAAATAATTACACCCATTTCTTCTACTTCAAAGCCTGCACCAAACCCTTAGCCTTCTAGTTTTTCTGACCACTCAAGCATATATGAGACCCCCAGATCAAGAATCCCATATCCCATTCCTCCACCAATTGCTTCCTTAATGACCCCTCCAACTAGAACCCCTGGTATAACAAGAGCAATGGAATTGAGACCACGCAACGCAATTCCTCACCATTTACCACATCAAAGCAGAGTACCACAGCTCTACAATCAAATGTCATCCATGCCAAACCACTATACACCTGTGTCAAGACCTATGGAACAGCTCAAACAAATCATTCCAAGTCCTTATCCATATAGAAATCAATCACTTGAAGTTAATTCAATCGAGCCTCCCACAAATGCACAATATGGGCCCCCGAGTGAACCACCGGATAGAGTGATATCCCCGCCTGTGCCTTTGAGGCAAGCAACGCCTGAGCAACAGAGTGTTACAACATATTTGAATTTATAGATGCCTACCTGTTGAATGGCACTGCCACTTTCATGTTGTTAATCCATATTGGATTTGTTTATGTTATGTTTTGTATTTTTTAGTGGATTTGCATCCCACCTGACCACCAATGTCACGACTTGTATCACAACTCTGACCAAAATGTAAGGGGATGCACCCTACTGACCAGCAATCCCACTGACCACCAAAGTAAGGGCATTTATCCCACTGACAAGCAATCCCACTGACCACCAATGTCAGGGCTTGTATCCCACCTCTGACCAAAATGTAAAGGCATGCATCCTACTGACCAGCAATACTAATGACCACCAATGTAAGTGCATTTATCCCACTGACAAGCAATCCCACTGACCACCAATGTCAGGGCTTGTATCCCACCTCTGACCAAAATGTAAGGGCATGCATCCTACTGACCAGCAATCCCACTGACCACCAGTGTAAGGGCATTTATATCACTGACAAGCAATCCCACTGACCACCAATGACAGGGCTTGTATCCCACCTCTGACCAAAATGTAAAGGGCTGTGGTGCGATTATGCTATATGGGCCCGCCCCGAGTGAACCACCGGATAGAGTGATATCCCCGCCTGTACCTTTGAGGCTAGCAACACCTGAGAAACAGAGTGTTACTACTTTTTGGAATTGATAGATGCCTACCTGTTGAATGGCACTTTCATGTTGTTAATCCATATTGGATTTGTTCACGTTATGTTTTGTATTTTTTTGTGGATTTGCATCCCACCTCTGACCACCAATGTCAGGGCTTGTATCCCACCTCTGACCAAAATGTAAAGGCATGCATCCTACTGACCAACAATCCTAATGACCACCATTGTAAGTGCATTTATCCCACTGACAAGCAATCCCACTGACCATCAATCTAAGGTCCTTTTTCCCACCTCGGACCAAAATGTAAAGGGCTGTGGTGCGATTATGCAATATGGGCCCGCCCTGAGTGAACCACCGGATAGAGTGATATCCCTGTTTGTACCTTTGAAGCTAGTAACACCTGAGAAACAGAGTGTTACTATTATTTTGAATTGATAGATGCCTACCTGTTAAACGGCACAGCCTCTTTCATGTTGTTAACCATATTGCATTTGTTTATGTTATGTAAAACTTTTTTGGTCCTACCAACTTTTCAGGTCCGCGTGGATTATGCAGTGGGATACATGTACAAAAGTAGGATGAAGAGAGAGAGTACGAGAGTGAGGTGGAGGTTTAGGTGCTTCTTTTTGGACAAGAAAAGTGAAAATGTCCAGTATGTCCATAAAGACTATAGAAACAGATAGGAAGTAGGAGGGTCATAGGAAGTAGGATGGCCTGATAAAGTTGGAGGGTCTGAGAAACTTGGAGGGTCTGAGGAAGTGAGAGGGTCTGAGGAAGTGAGAGGCTCTGAGGAAGTGAGAGGGTCAGATTAAGTGAGAGGGTCAGATTAAGTTAGAGGGTCTGAGGAAGTGAGAGGCTCTGAGGAAGTGAGAGGCTCTGAGGAAGTGAGAGGGTCAGATTAAGTGAGAGGGTCAGATTAAGTGAGAGGGTCTGAGGAAGTGAGAGGGTCTGAGGAAGTGAGAGGGTCTGAGGAAGTGAGTGGGTCTGAGGAAGAGAGAGGCTCTGAGGAAGTGAGAGGGTCTGAGGAAGTGAGAGGCTCTGAGGAAGTGAGAGGGTCTGAGGAAGTGAGAGGGTCAGATTAAGTTAGAGGGTCTGAGGAAGTGAGAGGGTCTGATTAAGTAATAGGGTCTGAGGAAGTGAGAGGCTCTGAGGAAGTGAGAGGCTCTGAGGAAGTGAGAGGCTCTGAGGAAGTGAGAGGCTCTGAGGAAGTTTAGAGGGTCTGAGGAAGTTAGAGGGTCTGAGGAAGTTAGAGGGTCTGAGGAAGTTAGAGGGTCAGAGGAAGTGAGAGGGTGAGAGGAAATGAGAGGGTCTGAGAAAGTTAGAGGGTCATACTAAGTTTGACTTGAAAGAAGAGATCGAGTGAGGGGGAGAAAGCATGAAGGGTGAGAGAAAGGGAAGAAGAAGACAGAGTATTATCTCCTCGTTATGTGGTTCTTTACAATGTTTGAAGTATGATTATTTCCCAAAAATGTTTCAAAAAGTATGTAATTACATGAAGATTACAAATTAAAAAAATAATTTTTTTTTTAGGAAGACAACTATGGTGTGATATCTGTCTGCATTGCTTCTATTCTTACTATTGCTTACTATGGCGCAAATCATGACCGTACAGCTTACCTCCTGGAACCTATAAACCCAATTGTAAGTATATTGCTTATCGATTGGATACTGATCGGAGACGTCAGGGTTAGGCTACATTTTACGGTTAGGGTTAGGGAAAGGGTTAAGGTTATCTGTAGTGAGGATATGGTATGGGAAGATCGATATGTACAAAACACACTCTGTAAAATAATGACACGTGACCAGTATTAAATTCAATTTTTTATTTTTAACTTTGAAAATTGACACCATGCAAATATGTGAAGCAGAGTACAGCATTTTAATCTATTGCATCAAGCTGCCACGATAGCTGCCCATTTGCTGATATAAAATAATCTGTGAAGTCCTGGCGCACATTTTCCCCACTGTAGTTGCCACGGGTTCTGATCCATGTTGGATCTTTGAGGTCATGCATCAAAGAGTCCTCAAATAGGTACCCATTTCGAGCACGAACAAAATTGTGCAATGCACATGCTGCTTTCACTGCACCAATGGCATGCTCCATACTAAGGCTGATCGGTGAGTGCAGGAAACGCCACTTATTGGTAAGTATGCCAAAAGCACACTCCACTACACGTCTTGCCCTTGACAGTCTATAATTGAATACCCTCTTTGTAGTGGACAGTCTCCTGTTTGCATATGGCCGTAGAAGGCGTTCAGAAATAGGGAATGCCTCATCCCCAACAAACACATAAGGCTCCAGAGGTTGATTTGTTCCAGGAAGTGGGAGATTATCAGGAAGGTTCAGTGAATTTTCTCGAAGCATCTTGCCAAAAGAAGAATGCGAGAAGATGCTGGAGTCAGAGCTACTTCCATATGATCCTATATCCACATAGGTAAAGGAATAATTGGCATCAGCCACTGCCATTAGGACAAATGAAAAATATTTTTATAGTTAAAATACTTTGAGCCACTACGAATTGGGCTGATTATTCTGATGTGCTTTCCATCTATTGCACCCACACAATTTGGGAGATTGCACCACTCCCAAAAAACGTTGGCAATTTTAGCCCAGTCTTCCCTAGTCGGCTTCTTCATCACCAAGTCCTTTAAAACTAGCCAGATAGCTGCACAAGTTGTATGCACAATAGAACTCACGGTCGATTTGCCCAACTTGAATTCGTATTGTAAACTGGCGAAAGAATTGCCGGAAGCCAGGTACCTGTAAGGAAGGAGAAGGATAATTAATTGTGTGCTTACTTTTTCCGGTTTTTGATCTAAGTAAAGACGAGGTGGCGTAGTGTGTGCAACACCTACATCAAATACGTGAGGCCAAGAGTGGATCAGCTGCCACGACAAATAAAAAAAGCATATGCATTTGCTGGCTATCTGGCTTTTTATTAAATATGTTACCTTAAGGGGACAAGTAATCGCTCAGCTGGCTCCACACTATTTCTGAAAGTGGTGTTCTGATGCTCCACACTGCTGTAGATCAGTTGAAGCAATTTGTCAAAACTGAAATTTAAATATATACAGAGAAGAGGTAAGATTACATAGATAAAGGAAGGGAGGAGGTATCAGATAAGGAAGTGAGGTGAAAGGGGGGAAAATAAGGATAAGGGGGAGAAGTGGGGAGAGGGAGGGAGGTTGGATACAGTGCAGAGAGATGTATTGGGTTATGGAGGGTGAGGGATGGAGGGGTTAAGGGAAAGTGGGGGTAAGGGATAGATGGGTGACGTATAGTGGGGGGGAGGGATAGCGGGATGAGGGATATTGGGGTGGGAGGGATGTTCGGATACCGGTTACGGTGAAGGTTAGGGATGGAGGGGGGAGTGATGTAGGGTGAGGGATGGAGGGCTGGGATGTAGCATAAAGGCAGGTCTGGAGGAATGGGGAGAAAAAGTATAATTGCTCACCTGTCAACTGACATACGAGTGTAGTTTAAAAATTTGTCATTATGTTGACGTAGATCATTGTAGATCATCTTGAACTGTCCCCTCTCCTCCCTATTTGCAATTACAGGGTGTACCCAGTATCTTCTGGTTGACAGCATCATCATCCTCCTCCTCCTCAGCCTGGCTTTCTTCTTTTTTATTATGACTGCAGCAGTAGCAGTAACTACTGCTGCCATAACCAAAGACAATGAATGGTACATTATCCTACACTCCTCTCTACACACTCTCCACAAACACGACAAAAACCAGGAAGAGAACAGGAAGTAAATAAAGCTATTTTTTTTCACGTCAGCATAACACTGGGTTCCATTAGCTATTCCTGTAGAATCATTATAAATTTGCAACAAACAAGTAATGAATTCGCAAAGAAGATTCACAACGCAATCGGGTCAAAATCACGTTAAATTTGCAATGCATCAGTGTGAACCGGCCTTAGAGGTACATAGACAGGACCCTAGGGGAACCTCATTTTTTGGCATCGATAGATTAAAACTAACATGGAGAGGGGGTTCTAAACGACGTGCCATCTCTAAGCTAGAAATGGAGTGGATCTATAAAATTAGATGCCTCAGACCCCTCGGGCTAAACATTGACATTGAGGTTAATGCGGTTATTGATAACGCTTAATTTAAGACTAGTTTTTCTGTTTTATTTTGTTCTTTTATCTGATTTTTATTGTTTCTAACTCTGTATTCCCCAATTCCTTCAGGTTGTGAGGGGAACACCAGGACAATATGAGGTTATTCAATAAAACGGATATTCTAATTCCCATTTAATTCCCATTTTTTGGTTTATTAAGCACGTATGCTGCTAACCTTTATTTATTTTTTATATTTTTTATTTTATTATATATCATTTCTCATTTTTTTGATTTGGTTTGTGCTTGCATATTGCACTAGCCAAAGCGTTTCTTATAAATAATTTTTTATAATATTTTTTTGAAAGAGGTAATTTTGGGTTCTACTTTTTGTACTGACCGTTTTTGCTGTCCCCCTGTGGAACTTATATATGCCGGATGTTTGCTAGATAATGATAGTCTATATACATCATCCGTGCTTGTTTACATTTACTCTGTCATTTATTTTCTCCTCATTTTTTCCTGTTCTTCTGCCCAATCATTTTGGCGTAGCGTACATCATATTGAGGCTTGGTGTTCTCCTGCGCTCCACTAATGTGAATTATGTTACGTCACCCGGGCAAAAACGAGGCCTGGTTGCCGTTTACCACTATAAAGGTGATGGCTCAGTGCGTCACCCGTGTCCCTTTGAAGACGTCATTTATGACGAAACATGTAGGGCGTGGCTACGCACTATACGCCATCACGTCGAAAGCCCTATGTTTGCACACGGGTGTTTGCTACTGTTTTGTTTGCCGGCTTTTTAACATGTTTTATGGCGGAGGAGTGTTCCCCGTATGTTTGAGGAATAAAAAGGTTTTTTTTACCCATACTATACCATCAGAGTTTTCTTCTGCACTCACGGCCCTTCGGATCAGTGAGATTTTTTCAGAGTGACCTGCCTGCCCTAGGAATACTACAGACATCCGAGGATCCTGACGTGGGAGTCCGTTTTATCCCTGCAGAGGGTTGTATCTGCCTGTGTGTCTGACCTTGCCATAGAGGAGGTCCATCAACTCTGGTAAGCTTTCAATCTTACTATTACCTGGATGCACCTGGAGTCTGGAAGTTCCCCTCACTCTTCCCCTTCCCTCTCATGTGGGTTGAGGTGATTGAATTTTGGATGTGGGATTCACATATTTTTCCTTCACTGAACTTTTATTTATGAATGGACTTTTATTCATGTTTCAATATTTTATGAACTTTCACCACCACTTTGTGATTTAAATATACTTTTTCAGATATGATTCACTATTATTGGATAACCATTATATTGCAAGCGCACTTATTATTTTTCTTCTTCTTGTTTGCTACACTGATATTTGTGTTTTTTTGTTGCAGCTGCATTTTTATTTCATTTTATTTTATTTGTGCTCATAGCGCGGTATTTTTTCCTTTTATTAGTGACCTGGAAGACCTACGAGAACAACTAGCTGAATTAAAAAGGTCGGGGGTAATCCAAGAATCCAGGAGCCCATACGCTTCCCCCATCGTAGTGGTGAGAAAGAAGAATGGATCCCTTCGTATGTGCATTGATTACCGCTGTCTGAATCGGCATACGATACCCGATCAATATACCACCCCTCGCATTGAAGATGCGCTGCAGTGTCTTACAGGGGCCAAGTGGTTCAGTGTGTTGGACCTAAAGAGCGGGTATTATCAAATTCCCATGCATCCGGCGGATCAAGAAAAGACGGCATTCATATGCCTGTTGGGGTTCTACGAGTTCAGTCGGATGCCTCAGGGACTGTCAGGGACCCCCGCCACTTTCCAACATCTTATGGAGAGGACGGTTTGAGACATGAATCTAGTGGAAATTTTGGTGTATCTGGATGACATCATCGTGTTTGGGAAGACCCTTGAAGAACATGAGGACCGCCTAGAGAAGGTGTTCTCCCGGTTATGTGAGGAGGGGTTAAAGCTGTTGTTAGAGAAATGTCAGTTCTACCGAACCTCAGTCACTTATTTGGGACACATAGTCTCAGCAGGAGGAGTTGCTTCTGACCCAAAAAAGTTAGAAGCTGTTACCAGCTGACCCGGCCAAGAACCGTGACGGAGTTGAGATCCTTTTTGGGGTTCTGCTCTTACTACAGAAGGTTTGTGGAAAATGTTGCCACTATTGCCCGACCCCTTAACGAGCTGCCGCATAAAGTAATGGAAAAGGACGATGGGTCAGGGTTAAAAATGAAGAAGAGCTGTGCTAGAAGAAAAGGAGAATCTGTACAGGATCAGGGGACTCACTAGTGTAAAGAGGCGTTTAAGAGGCTGAAGAAGAACCTGACAGCTCCTGTGCTGGCTTATGCTGACCCCAGTTTGCCCTATGAGTTACATGTAGATGCCAGCAGATATGGACTAGGAGGGGTGTTGTAACAGCATCAGGCTGGGAAGTTGAGGCCCATTAGCTTATGTGAGCAGGAGCCTTGCCCCCTTGGAAAATAATTATCCGGTACACAAGATGGAGTTCTTGGCCCTCAAATGGACGATGGTCGATAAATTGAGAGACTATCTATATGGGGCTGAGTTTACAGTGAAAACTGATAACAACCCTTTAAACCTATGTTCTGACCACTGCCAAGCTGGATGCCACTGGACACAGATGGATAGCAGCGTTGGCTGGATTCCGGTTCAGTTTGAAATACCAACCCGGAGTGGGAAACCGAGATGCAGACGCACTGTCTCGAAGACCACAGACAAGAAGACCCAGAGGAATGGGCCTGTGTGAGCAAAGAGGGAGTGTGAGCTCTATGTCAGGGTCTGGAGAAGGAAGGAAGTGGAAGGGTGACTGCCGAATACATAGGGGTTCATCCATTAGCGATCCCCAGCTGATATTGTGGACTGATCCACGTGAGGGGGGAAGGTTTGCCGCAGCTGTCAAAAGCGGATTTGGGAGGGGATCAAATGGAGGACCCAGTGGGCGGATTAGTGGTGCATGCATTGAAGAGCCAGAGTCCTGAATTGTTACAAAAAAGTCAGGAGCCTGAGGCGAAAGTACTACATAAAGAATGGAATCAACTAATGCTTAAGGATTGTGTTCTGTACCGCAGTTATTTCACAGAAACAAATGAAGAAAGGCGGCAACTGTTTCTCCCAGTAAAGCACCGGATGACTGTTTTAATTTCTTTGCATGATGAGCACGGTCATTTAGGAGCAGATAGAACTCTGGTTAGAGATAGATTTTATTGGCCCAATATGCGAAAGGAGGTGGAAAACTACTGTCATTCTTGCCTTACTTGTATCCAGAGAAAGACTTTGCCTCAGAGAGCGGCTGCCATGGGTCATTTACATAGCCAGGAGCCCCTGGAGTTGGTGTGCATTGACTTTCTGTGCTTGGAACCTGATATAGGTGGAAGAGGCAACGTTCTTGTAGTGACAGATCATTTCACCCAATATGCTCAAGCTTATCCCACCAAAGATCAAAAGGCCAGCACGGTAGCCAAGGTTCTTGTGGAGAAATTCTTCATACATTATGGGTTGCCTGCGAGGATCCACTCTGATCAGGGCAGAGACTTTGAGAGCAAGTTAATACGACAGATGTGTGCTCTGTTGGGCATTAAGAAGACTCGCACCACGCCTTATCACCCTCAGGGTGACCCTCAACCAGAGCGGTTTAACAGGACTCTACTGAACATGCTGGGGACTTTAACGTCCGACAAGAACAGCATTGGGGAAACCACATTGCAGCATTAGTCCACGCATAAGACTGCACGGAGAGTGATGTTACTGGGTATTCCCCATATCGCTTAATGTTCGGACAAGAAGCCAGACTTCCCGCTGACCTGATGTTTGGTATGTCTTTGGATGATGTCCCTTTGACTTCACACAGAGGATACGTAGATCGACTGAGGAAGAATCTACAACAAGCAAATGAACAGGCAGTCGAGCATGCTACCGTTAGGGAGTCCCGGAACAAACAGAACTTTGATGCCAGAGTAAAAATTCATGACTTACAACCAGGAGATCGAGTTCTACTAAGGAATCTGGGTATACCAGGAAAGCACAAGCTGGCGGACAGATGGAAGTCACAGCCCTTCATTGTGTGCGAACGAGTCCCTGGATTGCCGGTATATCAGATTCGACCAGAAGGAGAGTCGGGGCCAAAGAAGATGTGGCATAGAAACCTTTTATTGCCACTGTTGGATGTTGTGAGAGTCCCATAAGCTACTCAGACATCTCCTGGAAGATTGGCACCGGCTGGTACTCGTTCAAAAGGGAATGAGTTACGAGGAACTGATGGAGGTGATGAGTCTGGGGACGAGTATGAGTATTCGGAGAATCTGAGTTCAGGATCATTATCAGGAAACGGAGACTTAGGATTAGTCGATGATGTGGTGTCTTTACCTGCAGAATTATGGATGGAGGAGGAAGGAGAGGAAGCAGAAGTGAGGCCCGGAGCCATTGATGCTACAGTGCAGCGCAGTTTCTTTTTATATATTTGATATTTTTTGTGTTATCCCACAGTCAAACTGCTGCTTTTTTGGGGGTTTTTGTATAGTGGCAGCGCAGTATTTTTTCTATTTCTGATGCTACAAACCCAACTGGAGATTTGGAAGATCTCCTTGAGGAAGCATTGTCCTCTTTGGAGAAACTAGCGTTACAATGGACTTTGGAGAGTGGAGCACAAGACTCATTGGTTGATCCCAACACTCAGATCAGTGAAAAAGATAAAGTGGAAGATTCAACCAAACAGGAAGAGGATTTGGGGCCGATGAGATTAAGGCGGAGAGTACACCCGCCACAAAGACTCACTTATGACACGCTGGGGGAAAGTTCTGAAGAGCCAGTCTCTACGGCTTGTCACTCCGATCCTGAAGCTCTACCACTCGCTGTTAATTGGGTAGGCAATGGATCTGCTCTGACCTCTGACACTATTGGGCTGAACATGAGAACTGCCCTGGCCCTATCAAACTTTGGTATTGAAATTACACCTGAAGTATGTCAATTATTATGTGAAAGCTAAGGGGCGAGTGAATGGTGCTTGTCATAAGTAAGGATCTGAACATAGTTTGTGTTAGATATGCTCTCATGGTATCTTTGGGGACCAAAGAATTCAAGCAGGTTTACCTTCCAACAAGACAATGACCCTAAGCACACAGCTAAAATAATGGAGTGACTTCACAACAACTCCGTGACTATTCTTGAATGGCCCAGCCAGAGCCCTGACTTAAACCCAATTGAGCATCTCTGGAGAGACCTAAAAATGGCTGTCCACCAACATTTACCATCCAACCTGACAGAACTGGAGAGGATCTGCAAGGAGGAATGGCAGAGGATCCCCAAATCCAGGTGTGAAACACTTGTTGCATCTTTCCCAAAAATACTCATGGCTGTATTAAATCAAAAGGGTGCTTCTACTAAATACTGAGCAAAGGGTCTGAATACTTAGTACCATGTGATATTTCAGTTTTTCTTTTTTAATAATTCTGCAAAAATGTCAACAATTCTGTGTTTTTCTGTCAATATGGGGTGCTGTGTGTACATTACTGAGGGAAAAAATGAACTTAAATGATTTTAGCAAATGGCTTCAATATAACAAAGAGTGAAAAATTTAAGGGGGTCTGAATACTTTCCGTCCCCACTGTGTATATATGTAGCGCTGGTAGATTTTTAATCTACCGCTTATATGTAAATTTAGTGGGTCGTCTGTTCTGTATATAGTTCTGATTTAATCTATGGCTAAATTAGCCTCTGTTCCACCCTTGGTTGTGTTGCGTGCAGTTCCACTCCGTCGCCTGTAGATGTTGGTGTCACTACAGACCGGAGCTGGAAAGCAACAGGCTGAGGTGTATTGTGTGCTCTTCTTTCCCAGAAGTAACTCAGCAGAGGTTGTCCCCTGCTATGCATTCTGGGAAGGGGTATTTAAGAGACAGACGCCATTTTTCTTGGTCTTTTTCTTTCCACCTGCTGGCCCTTCTGGCCGACAGGTATGTGCTAGGAGTCCTACCTCGTGGTCCTCCGGGCAGGAGGACTGCATTGCTGCAGCGTGTGAGTGGGCCCAGAAGTCTGTCTGGGGCCTACTACTACTACTGCAGGGATGGTCCTGTGCTGTCTGTCCTGCGGGAAGAAGCCGGACAATTGAGAAGATCCAGGGGAGGACCTGTCTTGGAAGGATCATGCGGAGCACTGGTCTAGAGAGGGGCCTGCTGACTCAATTGGAGGACGCATCTTAATTCAACCTACCACATAGTACTGCCAGGTCGGCTTAAAGGTTCTGGTACTGTGTTGCTGTTCGTCTAAAACTACTACGTCCAGTGACAGAGGATCGTGCAGTTACTTTGTTCTTCTCAAGTCTGTAGCAGAGACTTTTCTTGTTCGTGCTACGCTCCGGCTGCTAGGTCAGTGAGGGAGGCCTATCCGGGTGGGAAAAAGATTAAATCTTGGACTGAATGAATACTCGTCCTTTCGTTTATCTCCCATTAAAGCATTGGAAAAGTACTAAAGTGACTGGTTCATATGTTGTGAATACAAAGTTCAACATGGACTCTAGGTTCCTGATATGGTGAAAATGCTGGTAATGGGTGGCGATAACAGCCCGATCAAAATCAGCAGCTCCTAATTGCTACATATATATACACACACACACACACACACACACACACACACATATATATGTATATAAATATATATATATATATATATATATATATATATACACACACACACAATATTTGATTATCCTGGAATTCAGCTTTGAAATAAAAAACAACTGTACATGATAAACATGCCTTTTTCAAACTATATATAGGCGGTCCCTGGGTTACAAACATCCGACTTACAAATGGAGGGAGACAACAGTAAGTGATAGGAAATCTACCCCTAGGAAGAGAAATTTACTCCTGTAAAATGCCCCATACACACGATCAGAAATTCCAGCAGAAAAAACTTGGATGGTTTTTCCGACGGAATTCCGCTCAAGCTTGCTTTGCATACACACGGTCACACAAAAATTCTCTGAACTTTCAACCGCCAAGAACGCGGTGACGTACAACACTATGACAAGCCAAAATGAAGTTCAATGCTCCAGGAGTATGCGTTGAATTGTTTCCGAGCATGCGTGATTTTTTTGCGCATCCGAATTGCATACAGATGATCGCATTTTCGGATAGGGACTTTTTCTGACTGAAAAATAGAGAACCTTTTCTCAATCTTTTGCTGGCTGGAATTCTGCCAGTAAAAGTCTGATGGAGCATACACACGGTCGGAATTTCTGACCAAAATCTCACATCCGACTTTTGCTGGTGGAACTTCTGATCGTGTGTAAGCGGCATTAGTGTCCAATTGTCTACCGCAATATCGTAGTCCCACTATAAGTCGCTGATTGATGCGATTACTAGTATAAAAAATATATATACAATATTTGATTATCCTGGAATTCAGCTTTAAAATAAAAAACAACTGTACATGATAAACATGCCTTCTACAAACTATATACAGGCGGTCCCCAGGTTACAAACATCCACCTTACAAGCAGAAGGAGACAACAGGAAGTGAGAGGAAATCTACCCCTAGGAAGGGAAATTCACTCCTGTAAGAGCTATTATAAGGAAAAGGTGTCTCCACTGGAGCTTTATCACCAATCTATGTTTCCACAACGACCCAAAATTTTCAAATCCTATTGTCATTGGGACGGAAAGTAAGATGAAATGTCCTGAACAGGGACACAGACAGCAAAACAAATGTTACAAGGGTTAACCTTTCCCTATGCTATCCAAAAATCTAAAAAATATTTTTTTTGGCTGGAGCTAGACTTAAAAAAATGTACCTGTTCCAGCTTACATACAAATTCATTTAAAGTGGTGTTCCAGCCCCCCCACAATACCTACTGTAGCTGCTGACTTTTAATATGAGGATATTTACCTGTCCTGCAATTCAGTGATGTCGGCACCCCAGCCGGGGGAGGAGGAGGGGGGAACTTCTGATGTACCTCACCACAGCGAGGTCCGACGGAAGTGGGGACATGTTACGTGTCAAAAACAGGTACCCATCCCCCCCGAAAGGTGCCAAATGTTGCACGGGAGGGGGGGAGACAGATAAGCAGAGCTTCCACTTTTTGGGTGGATCTCCGCTTTAAGAACACACCTACAGACCCCATCTTGTTTGAAACCAGGGACGGCCTGTATCGTTCAGTTAAGGTATACAATTATTTATTTAATCACTTTCCGCCCAAGGTACGTCCAGGGACATCCTTGACTTTGCGGGGATATATCTGACTGATGCCTGCAGCTACAGACATCATTCAGATATCATCTTTTAGTGCCAGCGATTTCCTGCACCATAAGAATTATCATAGCGGCTGTTGAGAGGGGATGCGCCGCCCTCCGGTGCTTCTACTGACTCACTGCTTCCATCGGTGAGACAGTGACAGGATCCGCCGGCCCCGGATGGTGACCAAAGAGATTTCTGGTGGACTAGATGGTCACCGAAGACTCTATGATCGTTTGGAGGCTGGGCGCAATATTATGACATCACGCCCGGCCTCTGCATTCAAACGAATGGGGGCGCCTCGGCTGGGAAGCGGTGATCGGTAATTTTTTTTTTTAACTTCAGGCTTCCCAGCCTAGGGGTGAGATGTGGGGTCTTATTGACCCCATATCTCACTGTAAAGAGGACCGATCATGCATATTCCTATTACAAGGGATGTTTACATTCCTTGTAATAGGAATAAAAGTGATCAAAAAAAATTTTTGAAAGTGTCACACTAAAAAAATTAAAATAAAATTAACAATAAAACAAAAAAATGTTTTCTCATTTCCATAGAATCTGTAATTGTTGATAGTTCACCCTCTGTATTTTCCTTTCACTTTCACTTATTTGACCCACGTGTTTTCTTGTCAGCACGTTCAGCCTATCAGATCCTCCATTCCTGATCTCCGAGTTGCGTGACTGTGTAACTGTGTCACTCTGCAGAAGTCTGATCCCCTCCAACATATCACAGACAGGAGGATGAAGATGATCCCCCTCATCCTGCTTATTCTGGGTTTGTCAGAAGTGCACGGTGGTAAGTATGAGGATCGGTGAGTTATTTTTAAAGCCAGGGTAGTTGAAGGTGTGGTACTAAAGTACAGAGTACAGATCTGCTGTGTGTGTGAGATATATATATATATATATATATATATATATATATATATATATATATATATATATATATATATATCTGCAGACGGACCCTATCCTCCTGCAATAGATTGCTTATCTAGAAAGAAGGTGATCACAGAGTCAGGGAACCCACAGACATAAGAATTTCATTAGATAATTAGTATGTTGGGTCTAGAAGCCACCATACGTGTTACAATCAGATTGTACAATCAATTTAAATTTACAAAAATTATGTAATAAAAATGATCTTATATAACTATAAAGAAATAAATTGCATTGTATGAAATCCTACCTAATCTATGCAATCAATCTGCATCTATTCAGGCACGTAGGAGATGGTGCAGTATGATTACAATGTGTGTGTTGACCTGTGGTCTCAGTATATTTTTTACCTCCAAGTCATATAAAACAAACTACGCACACAACACAGGGTCATCGTCTTGGTGCATTCAGGGACAATGAAGTATTAGACATCTGAGATTCTGGGAACTCGAAGGACTTAAAGTATAACTAAAAGCAAATTTTTTTTTAGTTTTATATAGAGTGGGAGGGATTATAACATTTGTCAGTTTTTTTTTTGCGGTCTGTGCCCCCGTTCGGGAAATTCACCCTCTCTATTTTTCCTGATTATCGATATCACTGAGAGTAAAGTGAAAGAGAATCCCAAATTTTGGGTTGTCACCAGAACAGAAATAGAGGAGAAATCTTTCAACAGAGACACTAGTTTTGGTGACAACCAGGAAATTCCTAACATTGGTGGGGTTTCCTCTCACTTATTGTTTGGCTATGGGACAGGAAGTGAAGGGAAATCAACTCAAAAACTACGCATGAAAACCACTCTGTCCAGATGTGACTGCAGCCTAAAGCTGCAATGTTTAGAAACATTTAGGGGGAGATTTACTGATTAGCTCAGTGGCGGCTGGTGCTCAAAATTTTTGAGGGAGCTCAAACAAACTGAAAAATACGCAACAAAACAAAACAAAACAAATGCAGTCACTTGTGCCCATCAATTGCAGCCATTGTCCCCATCAAATGCAGCCACTTGTGCCCGTCAAATGCAGCCACTTGTGCCCGTCAAATGCAGCCACTTGTGCCCCTCATATGCAGCCACTTGTGCCCCTCATATGCAGCCACTTGTGCCCCTCATATGCAGCCATGTGTGCACATCAAATGCAGCCACGTGTGCACATCAAATGCAGCCATGTGTGCCCATTATATGCAGCCACTTGTGTCCATCAAATGCAGCCAATTGTGCCCATCAACTGCCCGCCACTTGTGCTCATAAAATGCAGCCACTTGTGCCCATCATATGCAGCCACTTGTGCCCATCATATGCAGCCACTTGTGCCCATCATATGCAGCCATGTGTTCCCATCAAATGCAGCCACGTGTGCCCATCAACTGCCCGCCACTTGTGCTCATAAAATGCAGCCACTTGTGCCATCATATGCAGCCAATTGTGCCCATCAAATGCAGCCACTTGTGCCCATCATATGCAGCCACTTGTGCCCATCATATGCAGCCACATCTGCCCATCAAATGCAGCCACGTGTGCACATCAAATGCAGCCACATGTGCCCATCAAATGCAGCCACGTGTGCCCATTATATGCAGCCACTTGTGCCCATCAAATGCAGCAATTGTGCCCATAAACTGCCCGCCACTTGTGCTCATAAAATGCAGCCACTTGTGCCATCATATGCAGCCAATTGTGCCCATCAAATGCAGCCACTTGTGCCCATCATATGCAGCCACTTGTGCCCATCATATGCAGCCACTTGTGCCCATCATATGCAGCCACGTGTGCACATCAAATGCAGCCACATGTGCCCATCAAATGCAGCCGCGTGTGCCCATTATATGCAGCCACTTGTGCCCATCAAATGCAGCAATTGTGCCCATAAACTGCCCGCCACTTGTGCTCATAAAATGCAGCCACTTGTGCCATCATATGCAGCCAATTGTGCCCATCATCTGCAGCCACTTGTGCCCATCATATGCAGCCACTTGTGCCCATCATATGCAGCCACTTGTGCCCATCATATGCAGCCACATTACAGGCAAACTAAGGGGACCCCTAGGCACAGTATTTAAAGGAATATTTCATTTTTATTGTTTCACTTTAAGCATTATTAAAATCACTGCTCCTGAAAAAAACAGCCATTTTTAAAACTTTTTTTGCATTGATACATGTCCCCTGGGGCAGGACCCGGGTCCCAATACACTTTTTGTAGCAAACACTTGCATATAAGCCTTTAAAATGAGCACTTTTGATTTTTCATGTTCGTGTCCCATAGAATTTAATGGTGTTCGCACAAATTTTTTGTCTGTTCGCATGTTCTGGTGCAAACTGAACTGAGGGGGGTGTTCGGCTCATCCCTAATAGGGTGTAACATGGTGCAAATGGAACCCCTGTAAGCCCAAACTGCCCTCTACTGTGACAGCATGCAGGGCTTCTTTAACCCTGCAGCTGCTGTCACATTTCAAATTTGCAGGGCTCCGCCCACACAGTTGTGTTGGTTATTCTCAGAGATCTGTAAATTGATAAACTACAAGTCCCATCTGCCACCATGACAGACAGGACTTGTAGTTCTCTGTGGAACACAAACATGGTGATCAACACACTCTTATGCCCTGTACACACGATAGGATTTTCCGACAACAAAATCCATGTTTTTTTTCCGACGGATGTTGGCTCAAACTTGTCTTGCATACACACGGTCACACAAATCTTGTCGGAAATTCCGAACGTCAAGAATGCGGTTACATACAACACGTACGACGAGCCCAGAAAATTGAAGTTCAATAGCCAGTGCAGCTCTTCTGCTTGATTCTGAGCATGTGTGGAACTTTGTGCATTGGAATTGTGTACACACAATCGGAATTTCCGACAACGGATTTTGTTTCGGAAAATTTGAGATCCAGATCTCAAACTTTGTGTGTCGGATATTACGATGGAAAATGTCCGATGGAGCCTACACATGGTCGGAATTTTCGTCAACAAGCTCCTATCGAACATTTTCTGTTGGAAAATCCGACCGTGTGCACGGGGCATTAGTCTATTCACATGTCCGCCAACTCTTCAACTGAAAGCCCATATCTCAATACAGACCAAGAACTGGTGGAACAGTCTGCAGGAGCCTGACATTGCATCCGACATCCACTGGCTGCAATGCTTTGCAGGCTGATTTAAAAAAAAAATTATAAATGAACACTTTTTTCCTGGAAATACACATGCATTTATTATTTTTTGTAAAAAGTGGACTTGGTCTTTAACCACTTATCTACCGAGGCAATTTTTTTACTTTTTGCACCCGTATTAAAATCTGAGGTTTTTTTTTGCTGGAAATTACTTTAAACTTCAAAAGTGTATATATTTTTTAAAACAAAGACCCTGGAGAATAAAATAGTGGCAGTTGCAATTTTTTAATGTTGCACAATATTTGCACATCCATTTATCAAACGCATATCAAAATACACAAAAATGTTAGTGCAAACAACCAGAAAACAATATTATACTTAGTTTTTGGGTAAAATGGGGTTAAATCAAGTAAATAGATACCAAACATGTCAAGTCTTAGAATTGTGCATACCTATGTAATCGCAAAAAAATACAGTACCCAAAATTCTCCATAGGCGATGCGTTAAAAGCCTTTACAGGTTATAAGTTTGAAGTTAACCATGAATTATGGCCCTAGAATAATTGCTCTCACTATAATGTTACAGCAAACCCTTACATGTTGGCACAATTTATGTTTACATATACATACGCACCCTATGCTGCTTGTTAAATTTGGGGGGGTGTACGAGGGGGGATTAATTATTTTTATTTATTGTTATATAATTATTTTTTTTACACTTTTAAAATGTTTTTCTTTATTTAAACTTTATTGCTGGGTGGGGAAGGGCACACCTTCAGAGGCCCATAAAAGTGATCGGATGGCTCTAGAAAGGACTCTGAAAGTCCTTTTTTGGCTGTAAAAAGGTGCAACTGTAGCGACAGTTGGAAGCCTAATTTAACCCCTAGTATACTGCACTGTTTATATCTATAGGTTGGTAGACAATCTGCCCTCAAACATAAAGAAATATTCAACCTTATTTATCTGATGTTCCTCATACAGTTCTTGTTACCAGAAGCAGACAGTCTCACTGTGCTTTGATAACTCTGAAATACTCTGTATTTCTTTTCAGATGGCCACATTCTGCGGTACTATTATTCAGGATTCTCAGAAACAGGTTCAGGTCTGCCGGAATTCTCCGTTGTTGCATTTATGGATGATAAGCAGATACACTGGTACAACAGTGACACTGGACAGGTCCATCCTGTGCCTCCTTGGATGGAAAAAGCGGGACCAGTGTATTGGGACCGACAGCTACGTAAAGCAAAATACTATCAGCCTGAATTCAGGAACAATGTGAGGGTGGGAATGAGACGCTTCAATCAGACTGAAGGTGAGAGTCCCTCTATGCACATCCACATGTCTATAAAAAAAACGTCTTTCCTTTATTTCAAATCAGCACAGAATACAAGATAAATCTCTGCTGTACTTCTCACTGTACTCTGTTTTTTGTCAGAATTCTCTTGCTTTAGACTTGTTTGGTGTGAGGAAGGCGTGTAGATAAGGGGGGGGGGGTATGGGGGTCCAAACCTCTCCCCAGAGCATCCTGTCTGGCTGTTGTTTTAAGGCACTGGAGTTGCACTGCCAGGTCTTCTGTGTCTCTCAGTCACCGACAGGACTTTGCAGTAGATAAAGGAGAGATGAAAACTTTGATTTGCTGCCGGCTTTGACTCCGCCCACCAGCAAATGACATTTAGAGGACAGTGTGGGATCTGGCAGATGATTAGTGGAACTTACAGGAGGCAGAAAGAGCTGTGGAGGCCACAGGGAAAGAAATAACATTCCATGTGGATGAATTATGCAGAAGGTGGTAAGCTACGTTCCTCTGAGACTCTTTGTTGGTTTAGTGCCACTGTTGCTGACTCATGTTTTTACTGATCATTATGGACTTTTTCATTATTTGGCCTCATGGACATAGATATATGAAATAGGGGTTACACTGTGCTTAAGGCTGGGTTCACACTTGTGCGAGGTGGGAACCCGCATCGCAACCGACAGTTCACACTGCCATATGCGAACTGCTGGGGGTGTCAATACATTGTTAATGACACCCCCATTTCAGCTCGCATATTGCACTGCAAACTGTCAGTTCGGACATGAATCGGATTGCATAGGTGTGAACACCCATGTGATCCGATTCTGGTGCGGACCAAAAAAAGGGTCCTGTGCAAGTTTAGTGTGCATGTAATGCAATTTCAGCCATACTATCTGTATGGCTGAAATCGCATCGCACAGACATCGCATGTGATTTGCACTGCAGTGGTGCGAATCACATGCATTATCGCACTAGTGTGAAAAGGCCACAAAGTAGAGATTTTTATATGCCTAAAACAATAGCTGCTGGACATATGAGCCATGTATGATGTATTTATGGCCAATGCCCATGAAGCCCAGGTGCGGTACTTTAGTTCTTTTTTAAAGAGCTTCTTTATATAAATTCTCCAATTGTATTAAGCCTAATTCATTGATGTACAAAATTACCACTACTGTTAGGAAGTCAAGAGATGTTTTGTGCTATGCATACCAGAAACGGGCTTGCGATTTACACATTACTTCAGATATGTATATACAGTGTATACCAAGGTTACAATACACTGTTACTTAAAATGGGTTTAAAGCACACCTGCTCTTTTTAAGTGGTTAAAAGAGAACTGCTCTTGGCATCCACCCAAGAAACATTAAGCAACTGTCAGGAAATTGCATCATTGCTTTATTTTCTAAGACATTATACCTTCAATTTTAGTAGAAGAATGAAGGTCTGGACAGCAGCACTCCAATAAAAACACCTTTATTGTGCAAAATAACAAACATACAAACCACAGCAGGGTACAGGATAAAAAACTGACATATTTCACACTCTGAACAGTCATAGCTATGCAACCACAAGACTTCGCTACAAATATATAATAGTGCATATTAAACATGTGATCAATTGTGTAATTAATTGAAACTAATAAATTATTTAAATGAAATTTGGTTAATAGCAAACATGTGTGGTTGAGTGTAAGGACACATATGTGTATCCAGGTGAATTAACTTAAAGTGAACCTGAATAATGAAATAATTCATGTTATATACTGCAACTATAAGTGCTGGATGAATGTGCATGTATAGTGCTATCAAAAAATTGTGATTATTATTGTATAGTGTTACTTATTCATATACATTCAATAAATACATCATTAAAGACATATAGATATATAAAGTGCATTTGTGTATAAAGGAAAAAATTCAAGTTAGACTTACCGGTAACTTGTTTTCCAAGAGTCTTTCAGGACAGCACATGAGAGAGAGGCTCCACCCACTAGGAAACAGGAAACACAAACTCCACCACATTTTAAAAGGAGGCTCCTCTCCACAGCTCGTCAGTTGTAGTAGAGTACCTCCGGCCCAAGCTGGAACACATAAGCATAATACGGTTAATTCACAGCATATATATATATATATATATATATATATATATATATATATATATATATATATATATATATATATATATACACACACACACACTTCCATATACGTATAAATATGTATATATAAACATGAAGGGCGGGTAGTTTGCTGTCCTGAAAGACTCTTGGAAAACAAGTTACCGGTAAGTCTAACTTGAATTTTCCCTTATCGTCTTTCAGGACAGCACATGAGAGGATAATCGAGACTTACCAACTAGGGAGGGACAACAGCCTGCAGGACCTTTCTGCCAAATGCCTGATCATCAGCTGACAGAAGATCCAATCTGTAGTGACGGACAAACGTAAGATAACTTGACCACGTAGCCGCCTTACAAATTTGGTATGGGGTGGCACCAGCTTTTTCTGCCCATGTAGTGGCTAGAGCTCTGGTAGAATGTGCTCGTACTCCCTGAGGAGGAGACAACCCCGACTGGACATAAGCTTCTGAAATGGCCATTCTTAACCATCTGGCAATTGATCCCTTTGAAGCTTGCCTTCCTTTTCTGTTGCCAGAAAACAAAACAAATAAAGAGTCCGAAGACCTGAAGTCCCTTGTTTTCTCTAAGTAATGTAATAAAGTTCTTCTTACATCTAACTTATGAAATAATTCTTCCTTACTTCCTGAAGGATCTGAACAAAAAGTTGGCAGGATGATTTCCTGCGACCTATTATGGACTGATGCCACTTTTGGTAAAAACGCAGGATCTGTTCTGAGCACAATCCTGTCTGGGTAAATTGACATAAAGGGCTCTTTAACTGAAAGAGCATGAAGTTCTCCAATTCTTCTCGCAGTCGTAACTGCCACTAAGAATATCGTCTTTAGAGTTAAATTCTTTAACGAGATTGACTGTAATGGTTCAAAAGGATCTTTTGTGAGAACTTGTAAGACCACTGTCAAGTCCCATTTTGGAAAGTGTCTATTGGGAACTGGTCTGGATCTAGTAAGTGACCTAAAGAACCTCTTGACCAACGGAACTGAGGAAATAGGTTGATCCAGGTATACTCCTAGGGCAGCCACTTGCACTTTAAGAGTGCTAATTGCCAGCCCTTTGTCCACCCCCGTCTGCAGAAATTCCAGAACCGACACAATGTCTTCTGAATTTTGGTTTGCCGAGCGACACCAGGAGTTGTAGACTTTCCAAACCTTCGCGTAGATATCTCTAGTCACTTTCTTCCTACTAGCCAGTAAAGTAGATACTAGAGGCTCTGACAAACCCTTGTTCTTTAACAGCTGTTCCTCAGATACCAAGCTGTGAGACTTAGTCTTGCTATATCCGGATGATACACTGGACCTTGAAGTAATAAGTCCTGTCTGAGGGGAAGCTGCCAGAATGGTTTGACTGACATTAGTAGAATGGAGGAAAACCAGGCCCTTTTTGGCCAGTACGGGGTGATCAAGATTACCGACACCTTCTCCTTCTGTATCTTCCTCAATACTAAAGGAATCATCTGAAAAGGGGGGAAGGCATAACCCAGCTGGAAATTCCAAGGATGTGCCAGGGCATCTATCCCTATCGATCCGTTGTCTCGGTGCAGGGAGAAGAACTGAGGGAGCTGAGCATTTTCTCTTGATGCGAATAGATCCACCTGCGGGCATCCCCACTTCTGGGTTATTAGAGTGAATATTTCTGGATTCAAACTCCACTCTGCCTCCTGAATCCTTTGTCTGCTCAAGAAGTCTGCTACTCCATTCAGCGTGCCCTTGAGATGTACTGCTGACAGGGAAAGTAGATGACTCTCTGCCCATCCTAGGATCTCTGAAGATAGCAATAGAAGAGTCCCGCTCCTTGTGCCCCCTTGTTTGTTCAGGTATGCCACTGTGGTGGCGTTGTCTGACAATATCTGCACATGGGACCCCTGAAGGCTTGGAGAGAAGGCAACCAAGGCTAAGGCGACTGCCTTTAACTCCCTCCAATTTGATGACCTTCCTGCTTCCACTGGGGACCAAACTCCCTGAGCTATGTCTTGACCCAAGTGTGCTCCCCATCCCCAACTGCTGGCGTCTGTGGTCATCCTTCTCTCTGTTGGGAAGGACCAGAGTAAACCCCTTGACAGCACTGCCTGATTTCTCCACCACCAAAGGGTCTTTTTTACCCTGGTGGGAAGCTTTACCTTTGAGTCTAAAGCTTCTGGACTGTGATCCCAGATCTTTAAAGAGAAAACTCTGAAGGGGTCTGAAATGGAGTCTGGCCCATTGAATGGCCGGCATGGTTGAGGTCAAGGTTCCCAGTACTGACATAATCCTTCTGACTGATACCTCCAGGTTCGTCTGAAGGCTGGATACTGCCTGCAATACCTTCACTTTCTTCTCTTCTGGAAGAAAGATCTTTTGATCCACTGAGTCTATCAGATACCCCAGAAATTGGACTCTTTGTGCTGGATTGAAATTTGATTTTTGGATGTTTATAATCCAACCTAAGGTCTCCAGATGACTGCGAGCCTTGATCAGATCCTCCTGTAATCTTTCCCTGGAAGGGGCAAAGAAAAGGAGGTCGTCCAGGTAAGGGATAACCGCAATCCCTTGTAGCCGGAGGGGAGCTAGGGCTTCCGCCATAATTTTGGTAAATATCCGAGGGGCGGAAGATAGACCAAACGGGAGGGCCCTGAATTGAAGGTGCAGAACCTCCCTCCCCATATTCACTGCCAGCCTCAGATATCTCTGGGACTGAACAGCTATAGGTACATGCAGGTACGCATCCCTTAAGTCGATTGATGCCATAAAGCATCCTCTGACTAAGAGATTTCTTACCGAAAAGATGGAGTCCATGCGGAATCGCTTGTATTGGACTGACCTGTTTAACGGTTTTAAATTGAGGATGAGCCGAAAGCTTCCTGATGGTTTCTTTATCAGAAAGATATGGGAGTAGAACCCTTGGCAATCTTCCTCCGGAGGCACCGGAACCACAACACCCTGTTTTATCAGATCCCCTAACAGGTTCTTCATGGCTAGGGCTTTTGTTGTGTCCTTTGGCAGATTTGTTATGCAGTACCTCTCTGGAGGAAGGTTCAACAGCTCTATCCTGTAACCCTGGGCTATTAAATCCAAAACAAAAGGGTTTTTTGTTATGTTTGCCCAGAGAGGAAGGAATTTTTGAAGCCTTCCTCCCACAGGCACCACCAAGTCATTGTGTTTTATTGGCCTGCGTAGGAGGATTGAAAAGGACATTCCCTTTGCCTTTTCCTCTCTGCGCCGCCCAATTCCTTCTTTTTTCTTGGGGCCTGTTACTCTTTTCCTGATTTTTTTGAGGTCGAAAAAACCGCCTAACTGGCTGCTTTTTCTTTTTAACAGGAAAGGATTTCTTCTTATCAGCTGTTCTATCCAAAATAGATTCTAGATCGGGACCAAAAAGCTGATCTCCCAAAAATGGCACTCCGCATAACTTATTTTTGGAAGCTGCGTCCCCAGGCCATGTCTTCAACCATAACGCTCTCCTGGCTGCAATGGTCAGGGCCCCTGACCTAGCTGACATTCTTATAGAATCTGCAGAGGCATCAGAGATATATGCTACAGCTGCTATAAGGGTTGGGAAGGAATCTAGAATCTCCTGTTTGGGTGAATCAGCTATAATATGTGCTTTTAGCTGATTCAGCCAGAACTCCATATTTCTGGAGACACAGGTCATAGCCATAGCAGGCTTGAGATTCCCTACAATGGACTGCCAGGCTTTCTTAAGCTGTTGGTCCGCCTTCTTATCCATAGGATCCTTCAAAGTACCCATGTCCTCGAATGCCAGATCCGTTGATCTAGATACTTGGGAAAAAGCTGCATCCAACTTCGGGACTTTATTCCAAAGTGACTCAGGATTATCATTAAATGGGAAACGCCTCTTGTGAGCTTTTGGGAAAAAGGGTTTTCTCTCTGGGTCAGCCCATTCTTTCTTAATGGTCTCCGAGATTACCGAATGTACAGGGAAAGTGCGACCTGTTGCTTCACCAAGCCCTTCATACATTCTATCGTGCAGCGATAATTCTCTTTTTTCTTCCTCCATTCCCAATGTTGCATAAATTGCTTTCAACAGACTGTCTACTTGTTCCAAGGACAGTTTGTATCTAGAAGGTGCATCTGCCTCTTCCTCCTCCTCCTCTTCCCCAGAGTATGAGGGGGAATGCCCCTTTTGGGTAGTCGGGCTAGCCTCAGCCTCTACCGTTGGGGTTAAGTGTGAGTCCTGAGAGGGGTCTGAGGTAGTTGCCTGACTTAATGCTGGTGTTACAAGAGAAGAGCGAAAAGCCTGTATAGTAGCATCTAGCTCTTTCTTAACTGATGCGATTATGTCGCTGCACGCAGAAGAAGCCTCTTCCTTGACTAAGGAGTCAATGCAAATTTGGCATAAAGTCTTCTTCCAACCCTCCAGTAACTTTGCTTTACATGAGGGGCATCTCTTTTTAATGGCTGGTTCAGAGCTCTTAGCCTGCCAGAAAAAAATGACAAAAGAGAAAAAACACCAGCATTCATTAAGCCAAAGCTTCCTCCTAACGGACTCACCACAGGTGCACAGGAGGAACAACAGTTAACCCCATGTGCCCAGACAGGCCCCAGCCACCAAGGGGGAAAAAACATTTGTGAGAGGGGCACCAAAGTAATCAGGATATTCACTATAGCCTCTTACCTGGGCCTTGCTGGTGCCTGTGCCTGTCCCACATGCAGCTGCCACAGAATCCATAGTGGTGCTGCACCGATCGGTGGCTCTTACGAACGTCGGTTCCGGAGTCAAAAAACGCCGTTGCGCCCGACCGGAACCGGAATATAGGCACCAGGACCGCTCCTCCCTTCTTCCTCTGCGCCACTTCCGATCGGAAATGATGCGCCCGTTCCTAGTGCCTTCCCCTCGTCAGATACCTCACTTCCGACCGGTCGAGTCTGTACTCTTCCAATATGGCGGCGGCCAGTAACGCCGACATGCGGTTTAAAAAAAAAAAAGGCCCGCGAACGGCTGCCGCCGCCTAAGGAGCGGCTCCAGGAACGGTTCAGCTCATCATGAGCAAAGAAAGAGAAAAAAGGAGCCCACTTACCAGCAACCCTGTGGCGCGGTGTGGGAGGATCGGACTCTCTTGGAGGAAAAAAATAGGTATGGTGGGGTAGGCAGCCTGGCCTCTCAGGATAGCACCATAAGAGACCCTGGCCCCTACTAGGTGTTCCCTTGCCGGAGGAAACACAAAAACTGACGAGCTGTGGAGAGGAGCCTCCTTTTAAAATGTGGTGGAGTTTGTGTTTCCTGTTTCCTAGTGGGTGGAGCCTCTCTCTCATGTGCTGTCCTGAAAGACGATAAGGGAAATATGTGTCTATCTATATAATAAGTGTACAATGAGACACTAAATACTTAGAATGCTACCTATATGTATATAGGTGTAAATATGAGAAATAAAAATAATTTGTATATGTATATGAAAAAAATAATAATACATATGTGATATAAAAACAAATAAAAATCTATCAAATACAGTACATGTACAAAATGCATTATGTGCATCCGTACCCATTCATTTAGTAGCCACAAGGAGTTAAAAAAATCTGATATGAAACAAATTCAAGGGTTTAAATATTTTGATATGTGTAGGGGTTAGGGTGTACGTAGAATAAAAGGAGTCAGACAGAGGCACCATCCCTAATAGATATGCAAGTATTTAAAAAAAAATAAATAAAAATAAAAAAGTAGAAAAGGGTGGGACTTTAATGGTGCCTCTGTAGAGTATGAGCAAAATAAATACAATACTGTAATTATAAACAAAATAGAAAAGTTTTATTTGCCTGCCATAGGCAGTGCCACCTTAAAGTGGAGGTCCACCCTGAAAAAAAAAATAGCATAAAAAATACCTAAAAAAAAGGGAGGAAAAAAAATAAATGTAACTTACCTGAAATGACTGTTGCTAGGCAGTCTTCCTAATCTGCCTCTTCCTACACCGCGGTGATCTTCAGTCTTCTGCTCCCCGCGTTCTCTTCTGGGGAATGGGGCGCAGTGTGTTATGGGAACTGTGTGTATTCCACAACACATCGCGTCCCATTCACAAAGCGCCACGCCACTCACGCGTGCGCAGTAGGAAACTGGCAGTGAAGCCGCAAGGCTCCACTGCCTGTTTCCCTTACTTAGGATGGCGGTGCCAGGACCCAAGAGCCGAGGGACGGGTTAGCCTCGGGCGGCCGACATCGCGGGCACCCAGGACAGGTAAGTCTACTTATTTAAAGTCAGCAGCTACAGTGTTTGTAGCTGCTGACTTTAAAAAAAAAAATTTTCTGGCTGGAATCCTGCTTTAAAATTCATATCAATTAAAGACAAGATACAGTTTACTGTTTCTTAAATTCAGGGTGTGCAGATCCCAAAGGTATCAATAGGTATGGCCTACGTGTTTTGCGGGCAATCCCGCTTCGTCAGAGCCTTAAAGAGATAGCACAGAGGAATATCATATAATAACATATACATAGTATGAAAAACAGTAACACATGAGCTTCAAGGTAGCTTACATGGTTGTAAAGAAAGAAAAAGCAACCACAATGATAAAAAGTCTATACATACCAATAACTTTGTTCATACATATTTACTTTAAAATCATGATGATTCAAATAGTTATAATTAAATTTAAAACATAACATGATAAACCATTTGAAAAAGTTCAGTTCAGTTACATATATATTTTTCTGCATGCATAGCGGTGTTCCACACATGAGTGTAAGGTGGGAGGGAGGATAGAGAACAAACAGATAAGTAGCAAATGGGCCTCATAGGGTATCTAAATATTGCAATCAATTTATTTATAGTGTATGCATTGCAATGTTATAGAATTGGCTTACCTGTAAACTGTATTGATAGAGCAACGGTTCAAAGGGGACGTTGAGCCTGGGCAGCCCGTGGGGATGCTCCACCCAAACACTCCCCGGGGGAGAAAATCAAGGCGGGCCCCTGTGTATGGATGGTCAGATTGTAAGTATAGAGGAAAGGGAAATGAAAGAAAAGGTAGAGTAGGAGGGGATAAAATGGGGCATGTTCATACCTGCTTACCAGATAAATATGCTAGTAATTATGTAGGCTTCATTGGAGAATAGGGCACCAAAAGATAAATGGAAATGTTCTAAGGTGTATGAGGCTCTCCTCAGCGTAACGTTTATAGTTGGTACAGTGTGTGTAGATGAAGACTACACATGGAGAGCGTCCAGAAGTGGAGATAGGATAACATCCATAACTAAAGAAAGAAAGTGGCAAAAGAAAAAAAGATCCTATCCTCAGAGGGGGAAAAATTATAAAAGAGAAAGGTGGTGGGGGCTATATTTATCCTGTACCCTGCTGTGGTTTGTACTTTTGTTACTTTGCACAATAAAGGTGTTTTTATTGGAGTGCGGCTGTCCAGACCTTCCCTCTTCTAATTGCTATATGCTTACCCTGCACCTGCTGCTTCCACCTTGAGGAGAGTGCCATTTCCACACATCCATCTGGAGCCAGGGCTGATCCTAGGGTCACAGACGCCTGGGTGCAGAAATATTTCTGGTGCCCCCATGTGGGCGTGGTCATCTTACCAACTCCTCCCCTTTACAAATGTTTCTATGGCAACGACTCAAACACAGAGATGTTCCCCTAAGAAGTCTTCGTTACCCTGGGATCCTCCCATGATCTTTATCAATAAAGAAAATACAGGAAGAGTGTAATGAGACCTGGAGGGGAGTCTCTGATGCACACAGAGAGGGCTTCTGTTAGAGAATCTGTTAGAAAGAGCCCCCAGGCATACTACAGGAGACGGTCAGAGACTGCAGACATACTACTGGAGACGGTCAGAGACTGCAGACATACTACAGGAGACGGTCAGAGACTGCAGACATACTACAGGAGACGGTCAGAGACTGCAGACATACTACAGGAGACGGTCAGAGACTGCAGACATACTACAGGAGACGGTCAGAGACTGCAGACATACTACAGGAGACGGTCAGAGACTGCAGACATACTACAGGAGACGGTCAGAGACTGCAGACATACTACAGGAGACGGTCAGAGACTGCAGACATACTACAGGAGACGGTCAGAGACTGCAGACATACTACAGGAGACGGTCAGAGACTGCAGACATACTACAGGAGACGGTCAGAGACTGCAGACATACTACAGGAGACGGTCAGTGACTGCAGACATGTTACAGGAGACGGTCAGAGACTGCAGACATGTTACAGGAGACGGTCAGAGACTGCAGACATGTTACAGGAGACGGTCAGAGACTGCAGACATGTTACAGGAGACGGTCAGAGACTGCAGACATGTTACAGGAGACGGTCAGAGACTGCAGACATGTTACAGGAGACGGTCAGAGACTGCAGACATGTTACAGGAGACGGTCAGAGACTGCAGACATGTTACAGGAGACGGTCAGAGACTGCAGACATGTTACAGGAGACGGTCAGAGACTGCAGACATGTTACAGGAGATGGTCAGAGGCTGAACATATGATACAAGAGATGGTCAGAGACTGCAGACATGTTACAAGAGATGATCAGAGACTGCATTTCCTATGGACGTTAGTAAATAATGGCCGATCTGCCCTCACCTGACCCAGCGATACAGCAATGGTTCCCCTGATCAGGAGTCAGCTCACTCTGAATTGCCTGTGGTGACTCCGCTGGGAAGAGCCTTGATCTGTATCTTGGCAATGACTCCATTCCTTTCTTCACCAGGGATGGTGCCAGGCTGTGTGGCGCAGGTCAGCAGGGTTCTCTCTCTGATGGTGTTCGCTCAGCACTGTCCTCTCCCTCTGGAGTCCTGGGTGCACTTCCCTGAAAGCTTTCCCGGGGTCCTGGCTCTCTCTCCCATTCAGCTGAGCATGCTGTGTGGGCTGCAGTTTCCATGTTACAGTGGGGCTGCCAGTCCTTGGGACTACATGTCCCACAATCCTCTTTGCTCCTTTTTTTTTCTTCCCTGGCCGATATGAAGGCGGGGGAAGAAACATAGTGCGCCGCTCCCTAGTACAGCAGCGCGCACGAGGAGGAGAGTGAGAGGGGAAACAAGAGCCCGCGGCTGCAGTGGCATCACTAGGGTTGGTGTCACCCGGTGCGGTAAAACATGGTATTACCCCCTCAACCAACTATAGTCGCCCCTCAGTACAGACCCCCCTCCGTCAGTGCAGACCCCCCCACTAAGTATAAACACCTCCCTCAGTATAGACCCCCCAGGACAAAACAACCCCTTTATCAGAATAGACCCCCCTCAGGACAAATCACCCCCCTCCATTAGTACAGACCCCCCTCAGGACAAACCACCCCCTCCATTAGTACAGACCCCCCCAGGACAAACCACCCCCTCCATTAGTACAGACCCCCCCAGGACAAACCACCCCCTCCATTAGTACAGACCCCCCAGGACAAAATCACCCCCCTCCATTAGTACAGACCCCCCCAGAACAAACCACCCCCCTCCATTAGTACAGACCCCCCTCAGGACAAACCACCCCCTCCATTATTACAGAACCACCCCCCTCCATTAGTACAGACCCCCCCAGGACAAACCACCCCCTCCATTAGTACAGACCCCCCAGGACAAAATCACCCCCCTCCATTAGTACAGACCCCCCCAGAACAAACCATCCCCTCCATTAGTACAGACCCCCTCAGGACAAACCACCTCCCCTACATTAGTACAGACCCCCAGGACAAACCCCCCCTCCCTTAGTACAGACCCCCAGGACAAACCACGCTCCTCCATTAGTACAGACCCCCCCAGAACAAACCACCCTCCTCCATTAGTACAGACCCCCCCAGAACAAACCACCCCCCTACATTAATACAGACCCCCCCAGACAAATCACCCCCCTACATTAGTACAGACCCCCCCAGGACAAACCACCCCCTACATTAGTATAGACCCCCTGGACAAATCACCCCCCCTACATTAGGCTATCTAAAAACACCTAGGCGGCAGCTAGAGAGGAGAGGACGGTGTGCAGCCGCGCCGCCCGGGTGGAGAACAGAGCGTGTCAGGCTTGGGCAGCAGGCAGGACTCGCAGTTACACACAAGAGAAGTGAAACACGTCAGGCTCGGACCGCCCCCCCCCGTGATGTCACTGCGCGGCCGCTGCTGGTCTCTCTCCGAACGCAGAGACAGCTGCTCCGGTCTCCGGCTGTCTTGCTCTCCTCCCCTGACAGGAGGAGGGAGGGGGGATGGGCACAGCAGCGGCAGTGGCGGTGACCAGCGGAGAGAGCTGCCTACGGACAAGGAGAGGAGGAGGGAGGGGAGTACTCTGGCACTTCATCGCCCCCGCCTCTGTGGCGCCTGGGTGCACTGCACCCAGTGCACCCCGGCCAGGATCGGCCCTGCCTGGAGCTGTGATCCCTTCACCTTCAAATTTATGTCTCTAGCTCATTGGAAAGGGCAGTATATATACTACTGAAGAATTTACATTCATTAACGAAAAAGAGCCTTCTACAAGCTGTGTAAAACAGTACCATCACTTTTTATAAACTGTTTATAGACAGGGGAAAAGAAGCCTGGGATGAAAAAAATCATTGTGCACACAGAGCTGTCTAGCTGTAGAACATTCCTTCTGATGTTTAGTGTCCCAGGGAGGGACAGGTGTAGTATTAGCCTGGCCGCAGGCAGCCTGCCAAAGCCTATAGCAGACTGCGGTTGGATGGGGCTAAACGGTGTTTCAGGTAAAACTGACTTCTAGGGCTCTGTCAATTCTGTTGCAAAACCTGATACCTCCCAACTTTTGAACTCCAGAATGAGGGACAATTGAGGGAGTAAGTGAGCTGCGGCATGCGTAATGGCAAAATTTGGGTGTGGCCAAAGTCTTAATGGTGGGAGGGGCTTAAGGGGTGTGGTTACACAAAACCCAGCTCTCTCGCCAATGCCCCCAGCTCTCACAAATGCCCCCCCAGCTCTCTCACCAATGCCCACAAGTTAGTTTTCTCAGCAATGCCCCCCCAGCTCTCGCACCAATGACCCCCAACTCTCTCACCTTTTCTCCCTTCCTCTCTTACTAATGTCCCCCAGCTCTCAACAATCCCCCTCCTCTCTTACTAATGCCCCCCAGCTCTCACACCAATCCCCCTCCTCTCTTACTAATGCCCCCCCGAGTTCACACCATTCCCCCCTCCTCTCTTACTAATGCCCCCCAGCTCTCTCACCAATCCCCCTTCTCTTTTACTAATGCACCCCCTCTTACTAATGCTCCCCAAGCTCTCACACCAATCCCCCCTCCTCTCTTACTAATGCCCCCAGCTCTCTCACCAATCCCCCCCTCCTCTCTTACTAATCCCCCAGCTCTCTCACCAATCCACCCTCCTCTCTTACTAATGCCCCCCAGCTCTCACACCAATCCCCCTCCTCTCTTACTAATGCCCCCCACTCTCACCAATCCTCCCTCCTCTCTTACTAATGTCCCCAGCTCTCACACCAATCCTCCTCCTCTCTTACTAATGCCCCCCGAGCTCTCACACCAATCCCCCTCCTCTCTTACTAATGCCCCCAGCTCTCTCACCAATCCCCCCTCCTCTCTTACTAATTTCCCCCAGCTCTCTTACTAATGCCCCCCAGCTCCCTCACCAATGCCCCCCGGCTTTCTCACCAATTCCCCCTCCTCTTTTACTAATGCTCCGTAGCCCTCTCACCAATCCCACCCTTCTCTCTTACTAATGCCCCCCAATCTCTCACCAATTCCCCCCTACTCTTTTACTAATGCCCCCCCAGCTCTCTAACCAGTGCTCCTCCTGTCTTACTAATGCCCTACCCAGCTATCTCACCAAATCCCTCTCCTCTCTTACTAATGTCCTGCAGCTCTCTCCCCAACCCCCTCTTCTCTCTTACTAAATGCCCCCCCCAGCTCTCTCACCAATTCCCCCTCCTTTCTTACTAATGCCCCCCCAGCTCTCTCATCAATTCCCCCTCCTCCACTACTAATGCCCCCTCCTCTCTTATAAATGCCCCACCCCCACCTCTTTCACCTCTTCTCCTTCCTCTCCTACTAATGCCCCCCCCCAGCTCTCTCACCAATTCCCCCCTTCTCTCTTACTAATGCCCCCCAGCTCCCTCACCAATTCCCCCCTCCTCTCTTACTAATGCCCCCCCCAGCTCTCTCACCAATTTCCCCTCCTCTCCTACTAATGCCCCCCAGCTTTCTCACCAACTCCCCCTCCTCTCTTACTAGTGCCCCCAAGCTCTCTCCCTAATGCCCCCCAGTTTTCTCACCAAGTCCCCCTCCTCTTATTAATGCCCCCCCAGCTCTCTCACCAATTCCCCCTCCTGTCTTACTAATGCCCCACCCCCACCTCTCTCACCTATTCCCCTTCCTCTCCTAATGCCCCCAGCTCTCTCACAAATCCCCCCCTTCTCTCTTACTAATGCCCCCCCAGCTTTCTCACAAACTTCCCCCTCCTCTCTTACTAGTGATCCCCCCAATCTCTCACTAGTCCCCCCCCCCCCCAACTTTCTCACCAATTCCCCCTCCTCTCTTACTAATGCCCCACCCCCAGCTCTCTCACCAACCCTGCCTCCTCTTACTAATGCACCCCAGCTTTCTCACTAACTCCCCCTCCTTACTAATGCCCCCCCCACAGCTTTCTCACCAACTCCTCCTTCCTCTCATTAATGCCTCCCCAGCTTTCTCACCAACTCCCCCCTCCTCTCTTACTAATGCCCCCCAGCTCTCTCACCCACTCCCCCTCCTCTCTTACTAATGCCTCCTCAGCTTTTTCACCAATCCCCCCTCCTCTCTTACTAATGCCCCCCAGCTCCCTCACCAATCTCCCTCCATTCTTACCAATGCCCCTCATCTCTTACCATACCCCCCCCCCTTTTCTTTTACTAATGCCATCTCAGCTCTCTCACCAATCCTCCTCTCATACTAATGCCCCAGCTTTCTAATCAATCCCCTCCTCTCTTACTAATGCTTCCAGCTCTCTCACCAATCCCCCCTCCTTAGTAGTGCACCCCAGCTCTCTCACCAACTCCCCCCTCCTCTCTTAGTAGTGTTCCCCAGCTCTCTCACCAACTCCCCTCCTCTCTTAGTAGTGCCCCCCAGCTCTCTCACCAACTCCCCCCTCCTCTCATACTAGTGCCCCCCCAAGCTCTCTCATTAATGCCCCCCCCCCAGTTTTGTCACCAACTCCCCCATCCTCTCTTAGTAGTGCCCCCCAGCTCTCTCACCAACTCCCCCTTCCTCTCTTACTAGTGCCCCCCCAAGCTCTCTCACTAATGCCCCCCCCCACAGTTTTGTCACCAACTCCCCCATCCTCTCTTACTAATGTCCCCCAGCTCTCTCACTAAGTCCCCCCTCCTCTCTTACTAATGCCCCCCAGCTTTCTCACCAATTCCCCCCTCCTCTCTTACTAATGTCCACCCCCAGCTTTCTCACCAACTTCTCCCTTCTCTTACTAGTGACCCCCCCAATCTCTCTCACTAATACCCCCCAGCTTTCTCACCAACTCCCCCTCCTCCCTTACTAATGCTCCCCAGCTCTCTCACCAATCTCCCCTTCTCTCTTACCAATGCCCCTAAGCTGTCTCACCAATTCCCCCCTCCTCTTACTAATGCCCCCAAGCTCTCTCACCAATTTCCCCCTCCTCTCTTACTATAGGGTGACCAGACATCCCCGGTTTCTGGGGACAGTCCCCGGATTGAGGACACTGTCCCCGGACCAAGTCTGTCCCCAGTTTTGTCCCCGGATTGGATTTGAACAGGGGCTGGGGCAATTTCAAAGACAGCCCGTGCAGAATAAAAAAGAAAAAATCTGAATTGCACCCCCCTCCTCTGCCGCTCCTACTAGCTTATGGGGGTTTATTTTTTTCCATTATCTGTGTCCCTTTCTGATGATCATGTGCTGGTCGGAGCAGAGGGACTATTTCTTCAGTTTCGGGCGCATGCCCACTCAGCTCCGCTCGCATGTTCTTCTGCCTTGGCTCAAGTCCCAGCCAGCCGCCTGCCTGCTTATCTCCTTGCCTTCCCTGGTGGAGTGACCTTCTTCCACTCCCCACCCAGTAGTAGCCGGGGCCCGAAGAGTAAAGTCCCATACACACCATCAGATTTTCTGCTGATTTTTGTCTTCAGATTTACCAAAACCATGTAGTGCAAGGGCCCGGCTGATTGCATACAAATTGAAACTCCTAAGGTTTGACCTCATATTATATGGTTTTGGTAAATCTGAAGGAAAAAAATCAGCAGAAAATCTGATACTGTGTATGGGGCTTTAGACTTGACAGGCTGTGAGGCGGGCGGCGGCGGAGACAGGCAAAGAGTCGTCGATTGCTGCCATTACTAGTAAAAAAAAAAAAAAAAAATTTATATATACATGTCCCCGGATTTCATTTTAAAAATCTGGTCACCTTATCTTATTAATGCCCCACCCCTAGCTCTCACCAATCCCCCCTCTCTTACTAATGCTCCCCCCCAGCTTTCTCACCAACTCCTCCTCCTCTCTTACTAATGCCCCCCCCAGCTTTCTCACCAACTCCTCCTCCTCTCTTACTAATGCCCCCCCCAGCTTTCTCACCAACTCCCGCTTCCTCTCTTATTAATGTCCCCAGCTTTCTCACAACTCCCCCCTCCTCTCTTACTAATACCCCCCCAGCTCTCTTACCAACTTCCCCTCCTCTCTTACTAATGCCCACCCCCCGCTTTCTCACCCACTTCTCTCTCCTCTCTTAATAGTGACCCCCCCAATCTCTCTCACAAATGCCCCCCCAGCTTTCTCACCAACTCCCCCTCCTCTCTTACAAATTCCCCCCAGCTCTCTCACCAATCTCCCCTAAGCTCTCTCACCAGTACCCCCTCCTCTCTTACTAATGCCCCCAAGCTCTCTCACCAATTCCCCCCCTCCTCTCTTACTAATGCCCCCCACCTTTCTCACCAACTCCCCCCTCCTCTCTTATTTATGTCCCCAGCTTTCTCACAACTCCCCCCTCCTCTCTTACTAATACCCCCCAGCTCTCTCACCAACTTCCCCTCCTCTCTTACTAATGCCCCCCCCAGCTTTCTCACCAATTCCCCCGGTCCTCTCATACTAATGCCCCCCCCCCCCAGATTTTTTACCAACTCCCCCCTCCTCTCTTACTAATGCCTCCCCTGCAGCTTTCCCACAGATGCAGATTGATATTTATCCCTGTGCTTTTTTAAGCACAGTGCTGCTGACAGCTCAGAGTGTCATAACTGTAGCATGGAGCCGAGGAGGGGTTTCACAACACTTCACCGGCTCCACACTAGTTTTGACAGATGGGGAAAGAAGGCACTTCTGGCATCCCCAATGTTAGGGCAGCAAATATGGGCAATTGTGGTGCCGGGACCCAAGGCACCGACCAGCAAATGTGGACCATGTCCCCCCTGGGTTCCTGACACAAACACACAGAAGCAGACGGAGTGCTTCTGTGTGACAAGTTCAGTTCCTCTTACCTTTCACGAGTCGATCACAGGATCGGGCGGTTGAGAGGTGGGATCGGGGCCACGGCAAATGGGATCGGGGGCCCTGAGAGCTGGTGATTGGGGCCACCTGCAGATGGGATCGGGCTACTGAGAGCCGGCATGAGGACCGCTAAGAGGCAGAATCGGGGCTGAGAGGTGGCCTGCAAGTAATGTCATAGGTTGCTAGGACCCCGGCATTCCTAACAACCGGTGACTGCATGGGGAGCAGAGATTACCAGTAGATCTTGTCCCAGGAATCCTCACTTGGTGCTTTGTGTGAGAGCACACATTGCACCCATTATGGATACCACTATAGAGTGGAGCCCAGGGTTGGCTCTGGGACTTCAGCCCAGATCCGGCACTTACTTCAAATTGTGGGACAGTCCAGTGGAATCCAGGATGATTGGGAGATATGAAACCTCATCCCTGAATGGATAGGGCCCTACACACAGCATTCAGCCCTGTCCAGCCACAGCTTGCCATAGGCTTTGATAGGCTGTATGCGGTAGGACTGCCTGCTGCACCTGTGAAAGAAAAAAAAAAAATGGGGTAAGTGGCACAATCTTACTGTACCATATGGTGTAAACAAAGTAAGTGCCCTCCCACCAGGAGGGAAAAAAACCTATGCTTGTTAGGACTAGGTGTGTATAAATATACCCGTCAGTAGCAGATATGAAAGTGTAATGTGACAAAAACCGTGCTGAGTGAGAGGAAAAAAGGGGGTACCTATGTACCCATAAAAGCTTGTATGTCTATTACATCAGACAAAGAAAAATGTGTAATCTATCTAGTGAACCAAAAATGTGAACATCATACAGTCAGGTCCATAAATATTGGGACATTGACACAATTCTAATCTTTTTAGCTCTATACACCACCACAATGGATTTGAAATGAAACAAACAAGATGTGCTTTAAGTGCAGACTTTCAGCTTTAATTCGAGGGTATTTACATCCAAATCAGGTGAACGGTGTAGGAATTACAACAGTTTGTATATGTGCCTCCCACTTTTTAAGGGACCAAAAGTAATGGGACAATTGGCTGATCAGCTGTTCCATGGCCAGGTGTGCGTTATTCCCTCATTATCCCATTTACAAGGAACAGATAAAAGGTCCAGAGTTCATTTCAAGTGTGCTATTTGCGTTTGGAATCTGTTGCTGTCAACTCTCAATATGAGATCCAAAGAGCTGTCACTATCAGTGAAGCAAGCCATCATTAGGCTGAAAAAACAAAACCAACCCATCAGAGAGATAGCAAAAACATTAGGTGTGGCCAAATCAACTGTTTGGAACATCCTTAAAAAGAAAGAACGCACCGGTGAGCTCAGCAACACCAAAAGACCCAGAAGACCACAGAAAACAACTGTGGTGGATGACCGAAGAATTCTTTCCCTGGTGAAGAAAACACCCTTCACAACAGTTGGCCAGATCAAGAACACTCTCCAGGAGGTAGGTGTATGTGTGTCAAAGTCAATAATTAAGAGAAGACCTCACCAGAGTGAATACAGAGGGTTCACCACAAGATGTAAACCATTGGTGAGCCTCAAAAACAGGAAGGCCAGATTAGAGTTTGCCAAACAACATCTAAAAAAGCCTTCACAGTTCTGGAATAACATCCTATGGACAGATGAAACCAAGATCAACTTCTACCAGAGTGATGGGAAGAGAAGAGTATGGAGAAGAAAAGGAACTGCTCATGATCCAAAGCATACCATCTCATCAGTGAAGCATGGTGGTGGTAGTGTCATTGGGTGGGCATGTATGGCTGCCAATGGAACTGGTTCTCTTGTATTTATTGATGATGTGACTGCTGACAAAAGCAGCAGGATGAAATCTGAAGTGTTTCGGGCAATATTATCTGCTCATATTCAGCAAAATGCATCAGAACTCATTGGACGGCGCTTCACAGTGCATATTGACAGTGACCCAAAGCATACTGCGAAAGCAACCAAAGACTTTAAGGGAAAGAAGTGGAATGTTATTTAATGGCCAAGTCAATCACCTGACCTGAATCCGATTGAGCATGCATTTCACTTGCTGAAGACAACACTGAAGGGAAAACCCCCTAAGAACAAGCAGGAACTGAAGACATTTGCAGTAGAGGCCTGGCAGAGCATCACCAGAAATAAAACCCAGCGTCTGGTGATGTCTATGAGTTCCAGACTTCAGGCTGTAATTGACTGCAAAGGATTTGCAACCAAGTATTAAAAAGTAAAAGTTTGATGGATGATTGTTAATCTGTCTCATTACTTTTGGTCCCTTAAAAAGTGGGAGGCACATATACAAACAGTTGTAATTCCTACACCGTTCACCTGATTTGGATGTAAATACCCTCAAATTAAAGCTGAAAGTCTGCACTTAAAGCACATCTTTGTTTCACTTCAAATCCATTGTGGTGGTGTATAGAGCCAAAAAGATTAGAATTGTGTCAATGTCCCAATATTTATGGACCTGACTGTACATATAAATAGAAGGTACTAATATAGGTAAGACCTCCAGGATAACATACCAAAAAAAAAATTATATATACACATTATAGTGGGCAATAATTCAATAATGTGTCAAGAAGTCCCTGAGCAGGGTGTGACATTGGGGATTGTTCAGCTCAAGTGGATAGATGCGTTTTGGTGCAGCGAGTCCACATCAGAGAGGCATTTATAGTTAAGGGCCTGGTAGCCCACGTTTATTAAAGGAAAAAAACAAAACAAAAGTCCATCCAGGAATCCCACACAGGGGTCCAAGCTTCAATTAAACACACAAAATCCAAATGAAAATGCTAGCCCACCTGGCTACTCTTCAGCAGTATTGCTGCTATAGGAAACAGGCCCCTCAAACAAGCTGCTTGGATGCACACAGTCTTAGGCTCCTTGGTCACACACAGTTTCAAGAGCTTCAATGCACACAGCTTCTGGCTCCTTTGACGCACACAGCTTTACAGGCCTTCAATGCATACAGCTTCTGGCTCCCTGGACGCACACAGCTTTGAAGCCCTTCAACGCACACAGCATCTGGCTCCTTGGACGCACATAGCTTTGAAGCCCTTCAACACACACAGAGACACTTACTAGCAGCCACTGCTCCAACTTCACCTTCCTCCACCCTTTCTGCTCTCACCAATCCCTCGTTATATGGGCTGTGTGCACCTGGGCACACACCCTGCTGGCTGTCCACAAGACCCGGACACAGGGTTGGAGATCCCGTCCCACCCAAGACTCTGAAGGATCTCCAAATTACAGAGCCCCGTAAGGAACTAGCAAAACCTGGAGAAAACTGCCAGAGCAGTTTTCTCCATTTCAAATTTACACTCTGTAGCTCTGCACTCAGCCAATATGCAGACTCTGTGTCCACTTTAACCCCATTTTCATAGGGACAGAGCCTTGCTCTGCCACAAGGGGTATATAAAAAATATATATAGATGAAAATATGAACCAAGTCCCATACAGATTGTGCGTGAAAAAACAAAAATAATGAAATATAACAACAAAAATAATATAAAAAATATATAAATATGAAAATAAAAATAAATAAAAATATATAAAGTCCCAGGGAATAAGATGTATATCACAGGAGTGTAATTCCAAAATGGCCGGTTGTGATCCTTTTGGGTGACTTCGGGGCTCAGCAGATAAGGTCACTTAAGGTGCTCCCCCGTTGTGTCCCCACTCACCAAATGTTGTCACCCCTACAGGGGTAATAGGCATAAGTGTGTGGTCGTGGGTAGGCTTCCTCCTAGGCTTACCCGAAGTTCCATCTGTAGGTCTTTCGGGATCCACCAGCTGTCTCCACAGGTGAGGGATCACACTGGTCAGCACCTTCCCAAAAATCACTCCCAGCGTTCAGAACTGAGTCCTCATAAGAATCAAAGGGGGGACTCCCATAGTGTAGTAGTTAAAAATATATGTTTATTGCAAGAGATAAAAGTCAGTGGTTTCCCATCCAAAATGTGGGAGAACCGAAAGAAAAACACAATGATAATTAGGTAAGGGAAGCCAGGACGCAGCGTGCGTTCCACATGCGCCCTAGGCTACCTAGTGGAAATTACGTTAAAGCGTAGCCCCGCCTTATGCGTTTTGTCATTGGACGTTCTCAAAGGCGGCGCCATCTTTCTACACCTGACAGCTCTTATAGGCGTATGGGCACACAAGTTCCCCCCCTTCTCAGATAGCAACGAGTAAGCACTCAGCAGTGTTGTATGTGCATTACTGAACTAAGGGGAAAGGAGGTGGCCATGTACAGCACGCATCAAGTGGCAGTTCCCTATAGGCTAATAGAACTTGTGTGTACTGTACTCCCTAATATTCATGTTATAAACAAAAATGGCATATATAGGACAAAGGTACATAAGAGGCATATATGCATACTTAGTATGTAAAATAAAAAGGAAAATGAGAATGTTATCATTGATACAAATAAACTGCCAATTAAAATAATGAGTATATGAATAGGAGAGTGTTAGGTGGTCAGTCGTGGAATGACAGCTCCAACCACCATCCCCCTAAGAAATCAAGAATTAAGGCAGCGACAGATACTAACTGGTAAAACTTATATAAAACATATATATATATATATATATATATATATATATATATATATATATATATATATATATAATGGTATAATAAAAAACGCCCTCCCCAAGGCATGGGAGAGCTATTCTAAAGCGCAGAAGAAATGTGCGCAATAACAAGCCGACATAGTACTATATGAGATAAAGGAAGAAAAAACTAAATGAGAAAAAGGAGTAAAGTATTACAATAAAAAGGGGATAAAGATTGCAGTAAAAAAGGGGGGAATGAAATAGAGATTAGAATATGAATTATGGCCACAGGTGTAAGATTATATATCCACAAATCATATTCATAATATGATCTGTCCAATATCCACGTCCTGTGCTCAAACACTATCTATATAAGCAGTACAGCATCTCCAGGTGGAATAGGCAATGTCAGTGACCTACTGTATGGTCAAACACTGTCAATATAAGCTTAAAAACATCTCCAGGTGGAATAGGCAATCTCAGCGAGACTCAAACAAGGATTCAATTAAAAATGAGGGTATCAATAAGTTGAAGTGTATCCTCATAGTATCTATACCCATAAGCCTATACATACCACAAAGGGCATGTATTTACGCCTAGACTATATATTAACTATCAGCCCATAAGGGAAGGAATGCACAGTGCAGTAGGTCAACTGGCCCCACCAGGTGGAAGTTCAGCTTCATCTTCTTATGGCGTATATGTACCAAACCCAGATACTACCTGGTAAAACTATACCATTAAACCTAATAACTATAAAGATATATTGGGCATAACATGAAGAGAAGAAGAAAAAGGGACTTTAAGGTGCTATGCATAACCCCAAGAAATAAAGGCATGTGACCTCGATTTAAAACCCTAACAAAAAGTTTATTGATTCATAAGTTAAAAACTTTTAAAGTGTAAGGTATAGCAATCCCATTCCTAAGAAGTGGCTACTTCCTGCTAAGCCCTATTTACCATATACATATAGCATGTTGCACATATCCACAAATTATGTAATTACCGTATTTATCGGCATATAACACGCACAGGCGTATAACACGCACATTCATTTTAGGAGGGAAGTTTCAGGAAAAAAACTTACATTTTAAATAAGGAACTTTGAAGCAAAATAAGGGTAAGTGCCCATTCACAGCTTCACCGTTGCCATCAATGCAGCCTGATCAATGCCCACCTGCAGCCTCACAAGTGCCATCAATGCAGCCTTATTAGTCCACATCAATGCAGCCTCACCATTGCCATCAATGCAGCAGCCTCGCCATTGCCATCAATGCAGCAGCCTCGCCATTGCCATCAATGCAGCAGCCTCGCCATTGCCATCTATTGACTTCCTATTACAGAGGCCGCCAAGTAAACAGGAGATTCTCGCTGTATGTAATCTGATGGCACTCATCCTGCCCCCGAGGCAGCCGAAATTGAAGTATTGGCGTATAACACGCACACGCTATTTGCACCCGATTTTCATGGTGAAAAAGTGAGTGTTATACGCCAATAAATACAGTATATAAAGGATTGATGTAAGACTTGGTTAATAATGAAGGAAGATTGTCGTTGGTTCCAATGCATTTCATAATTTTAGTGCTTCATCAGGAGTCCATAAACATACTTTTTTTTTTAAGTTTTATCAATCAAGGTCACGTGTCTTCATTCTTGGGTTTATGCACAGCATAAAGTCCCTTTTTGTTCTTCTCTTCAGGTTGTTTTAATTTCATAATCAGGATGTTGTGCTATGCTTCCTATGTGTCACTTTTTGCTCTAGTTAAATACACTATATTGTCTAAAGCAGGCACGTCCAAAGTCCGTCCCGCAGGGCAAATTCCGTCCCGCGTTTCGGTTTCAAGCGGCCTGCCTGGTAATTTGGACATGTATGTCTTTTGTGGCCCCCGACGAATCCCTGAGCGCGGGGGGCCACCAAAAATATATATGCTGGCTGCCTTGGAGGGGACAGGGAGGGGGTGGGATGAGTGCCGTACATACAGGAGAATTTCCTGTTTACACGGCGGCCTCTGTAAAAGGAAGTTCCGTCTCCTGAGCTGCAATTGGACTGTTCTGTCCATAATAGGAGGCAAGGAGTTTCTCCTGAATGGTATCTGTCAGCGCTTATCCTGCCCCCCTCCCTGTCCCCTCCAAGGCTGCAGATGGGCATGAATCAGGCTGCACTGATGGCAATGGTGATTCTGCATTCATGTCAATGGGGGTGCTGCATTCATGTCAATGGTGAGGCTGCATTCATGGCAATGGGAGTGCTGCATTCATGTCAATGGGCGTGCTGCATTCATGTCAATGGTGAGGCTGCATTCACAGCAATGGGGGTGCTGCATTCATGTCAATGGGTGTGCTGCATTCATGTCAATGGTGAGGCTGCATTCACAGCAATGGGGTTGCTACATTTATCGCAATGGGGGTGCTGCATTAATGTCAATGGGGGTTCTGCATTCATGTCAATGGGGGTGCTGCATGTCAATGAGGGTAATGCATTCATGGCAATGGGGGTGCTGCATTCATAGCAATGGGGGTGCTGCATTCATGGCAATGGGGGTGCTGCATTCCTGGCAATGATGGGGCTGCATTCATGGCAATGGTGGGGCTGCATTCCTGGCAATGATGGGGCTGCATTAATGGCAATGGTGGGGCTGCATTCATGGCAATGGTGGGGCTGCATTCCTGGCAATGATGGGGCTGCATTAATGGCAATGATGGGGCTGCATTCATGGCAATCGTGGGGCTGCATTCATGGCACTGGTGGGGCTGAATTCTTGGCAGTGGTGGGGCTGAATTCTTGGCAATGGTGGGGCTGCATTCATGGCACTTGTGAGGCTGCAGATGGGCACTGATTAGGCTGCATTGATGGGCACTGACCCTTATTTTGCTTCACAGTTCTTTATTTAAAATTTTGTTTTTTTCCTGAAACTCTTAAAGTGAAGGTGCGTGTTATACGCCGATAAATATGGTATATCCAAATAACGCATCCAAGCTCATCTCTTCACCACACAACCACAAAGGCAAGAGATTTCTTGTTGGGCAGTGTATTAGTGCTCGGACGAACACACTTAGACCGAATTTTATTGGTTCGAAGAATGTCAGGCAAAATGGTCCGCCCTCACGCATGTTCACTTCATCAAATCTGGCCCTCTTTGAAAAAAGTTTGGATACCCCTTGTCTAAAGTATTGGGACACCTGCCTTGACACACACATGAACTTTAATGGCATCCCAGTCCTATGCCCCATACACACGGTCGGATTTTCCGACGGAAAATGTGTGATAGGACCTTGTTGTCGGAAATTCCGACCGTGTGTAGGCTCCATCACACATTTTCCATCGTGTGTACACAAATCCGACGGACAAAGTGCCACGCATGCTCAGAATAAATAAAAAAATAAAAATGAAAGCTATTGGCCACTGCCCCGTTTATAGTCCCGACGTACATGTTTTATGTCACCGCGTTCAGAAGGATTGGATTTTCCGACAACTTTGTGTGACCGTGTGTATGCAAGACAAGTTTGAGCCAACATCCGTCAGAAAAATCCTAGTCCGACCGTGTGTACGGGGCATTAGTCTGTAGGGTTCAATATTGAGTTGGCCCACCCTTCGCAGCTATAACAGCTTTAACTCTTCTGGGAAGGCTGTCCACAAGGTTTAGACGTGTGTCTATGGGAATGTTTGACCATTCTTCCTGAAGCATATTTGTGAGGTCAGGCACTGATGTTGGATGAGAAGGCCCGGCTCCCTGTCTCAACTCTAATTCATCCCTTAGGTGTTCTGTCAGGTTGAGGTCAGGACTCTGTGCAGGCCAGTCGAGTTCCTCCACCCCAAACTCGCTCATGATGCTTTGCTCTACATCCTCACACAGGAAAAGGGAAATTAACACATAGAGCCCAGCAAACACTAAAGGAAGCCAACCCCACATTAACAACACAGAAAGTGTCTCTAAATTATAAGCATAATAGCCGACCCTGGCTACATTCTCCCCCCACTTGAACTCTTTGGTCCCCAAAGACATGGAGACATCCATTCTAATAACTTGCTGAGAAGAAAAGGTTACTAACAAATTTAAAATCACACCAACCACAGTCTAAATTCAACTGGATTTTGCTGAAACCATTCATATATACTCTCAGTTAATTCAAACTCAGTTTTTAAACAGGCCAGGGCAATTGCAGTGTCCCACCCACTGGCGTCAGAGGTCAGAGCAGAGTCGCCCCTACCCAATTACCAGTAGGAGGTTTAGGTTTGGGAGCTTGCCTGCGAATAGTATGAGTCAGTTCATCAGAGTTCTCTCCTAGAGTATCGTAAGTGAGTCTCTTGGGAGGATGTACATCTCGCCTCAACCGAACTGGGGAATACTTCTCAGTAGGTTGAACAGGATTCTTGGTTGATCCTCTGGTATGATCAGGACTGCAAGGCTCTAAAAGGAAGATCCATAACTGCAGATTCAGAACTTGGCAGTGGGCAGGAAATATCAATCTCCTCAAGGAAAGCAGAAAGAGGTATCTGACATTCTCCATTCTCCACACCCATACAAGCATCTACAACCTCAGGCGACACTTTAGTTGGCATTCTTCCTCCCTTCTCATTCATAGTCCAGTTATCAGGTTCATTTTCTGCAAGCCACAGCCAAAAGGGCACAGCCACTACATCTTCTTCCTCTTCTTCTTCATCATCATCTCTCCTTTTTCCTGATGAGACAGTAGGGCTAGGAACTTGCGGTGGTACATAATCTTCCTCATCTTCATCCTCTTCTGACAAAACAGAAGGAATAGAAATTTGTTTCTGTGAATGAGTCCTAGATGAAATTGGCTTTGGAGGAGATGAAAAAGGTACTTGAGGCACTCTAACCACATCAGACAATGGAAGCAGATGATTTTGATGCCACATCTTCAGAGGACCTTTTTCTCCTTCAGGTCTGATTTGTTAGACTGGTAGCCCAAAAAGCTGTTTACAAATAACATAAGGTTGCGGTCGCCATCGATCAGCCAGCTTATGTTTCCCTGGTACCCCCAGGTTCTTCAACAACACACGATCTCTGGGTTGCAAATTGTGTATCATCACTTTTAAAGTGGATGTAAACCCAATGTCATCCTTTAAAAAAAATACTGCCATAGGGGTTATCTATGAGGATATACATGCCTCCTGCATGTATCCTTACCTGTCAAATGTCTCCCCTCTGTCTGTTATGAGACCCGAAAAACTGCATATTCTGTGGGTGGGTCTGTTGTCTGGAGCCCGGTGGGTGGGAGTCGTGATGTCAGTAGGCTCCCCGCCCACCTCTACACTCCCCTTGTCAATAAGCATTTTCTCCTGTGTATTTCTTACACTGAACTTCTGCTATGATCTCTAACATCCAGTGAAAAGACAGGAAAGTAACCACATGACTTCAGAATGCCAAATCATGCTGAGGTGTGGAACAGCCAATCCTTGCAGAGCTGCTGAAAAAAGGAGTGGGGGTCAGAATTAAAAAATAATGCATGTCTTAGGCTAGTGCACGAGATATGTAAATCACCTGTCACTCACAGCAAGGGGGAGGATTTGACAAAGTTTTTCTCTGTTTGTCAAGTTTTATCTCACTGAACAATAAAAGAGGATTGCTCAGATTTGGATTAACTCTTTGTGGCAAGACTGGGCTCAAATGATAGGAAATGTTATACTCTACATTATGACATAAAAGAAATTCGGGTTTACATCCACTTTAGGTCAAAGTTCCTTTTGTTTCTTGATTCCCTAGCTGAGGTATGTTCCATAGCCTTCTCATATGCTTGCCGCAGGTTCTTCCGTAATCTGTTAACATAACCTTTGTGACAGGTCAAAGAAATATTGTCAATTGAGGTGTCAAAAACTAAGTCAACAGGAAGACGGGCTTCTCTCCCAAACATGAGGCGATATGGAGAATAACCAGTGGCGTTACTCACAGTACTGTTGTAAGCATGTACCATGGCTGCAATATGATTTCCCCAGTGCTGTTTCTTCCCAACATATTCAACAAAGTTTGATTAAACCTCTCAGGCGTGGTCCGAGATTTTTTTATACCCAGCAGGGTGCACAGCTGATAGACTAGTCCACTCTCAAAGTCTCTTCCTTAATCAGAGTGAATTTGGACAGGCAACCCATAATTTACAAAGAACTTTTCAACAAGGACTTTAGCCACAGTGCTCGCCTTCTGGTCTTTGGTAGGATAGGCCTGTGCATAACGAGTGAAGTGATCAGTCACCACCAGGATGCTATTTCTTTCACTGGTATCATGTTCCAGGCACAGGAAGTCAATGCAAACCAACTCTAAAGGCTCTTGGCTCTACAAATGTCCCATAGGAGCAACCCTGGCTGGTAATGTCTTACCATGAAAAAATGCTAAACAGGAGTGACAATAACGCTCTCTCCTCTCATATTAGGCCAGTAAAACCTCTCTGATTAGGCAGGAAAGTCCTTTCTGTCCCTAAATTCTCATGATCATCATGCAAAGAGGTCGAAATGGTTGAACGATGCTTCTCAGGAAGGAATAACTGCCATTTCTCTTCTCTGTCTTCTGAAGGACCTCGCCTATACAACACTCCATCCCTAATGGGGCATACACACGGTCGGAGTTTTCGTCTGGACTGGTCCGACGGACGCTGACGGACCAAATCCGGCAGACAATCCGAACGTGTGTGGTCTGCATCGGACTTCCGACGGAACGTTTCAGTCGGAAATCCGACGTACTTTAGATTTGAAGCCTGCTTTAAATTTTTACATCGTAACTCCGCTGGACTCAGTTCCTGACGGAAAGCCCGTTCGTCTGTATGCTGGTCCGATGGACCAGATACGACGCAAGGGCAGGGTACTGCATCTTGCGCTCAGTGCAATAGGAAAAACAAATTTTCCTATTGCGGCGAGCGTGGGGCATACCAGGCCCTTAGGTCTGGTATAGATTTCAAGGGGAACCCCCTACGCCGAAAAAACGGTGTGGGGCCCCCCCAAAATCCATGCCAGACCCCGATCTGAACACGCAGCCTGGCCGGTCAGGAAAGGGGTGGGGACGAGCGAGCGGCACCCCCTCTCCTGAACCATACCAGGCCGCATGCCCTCAACATGGGGGAGGTGCTTTGGGGGAGGGGGCGCCCTGCGGCCCCCGCCACCCCAAAGCACCTTGTCCCCATGTTGATGAGGACAAGGGCCTCTTCCCGACAACCCTGGCCGTTGGTTGTCGGGGTCTGCGGGCGGGGGGCTTATCAGAATCCAGAAGCACCCTTTAATAAAGGGGCCCCCAGATCCCGGCCCCCCACCCTATGTGAATGAGTATAGGGTACATGGTACCCCTAGTTATTCACCTGGGGGAAAAAGTGTCAATAAAAAAAAACACACTACACAGGTTTTTAAAGTAATGTATTAGACAGCTCCGGGGGTCTTCTTCCAACTCTGGGGGTCTTCTTCCGACTTCGGGGGTCCCTCTGGCCTCTTCTCCTGGCGTCGGTTGGTTCTTCTTCAATCTCTCTGGCCTCTTCTCCCGGTGTTCGGCCTCTTCTCCCGGTGTCCAAGTTCTTCTGCCGGCTCCACGCGATCTTCCCCCCCGCCCACAGGGAGGGAGTGACGTACAGGTACCTTACTTTGCCTGCCCGTGCCATTCTGCCAATGTATATCATCGTGAGGTGGTCGGCAAGTGGTTAAATCTCTTTTGGACAGCTGAGGTAAGCCCTCACCTCAGACTTGCGTCAACCCACAGAGGGGTGAACTCCGATAGACTCAGCAGCAACACCTCCCTTCATCTTCTGAGCCATGCCTTGGCACAAGGCCTGCACACCTTCTTCAGTCTCATAGGCCCAATCCTCTGACTCTTCTTCTCTCCTATGAGGTCTGCGAGACAAAGCATCTGCATCTTGATTTCCTGCCCCAGTTCGGTACTTCAAACTGAACTTGAACCCAGCCAAAGTTGCCAGCCATCTGTGCCCTGTGGCATCCAATTTGGCTGATGTCAAGAGGTAGGTTAAGGGATTATTATCTGTCTTTACTACAAACTCTGCTCCATACAAATAGTCCTTCAGTTTGTCTACCACTGTCCATTTTAGAGCTAGGAAATTGTGAACAGGGTAATTCCTCTCAGTTGGTTTAAGGCTATGACTCACGTAAGCCACGGGTCTGACACCACTGTTCTGTTCTTGATAGAGAACTCCTCCCAGGCCCTCTCTACTGGCGTCCACATGAAGTTCATAAGGCTTGCCAGGATCAGCATAAGCCAAGACCAGGGCCTCAGCGAGACTCTTCTTTAACTGCCAAAATGCTCTGTCTCACTGAGGAGTCCATTGGTCCTGGACTGACTCTCCTTTCTTGCGACCACCAGACTTTTTCGCCTTGACTCCATCCTCTCCTACTCCCATGACCACTTGTAACAGCTCATTCAGGGGCCGAGCCCAAAAATCGCCAATAATAAGGGCAGAACCCCAAGAAAGATCTTAGTTCACAGTTCTTGGCCTGGGGCATGTGGTAACAGCCTCCAACGTCTGCGGATCCATGGCAACCCCTCCTGCAGAGACAACATGACCCAGATATGTGACAGAGGTTCTGTAGAATGGACACTTCTCCAAAGACAACTTCAATCCTTCTTAATGGAGTCATGAAAAAACCTTCTCTAACCTAGCTTCATGTTCTTCTAATGTTCTTCCAAACACAATGATGTCGTCAAGATACACTAACACATCTACTAGGTTCATGTCTCCTTCCGTTCTCTCCATCAATCGCTGGAAGGTCGCTTCCAGTGGCCCTATGTGGTGACAAAGCATTGATCATCTGTGCCCAGGTCCCTGACCCCAGTGACGGGTTACTTGGCTGTGAGAGTGATGAAGGTGTCGATGCCAGGCCATTTTTCTGAGGCCTTTTCCTGACCTTCCTCCAGTTCTGGAGCTCTGTTTCTTGTCAGGGTTCCCAGCTGGCTCCTTCACTGAGACCCCTGAGAGTTTCCTGCCTTCTGATCTAAGAACAGTTTTTGTAATATCTTTACAAGCTCTGCCAGCAGCTCGACACTTACTTCCTTCTTTTGACACTGCGCCTTGAAATGCTCTGGTTCCCCACACTTGAAACACTTCTGGATACCGGTTCTTTCGGCCTGTGCTTTGACCTGAGCCTCCATAACATGCAGCAAAGCTTGTTGCACCTGCTCTTGAACTTGGGCTCTGTTATCTGGTGACTTGACTGTAGTAACTTTGGGTGTGGATTGTGCCACAGTAGTCTTGGGGCACTCTCCCCACTCAGATTCCTCGTCACTTTCCGGCACACTGGTGTCCACTTGAGCTGACTGGGCTGCGACCTTCTCTGCCTTCTGGGGGGTCTTCGCCATAAGCCGGGCCTCTTGATTTTTTTCATCCAACAAGGCCTCTTCTTGCCTCACCAACTTCATCAACTCTGGGTAAGTAGGGGCCTCTCGTGTTCCTTTCAATAGTAGCCGGAGCACAATTGGATGGTTGGGCCTAGCCCCTTGCAGAATTCTTTCCAATCTGGCTCTGTCCACTTCACACGGATCAATCCCCTGTTTCAGGATGATTTGATGCAGGATTTGATCCACCCGAACAACATAATCCAATACCTCTCTCCTCGCCACTGGTGAGTATGTTCAAATTTGTACATCCAGTCTGGTCCATAGACAGCACACAGAGCTTCAATGTAGTCCATAGCCTCACAGTCTGGTTTTCCTCTTTTTAGACTCCAAATGACATCTGCTGCTGGACTCTGAAGACATTCACTGATCCGTTGTCTCTTTACAGCTTCAGACACATTCCAGTCTTATATTGCCTGCATGGCTTGATCCACCCAGCTGTCAAACTCTTCCTTGCCTTCTGGGATGGGAACACAGACTGAGAAAAATTGCAACCTCCCATACCCCTGATTACCCCTAACTCATGTCTGTGTAGAATGAAGCACAGGGCATTCCAGCTATTGGACTACCTACAACTGAGCCGTTTGCAACCAGACTTTCTTGTTGCGTCTGGGAGGGGTCTTCATCCAGATCACCTGTCAACTGCAATGGGATTACTTGACCATCAAGGCCTTCCACCAGACTTACGACACTCTTGTGAAACTCTGCTGAAATACTCTCCCTCCACTCCAAGAGAACGTACGTGCAATCCTCATCATACTCATATTTTAAGTCTAAAAGGTAAGACCCTTGATCTGGGACAGCCTTCTTCATCAACTGTCACACATCCTTGTCGAACCACCGGACACCTGGCAGTTTCAGAATTGTGGTTAGCTATGTATCCAACCGGCTCCCATGTTTTCGGCCCCAGTCAGTGGCAGTGACCGGGTCCATATTTTCTTCTACCCTAGACACATCACCTGACTTGCTCAAGTGTCCCACATGGGGTATCTCGTGGGACCTCCAAATGTAGCGGTACCCCCGTAAGGGCTGCTAATAGACTCTGTATCCCACTGATTACCTCGACTCTGCAAATCCTCCCTTACCTCTGATACCCTGGGTTCCATCATGTCACCAGCTGTGGTAGTAAGTAGAGACTCACACAGTATTAAGGAAAAAATTCAAATATGTTTACTGTATTTAAAAACACAAGACACATATACATATATCAACTTTGTCAGTAATGAAAACACTCCAATATACACTGCCCTTTATCTCAAACTTATCATATAAACACAATATATTGGTGTAAAGTCTTTTTAGCTGTGGATGAACACAAATATTAACTCAATCAAAGAAACCTATGTGAACAGGTTAACAGGAGAGTAGACACCTGGCACTATATTTTATGTGTCAGATCTCTCCCTTCTGCCTCCTCAACTCACAGGCCAGAAAAACCTGCACAATATGGAGAAACAGTATAAACAATCTTATATTCAATGGGATGGCTCCCTTTAGCAGTTCAATGCAATTAGAACAGATAAGGAGAGAAGATAACAAAAAGGTGAAAAAAGGGTATTCTTTGAAATCCAGACATCTTCAGCTAGCCTCTTTATGTTGTAGATAAAGTAATCCAGAATGGCAAAGTGTAGCAAAGCTAGCAAAGCTGTGATTTATCCTGGTAGTGTTATAACTTCCTTCTTTTATGATCCTAAAGATGTCATCTGATGTGGCTACTGAAATCAGTAATGTGTACTGAGCACAGGCATCTACTTGCTGTGTCCATTATAGAATTGGATTTAACTTCTGTGGGACTACAAGTACCACCAGCTAAACTGTGTGGGTGATGTTTAACAGCAGTGTCCTTAACTATAACATGGGCTGTGCCCGCTCACCACTCTGGAACTCAGATGTATTAGATAACAGTGCAGATGATGAATCTGAATTGCAGGTGCCTCTGGATGACCTGGAATAACCTCCGGTCCATTGCACTGAAGAAGCGATGCTGTCCGCAGAGATCCCTCTGGGTATAGCTGTCCCTATGTGTAGGCCACGAATCTTCAGCAAACTCCCTATCACACAGACCTTCTGCTGGCAGAGACAAAACAGTGTCCAGAGAGGCTGATCTAGGCCACGCCAGCCCCTTTTATGTCCTCTCCCAGCAGTCTGTTCTATTCACTCAGCATTCTGTTCCTTGTAGTTCAGATCAGTCCTCCTGGCACACAGTCACTTCACGAACTACACGTCCCATGACACTACATCCTCACACAGGAAAAAGGAAATTAACACATAGAACCCAGCAAACACTAGAGGGAGCCAACCCCACATTAACACAGAACATGTCTCTAAATTATAAGCATAATAGCCGACCCTGGTTACAAGTGTATATGCATGAAGATCCCAAATCACGATTGCCTGGATTTCTGACTTGAACCATTCCCAATAATCAAACAGATCTGCATGCAGATATTTAGGTCAATCAAAAAGAGCCAATAATAAATGCAAAATAGAATTTAATGAACCAATGTACGGCTATACAGTACGAGACATTGAGGTTCTCACAGCTGAGCTCTTTAACATTATATATTTCATGTCATGCATAGGGCTTTATTTGCTAAAGGAAAAGAGACTGTCCACTTTGCAAATTAATGTTCACTTAGTCTTAGTAATAATAAAGAGAAGTTAGGCATACTTCTTCCTAATCACATGCAATAAAAAATCATGTTATGTTTTTTTCTTTACTTTGCACATGATTGGGGTTTCAAAGTGAACGCGCTTTTATGCTTTGAACTGTCTCTCCTCCCTTTAAAAACTAATGGGTACATTAAAAGTGATATGCATTATATGGCCAAAAGTCTGTGTACACCTGACCATTACACCTCTGTAAGCTCATTGGACATCCTTTTTCAAAACCATGGTCATTAAAGTGGAGTTCCACCTAAAAATGGAACTTCTACTTTTTGGATTCCCCCCCCTTGGGTGTCACATTTGGCACCTTTCAGGGGGAAGGAGGGAGCAGATACCTGTCTAATACAGGTATTTGCTCCCACTTCCTGGCATAGATCACCGCGGTGATTGCGGCGACCTACGCCACTTCTGCCGCCTACTCTGTCCTCTTCCACCGCTGTATTCTGTGAGACACAGAATACAGCAGAGACCTGAGAGGACGCGCAGCGCGACTCACGCATGCGCAGTAGGAAACCAGGAAGTGAAGCCGCACAGCTTCACTTCCTTATTCCCTTACCGAGGATGGCGGCGGCAGCAGCCGAAAGCTGAAGGACGGATCGGCTTCGGCTGCCAACACCGCGGGCTCCCCGGACAGGTAAGTGTCCATATATTAAAAGTCAGCAGCTGCAGTATTTGTAGCTGCTGGCTTTTAATATTTTTTTTCAGCGAACCTCCGCTTTAATATGGATGTTGGTCCCTTTTTTGTGGCTATAACAGCCTTTACTCTTCCACAAAATTTTGGAGGGTGTTTGTTGGAATTTGTGCCCATTCAGCCAAAACAGTATTTGTGAGGTCAGGTACTGATGTTGGATGGTAATATCTGTATCACAATTAGTATTCTATTTCATCCTAAAGGTGTTCAGTAGGGTTGAGGTCAGGGCTCTAAAGGAAGACACTCAAGTTTCTCCATATCAAACTCATCAAACCATGTCTTTAACCACTTGCCGGCCGCCATCAAACAAAATGACGTCGGCAAAGTGGTTGTGTTATCCTGATGGGACGTCATATGACTTGGTCAGGATAACAAGCCTTTGCGCGCCCCCGGGGAACTATCACATGTACACTGACAGATCTCTTCCCCGCCTCCCCCAGCTGCAGAGCTGTTTGACAGCTCAGGGCTCAGATTGATGCTGAGGAGCTGGCCCGCCTCCTTCATTGTCAATGGTTGGGATTCGTGAGGGGGTGTAGCCAGGCAAGGGGTGACCCCGTCTGTCACTGGGGGGTGGAGCGACCGGCCTCAGGGATGATCGCACGATTCTTCTGGGCAGAGCAACATGGAGGTAAAAAAAAGGCTCTAAAAATGCTGTTTTCTTTTTTATGCAGCCACTGGACTGAGAGAAATTGGGTTGAAAACTGCTCTGCTTGATTTCTTACACTCAGGAATGTGCTAAAGAAAAAAACAGATACCATCTTAAGCTTTGTCAACTTTATTACTTCTAACTTTAGACTTTTACATATAAGTAAAAAAGTTCTGTTAGCTGACAAAGATCAAGATGGTATCTGTTTTTTCCTGTAGCACTGTCCTCACTGTAAGTTTTCAACCCAATTTCTCACAGTCCTCTGCCTGCTGTCGCCCAGTCCCCTGTTGTCGCCCAGTCCCCCTGCTGTCACCCAGTCCCCCTGCTGTCACCCAGTACTCTGCTGTCACCCAGTCCTCTGCTGTTGCCCAGTCCCCTGCTGTCACCCAGTACTCTGCTGTCACCCAGTCCCCCTGCTGTCACCCAGTACTCTGCTGTCACCCAGTCCTCTGCTGTTGCCCAGTCCCCTGCTGTCACCCAGGCCTCTGCTGATGACCAGTCTCCTGCTGTCACCCAGTCCCCCTGCTGTCGCCCAGTCCCCCTGCTGTCACACAGTCTCTCTGCTGTCACCCAGTCCTCTGCTGTCACCCAGGCCTCTGCTGATGACCAGTCTCCTGCTGTCACCCAGCCCCCAGCTATCGCCCAGTCCCCTGCTGTCACCCAGTCCCTCTGCTGTCACCCAGTCCTCTAAAAACAAAAAAAATTAAATGTTGGCAACTATGCTCGCTGTGTATGGCAGTTCAATGAGGGGGCAACAAACATCACAGGGGGGTATAGACATGGCCTGTGCTAGACTATTTTGCGCCCTTTCTATACTGTATAGAAATTATATTTTAGAGGTACAGAAGTTTTGTTTTTTTGGGGGATTGCAAGTAGCTGGTCTTGCCTAGGGCGCAAAATAGTCTTGCACAGGCCCTGGCCCCATCAGAGCCAGACAAATAGTACTAGCAGTGGGACAAGGGAGTCGGGCTGAGTGGGCACAGGCAGTCCAGCATGTGGCAGCATCTTTGGTTCCGCCTGCAAGCTGGGCTGTCACCACCTCTCCTGAGCCTCCCTGAGTGATTGAGCAAGCTAACGCAGAGGGGGGCGCCAAAGCTCAAGTGCCGATGATGAGCGGGTCTGAAGAGAAGAAACTGGGCTGCCCCTCCCCCCTCAAGCCGCCGCTGTCAGAAGAGGGCTCTGTTTCTTGCCTATCCCCCTCCTCCTGTCAGCAGTGGGGAGGGCAGCTGTGTCTCTGGAGAGGAACCGGTGGCCAAATTTAGAGTGTCACTTGTCACACGCTGAATCTGGTGACAGGATGGGTGGCAAGTGACACGCTAAATCTGGTGACGGGATGGGTGGCAAGTGACACACTAAATCTGGTGACGGGATGGGTGGCAAGTGACACGCTAAATCTGGTGACGGGATGGGTGGCAAGTGACACGCTGAATCTGGTGACGGAATGGATGGCAAGTGACACGCTGAATCTGGTGGCAGGGGACGGGTGGCAAGTGACACGCTGAATCTGGTGGCAGGGGACGGGTGGCAAGTGACACGCTGAATCTGGTGGCAGGGGACAGGTGGCAAGTGACACGCTGAATCTGGTGGCAGGAGACGGGTGGCAAGTGACATGCTGAATCTGGTGGCAGGGGACGGGTGCCAAGTAACACGCTGAATCTGGTGGCAGGGGACGGGTGGCAAGTGACACGCTAAGTCTGGTGACGGGATGGGTGGCAAGTGACACGCTGAATCTGGTGACGGGATGGGTGGCAAGTGACACGCTAAATCTGGTGACGGGATGGGTGGCAAGTGACACGCTGAATCTGGTGACGGAATGGATGGCAAGTGACACACTGAATCTGGTGACGGAATGGATGGCAAGTGACACACTGAATCTGGTGGCAGGGGACGGGTGGCAAGTGACACGCTGAATCTGGTGGCAGGGGACGGGTGGCAAGTGACACTCTGAATTTGGTGACAGGTGACGATGGCAAGTGACACGCTGAATCTGGTAGCGGGATGGGTGGCAAGAGACACGCTGAATCTGGTGACGGGGCGGTGACAAGTGACACACTGAATCTGGTGGCAGGGGACAGGTGGCAAGTGACACGCTGAATTTGGTCACAGGTGATGATGGCAAGTGACATGCTGAATCTGGTGGCAGGGGACAGGTGGCAAGGGACACACTGAATCTGGTGGCAGGAGACGGGTGGCAAGTGACACGCTGAATCTGGTGGCAGGGGACAGGTGGCAAGTGACACGCTGAATCTGGTGGCAGGAGACGGGTGGCAAGTGACATGCTGAATCTGGTGGCAGGGGACGGGTGCCAAGTGACACGCTGAATCTGGTGGCAGGGGACGGGTGGCAAGTGACACGCTAAGTCTGGTGACGGGATGGGTGGCAAGTGACACGCTGAATCTGGTGACGGAATGGATGGCAAGTGACACGCTGAATCTGGTGACGGAATGGATGGCAAGTGACACTCTGAATCTGGTGACAGGGGATGGGTGGCGAGTGACACGCTGAATCTGGTGACAGGTGACGATGGCAAGTGACACGCTGAATCTGGTGATGTGACATGGCAAGTGACATGCTGAATCTGGTGGCAGGGGACGGGTGGCAAGTGACACGCTGAATCTGGTGGCAGGGGACGGGTGGCAAGTGACACTCTGAATTTGGTGACAGGTGACGATGGCAAGTGACACGCTGAATCTGGTAGCGGGATGGGTGGCAAGTGACACGCTGAATCTGGTGACGGGGCGGTGACAAGTGACACGCTGAATCTGGTGGCAGGAGACGGGTGGCAAGTGACATGCTGAATCTGGTGGCAGGGGACAGGTGGCAAGTGACACGCTGAATCTGGTGGCAGGAGATGGGTGGCAAGTGACATGCTGAATCTGGTGGCAGGGGACAGGTGGCAAGTGATGCTGAATTTGGTCACAGGTGATGATGGCAAGTGACACGCTGAATCTGGTGGCAGGGGACAGGTGGCAAGTGACACGCTGAATCTGGTGGCAGGAGACGGGTGGCAAGTGGCACGCTGAATCTGGTGGCAGGGGACAGGTGGCAAGTGACACGCTGAATCTGGTGGCAGGAGACGGGTGGCAAGTGACATGCTGAATCTGGTGGCAGGGGATGGGTGGCAAGTGACACGCTGAATCTGGTGGCAGGGGACGGGTGGCAAGTGACATGCTGAATCTGATGGCAGGGGACAGGTGGCAAGTGACACGATGAATCTGGTGGCAGAGGGCGGGTGGCAAGTGACACGTTGAATCTGGTGGCAGGGGACGGGTGGCAAGTGACACGCTAAATCTGGTGTCAAGGGATGGGTGGCAAGTGACACACTGAATCTGGTGACACAGGACGGTGGCAAGTGACATGCTGAATCTGGTGACAAGGGACCAGTGGCAAGTGACACGCTGAATCTGGTGACAAGGGACCGGTGGCAAGTGACATGCTGAATCTGGTGGCAAGGGACTGGTGGCAAATGACACGCTGAATCTGGTGGCAGGGGACACTAGCAAGTGACACGCTGTAAAGTAGAAATTTTCTTACTTTCATTCTTGAGAGTAGGTGCATAAATTGGGGCAAATTCGTAGGGGCCCCATAGCATTACTTTGCCCAGGGGCCCATGATGATGTTAAGATGGCTCTGATAGTGTTGCATGACTGCGCAATTGTCATTTAAACAGCGACATCGCTGAAAGCTGAAAATTGGCCTGGGCAGGAAGGGGGGAAGTGCCCAGTATTGAAGTGGTTAAGAAGCTGGCTTGGTAGACTGAGGCACAGTCATGTTGAAACAGAAAAGGGTCTTCCCCAAACATGTCACAAGATTGGAAAAAAAACAATTGTCTAAAATGTTATTGTATGCTGTAGCTTTCAGTGAAGCCTTCACTGGGAACATCTGAAGTGAATCATTTGGAGAGGTGTCTACAAACCTTTGGTCATATAGTGTATGTGTGATAATCAGGTGTTCACAAACCATATCATGTATACTACTGCCCATGCTCCCATGTAATATGTCCCTGTGCCGTGTGCAGGCTTCCATACTGCCCAGTGGATGTTTGGCTGTGAGCTGAGAGATGACGGAAGCACTGATGGCTTTACACAGTTGGGATATGATGGGAGAGATGTCATCTTCCTGGATAAAGACAGAGGACTCTATATCCCAATCATACATGAGGCTCAGCTCAGTACACAGGAATGGAACAGTCCGGAGGTGAGATGGGGGAAGAAACAGAAGGATTACCTGGAGAATGAATGTATTGAACAATTGAAGAAGTTAAGTGAATATGGAAGAGAAGATCTAGAGAGGAGAGGTAAGTGCACTATCTGCACCGTCATCAAACAGTCATACACAATCATACAACTTCTATAGGTCGTTTCTGTGGCATTACCTGTAAATGATATCTTTATAAACAGCACATTCTTTTGATTTTTATATCAGTGCCTCTATTGGGGAGATTACACAATCACTAATAATAGGGACAGTCACTAATATTAACCCAACACGACTCTAAAGACCTGTTTAAATATGCGGCTATCATTGCCTCCTCTCTGAAAAGCAATCTGCACCTTCTTTTCAGAGGGTTTTTGACAGGTGAGGAGGTGATATGTCACCTTCTCACCGCCTGTTTAATCTCTCAAAATGCTGACCCCACTGTATCACGCGATGAGCATTGAATGTGGTTGGAGGGTGCTTGCAGTGCGGCCTCATACACTTAAAAATTAAAAGTCAGCAGCTACAAAAACTTTTAATAAACACACACTCACCTGTCCCAGGATCCAGGGCTGTGCTCACGCAAACTTTTTTCCACTGGTTTATGGTTCCCAGTGGCCGGCATCTTAACTCTGTGCAACTGGCTGTGACAGCTTGCAGCGTCACAGCTGGCTGCCCACTGCACATACACGAGCCACGTTGCGCATTGTGAATGGTCCTGCTGAATTCTGGGATCTGTGACATGTCCCAGAAGACTGCGGGGAGGGATGGTTTCCACATGGATTGCCAAGACAAAACCAGGTACCCCCCCAAAAAAAGATGTGCCAAATGTTAAAGAGGAGTGGGCGAGGAGGACTTAAAGTGAAATTTCCCCAATTAAGTGAAGTTCTGTACTAAATAGGTTGCATTCTGTGGCAGTATTGCTTGTCAAATGCAGCATGCAGTTTACTTTTTGCCTCAGCCACGAAGCAAAGAGTAGTGGCCACAGATCGTGTAAAGCCCGGAGTGGCTGCATGCCCTTCTTTAGGTGTATGGTTGGGGTGGTAAAACCATGGTCCAACTGTCTGCTTTTATCACTCCTTTGGTCACCTGATTGACTGAGCCCTAACTATAGCATTAAAGCTGAACTGTGGGATAAACTGATATTGTCTGAATACAAGAGGCATGTGTATTTCTTTAATTTTCAATATCATTTTTATTAGAGATTTTAGGCATACATGGAGGCAGATAAAATAAATAGTGCAGCGCAAATAAAAATTGAGAGAAAAAGTCCATCCAACAGTAATGAGGAACTACAAGTCCCAGAATGGAAGACGAGATCCCTTGTGAAGGAAGGTGAGGTCCAATCCACTGGTGATAAATAGGTGACAGAACCCTCTACACACAAAGCCAAATGCGCTTACCAGAACAGGTGGACCTGGAGGCAGTGCAGTACAAGACAATAACATAAATAAAATCCAACAATAAAATAAAACATAAAATAACATTAAAATTCAAGTAATCTTGTCAACAGTTGTCTTTTGCTGAAACTATTTTAGATGACTATATTTGTACATACTAAGATTTTCCCTAAACCTAGGGTTTCCGTTTCTGAAGTTTCAGTGGTTAATAACCACTTAAGGACTGCCCACCGCATATATACTGCGGCAGGGTGGCTCTATTGCGTGAAACAATGTACCTGTACATTGTTTTATGCAATAGATAGTGTTGGCATGCGCGTGCACGCTGCACGGAGAAGTGGATGCGCGTGTCCGGTGGACCCGATGTCCGCCGGCCACCCGCGTTCTCTTCACAGAGAGGCAGAACGGGGATCTGAATATGTAAACAAGGCAGATCCCCATTCTGTCAGGGGAGGGCATGGAGATTGTCTGTTCCTAATAATCAGGAACAGCGATCTCTGTGTTCTTCCTGTCAGTACTTCCCCCACATAGTTAGTAGGCATTCCCAGGGAACACATTTAACCCTTTGATCGCCCCTGATGTTAACTCCTTCCCTGCCAATGTCATTTATAAGGTGATTAGTGCATTTTCATAGCACTTTTTATTTCGGTACAGCGTCACACACCCACGCAATTGTCAGTTAAAATAACGCCTGGCCAGGAAGGGGGTAAATCCTTCCGGGGCTGAAGTGGTTAAGTAAGCAAATAACAGGTAGGGAGATTGCATCTTGGGTTTCAGTGTCCCTCATAGGAGGGTGATGGTTAAATGAGAGAGAGAGAGGCTAAAGTTAGATAGGTAGAGGGGTTCCTGTAACTTTGTTGTACTTCATAACCGCTTTCTGGTTTTACCTATTTCTCTCTCTCAGTGCCCCCAGAGGTGAAGGTGTGGGGTCATCGTCAGTCGGATGATGTGACCAGACTTCAGTGCCTGGTGTACGGGTTTCACCCCCGACCTGTGGATGTGAAGTGGATGAGGAATGGGGAAGATGATGTTCCTTCAGATGAAATGAGTCCAATTCTCCCCCATCCTGATGGCACCTATCAGATCAGAGTCAGTGTGGAAGTGCCAACAAGGGAGGGAGATACTTACTCCTGTCATGTGGACCACAGCAGTCTGAAGGAGATTCTCATTGTGAATTGGGGTGAGTTGAACAATAGAAAACAAGAAATAAGCTTTGTGTAAACAGATAACATTTTCCTTCAAAACTGACCTGAAACATATGCTTCCACTCCTGAGGGTGTTTTTATAGAGTACTAAGTTTATATTTGCACTAGGGTTGCACCGATACTAGTATCGGTATTGGTGCTGATACCGAGTATTTGCACAAGTATCGGTACTCATGCAAATGCACCCATACCTGAAACCGATACTTTCAGGCTCGGTTCTTTGAGCTGTCAGTGGGGTCTCCCCTGTTGACAGCTAAAGTGTTAAAGAAGTCCGGTAATTGGAGCTGTGAAAAAAAATAAAGCAGTTGGCAATGTTTATTAACAACATTGCTCAGCCGCTGAAACGCTAAAATAAAAAGAAACATTGTTTCTTTTTGTATCTTTCTGTTTCTTCATCTGCAGATCAAAGGGATGAACAAATGTTCCTCTGTTTAACCCCTTATTAACCCCTAATCTACTCTAATCAGCCTTAATTAACTCTCCTCCATTTAATTGTTATTTTCCTGCTTTTTTTTTGTTCACGTCTATTTTATAAATGATTAACAATGAAATGTTTTTATTTGTTTGCTTTGTTGGTGAATATTTTTACATATATATATATATATATATATATATATATATATATATATATATATATATATATATATATATATATATATATATATATATTAACATATATTTACACATTTCACATTGAAAAAGCACAAAATTAAAAACAAAACTCTGTTTATTTCATTTGTAAATAACTTTTCAATGCTTTGTACCATTGCTGACAGCTGAAGTTAAAACAACAGTTGCGGCACGTATCGGTAATTGGTATCGGTACTTGTATTCGTTGTGAAAAAAAATGGTATCAGTGCATCCCTAATTTGCACAATGTTGGTTAAACATCCTTCCCTTCCCTTTTTATTTATTCCCCCTTTTCCTTACTATGTCCTTTATCCATGTTAGAATTTTGTTAATACTTCCTAGATCCTGGGCTAGCATTTATACACTTGGTGTTTGATTTTGTATTCCTTAATCACTTGACGAACGCCTCACGCCGATATACGATGGCAGAATGGCACGGGCAGGCAGAATCACGTACCTATACGTGATCTGCCTCCCGCGGGCGGGGGGTCTAATCAGACCCCCCCCCCCAGTGCCCGAGGTGGTCGGCTTGTGACTGGGAGCAATGAGAGGTGAGGGGGAGACCATCCGTTCGTGGCCTCCCCCTCGCAATCGCTCCCAGCCAATGAGAATCTTCCTTTGCTGCTGTATGCTAAACAGCAGCAAAGGAAATGATGTCATCTCTCCTCGGCTCGGTATTTTCCGTTCCGGCGTCGAGGAGAGAAGACATCACTGTGAGAGTAAAACACACATACACTCAGTAGAACATGCCAGGCACACATTACACCCCCGATCCCCCCCTGATCGCCCCCCAATCACCCCTCCCACCCCCTGTCACACTGACACCAAGCAGTTTTTTTTTTTGTTTTTTTTTCTGATTACTGCATGGTGTCAGTTTGTGACAGTTAGTGTGGTATGGCAGTTAGTGTTAGCCCCCTTTAGGTCTAGGATACCCCCAACCCCCCCTAATAAAGTTTTAACCCCTTGATCACCCGCCATCGCCAGTGTCACTAAGCGATCATTTTTCTGATCGCTGTATTAGTGTCGCTGGTGACGCTAGTTAGGGAGCTAAATATTTAGGTTTGCCGTCAGCGTTTTATAGCGACAGGGACCCCCATATACTATCTAATAAAGGTTTTAACCCCTTGATTGCCCCCTAGTTAACCCTTTCACCACTGATCACCGTATAACTGTTACGGGTTAGTTCGTTTATTTTTTATAGTGTCAGGGCACCCGTAGTTTATTACGGAATAAAGGTTTAGCCCCCTGATCACCCAGTGGTGATATGCGTCGCCCCAGGCAGCGCTAACACCCACACACGCAGCATACGCCTCCCTTAGTGGTATAGTATCTGAACGGATCAATATCTGATCCGATCAGATCTATACTAGTGTCCCCAGCAGTTTAGGGTTCCCAAAAACGCAGTGTTAGCGGGATCAGCCCAGATACCTGCTAGCACCTGTGTTTTGCCCCTCCGCCCAGCCCAGCCAAGTGCAGTATCGATCGATCACTGTCACTTACAAAACACTAAACGCATAACTGCAGCTTTCGCAAAGTCAGGCCTGATCCCTGCGATCGCTAACAGTTTTTTTGGTAGCGTTTTGGTGAACTGGCAAACACTAGCCCCAAGCAGCGTCAGGTTAGCGCCAGTACTGCTAACACCCACGCACGCACCGTACACCTCCCTTAGTGGTATAGTATCTGAACGGATAAATATCTGATCCGATCAGATTTATACTAGCGTCCCCAGCAGTTTAGGGTTCCCAAAAACGCAGCGTTAGCGGGATCAGCCCAGATACCTGCTAGCACCTGCATTTTGCCCGTCCGTCCGGCCCAGCCCAGCCCACCCAAGTGCAGTATCGATCGGTCACTGTCACTTACAAAATACTAAACACATAACTGCAGCGTTCGCAGAGTCAGGCCTGATCCCTGCGATCGCTAACAGTTTTTTTTTTTGGTAGCATTTTGGTGAACTGGCAAGCACCAGCGGCCTAGTACACCCCGGTCGTAGTCAAACCAGCACTGCAGTAACACTTGGTGACGTGGCGAGTCCCATAAGTGCAGTTCAAGCTGGTGAGGTGGCAGGCACAAGTAGTGTCCCGCTGCCACCAAGAAGAAGACAAACAGGCCCGTCGTGCCCATAATGCACTTCCTGTTGCATTCGCCAATCCTAATTGGGAACTTACCGCTTCTGCAGCACCGGTACTTCCCCCATTCACATCCCCAACCAAATGCAGTCGGCTGCATGAGAGGCATTTTTATGTCCTCCCGAGTACCCCTACCCAACGAACCCCCCCAAAAACAGATGTTGTGTCTGCAGCAAGCGCGGATATAGGTGTGACACCCGCTATTATTGTCCCTCCTGTCCTGACAATCCTGGTCTTTGCATTGGTGAATGTTTTGAATGCTACCATTCACTAGTTGAGTATTAGCATAGGGTACAGCATTGCACAGACTAGGCACACTTTCACAGGGTCTCTCAAGATGCCATCGCATTTTGAGAGACCCGAACCTGGAACCGGTTACAGTTATAAAAGTTAGTTACAAAAAAAATGTATTAAAAAAAAAAAACACAAACAAAAATATATAAAAAAAAAAATAGTTGTCGTTTTATTGTTCTCTCTCTCTCTCTCTATTCTCTCTCTATTGTTCTGCTCTTTTTTACTGTATTCTATTCTGCAATGTTTTTATTGTTATTATGTTTTATCATGTTTGCTTTTTGGGTATGCAATTTTTTATACTTTACCGTTTAATGTGCTTTATTGTTAACCATTTTTTTGTCTTCAGGTACGCCATTCACGACTTTGAGTGGTTATACCAGAATGATGCCTGCAGGTTTAGGTATCATCTTGGTATCATTCTTTTCAGCCAGCAGTCGGCTTTCATGTAAAAGCAATCCTAGCGGCTAATTAGCCTCTAAACTGCTTTTACAAGCAGTGGGAGGGAATGCCCCCCTCCCCCACCGTCTTCCGTGTTTTTCTCTGGCTCTCCTGTCTCAACAGGGAACCTAAGAATGCAGCCGGTGATTCAGCCATAGAGCTGATCAGAGACCAGAGTGGCTCCAAACATCCCTATGGCCTAAGAAACCGGAAGCTACGAGCATTTTATGACTTAGATTTTGCCGGATGTAAACAGCGCCATTGGGAAATTGGGGAAGCATTTTATCACACCGTTCTTGGTGTGGTCAGATGCTTTGAGGGCAGAGGAGAAATCTAGGGTCTAATAGACCCCAATTTTTTCAAAAAAGGGTACCTGTCACTACCTATTGCTATCATAGGGGATATTTACATTCCCTGAGATAACAATAAAAATGATTTAAAAAAAAATGAAAGGAACAGTTTAAAAATAAGATAAAAAGCAAAAAAATAATAAAGAAAAAAAAAAAAGCACCCCTGTCCCCCCCTGCTCTCGCACTATGGCGAACGCAAGCATCGGTCTGGCGTCAAATGTAAACAGCAATTGCACCATGCATGTGAGGTATCACCGCGAAGGTCAGATCGAGGGCAGTAATTTTAGCAGTAGACCTCCTCTGTAAATCTAAAGTGGTAACCTGTAAAGGCTTTTAAAGGCTTTTAAAAATGTATTTATTTTGTTGCCACTGCACGTTTGTGTGCAATTTTAAAGCATGTCATGTTTGGTATCCATGTACTCGAAAAAGAAAAAACACTGAGGAGAAGGAAGGGAGTTGCTGCTCACCCCTTGGATGTTAAAACAGAAAAGAAAGAAGGTTTCCCCACAGCGGGGTTTTTAGGCAGCACAATAATGGATGTAGTCAATGTTGTAAGAAAAAATATAACAATTTTATTGAAAGCTGTACCAAAAAAGGTTAAAAACAATGAGCTCCAGTGGGGAGTGCTTAAAAACTAAATAGCTGAACATACATAGCAGACATATATTCATAACACAATTCCTATCATGAACATAAGACCTGACGCGTTTCAACCCTTAATAGTTGGGGTCTTCTTCAGAGGTTCGGTCTGCTAAAAAGAACATATAAATGACATTGGTATATACATACATAACTTTCATTGCATAGTATAGTAGTAATTACATTCATGATGCAATACACCAATATAGAATAGTTACCAGAAAGGATGTATGTCCAACAAGCGAAGGAAAACTTCCCACATGGAGATCCCTTAAAATGATATGCTGTATTTCCCTCTCAAACCAAAAGGGGGCACAAGATGTCTCCACCGCCACCTCAACCCAGACCGGGGTAGTGAGAGGCAAAGTGACTTACAAGAGGCCACACACTCGGGCGCCGCCCGCCACAGCAAGAAGCTGGCCAACGGGCACTAGGAACACCTAGGATGAAAAATTGATGGGACAGACTAAATACACACCCCAAAAAAAAAAAAAAAAAAAAATAAAAAAAAATAAATAAAAAAAAAAAAAATTTTCCTTTGCTTGTTGGACATACATCCTTTCTGATAGGAATTGTGTTATGAATATATGTCTGCTATGTATGTTCAGCTATTTAGTTTTTAAACACTCCCCACTGGAGCTCATTGTTTTTAACCTTTTTTGGTACAGCTTTCAATAAAATTGTTATATTTTTTCTTACAACATTGACTACATCCATTATTGTGCTGCCTAAAAACCCCGCTGTGGGGAAACCTTCTTTCTTTTCTGGTATCCATGTACTCGGCCTAAGATCATCTTTTTTATTTCATCAAACATTTGGGCAATATAGTGTGTTTTAGTGCATTCAAATTTTAAAAAGTGTGTTTTTTCCCCAAAAAATGCGTTTGAAAAATCGCTGCGCAAATACTGTGTGAAAAAAAAAAATGAAACACCCACCATTTTAATCTGTAGGGCATTTGCTTTAAAAAAAATATAATGTTTGGGGGTTCAAAGTAATTTTCTTGCAAAAAAAAAATTATTTTTTCATGTAAACAAAAAGTGTCAGAAAGGGCTTTGTCTTCAAGTGGTTAGAAGAGTGGGTGATGTGTGACATAAGCTTCTAAATGTTGTGCATAAAATGCCAGGACAGTTCAAAATGACCCCATTTTGGAAAGTAGACACCCCAAGCTATTTGCTGAGAGGCATGTCGAGTCCATGGAATATTTTATACTGTGACACAAGTTGCGGGAAAGAGACAATTTTTTTTTTTTTTTTTTGCACAAAGTTGTTACTAAATGATATATTGCTCAAACATACCATGGGGAATATGTGAAATTACACCCCAAAATACATTTTGTTGCTTCTCCTAAGTATGGGGATACCACATGTATGAGACTTTTTTGGAGCCTAGCCGCGTACGGGACCCCAAAAATCAAGCACCGCCTTCAGGCTTTCTAAGGGCGTAAATTTTTGATTTCACTCTTCACTGCCTATCACAGTTTCGGAGGCCATGGAATGCCCAGGTGGCACAAAACCCCCCAAATGACCCCATTTTGGAAAGTAGACACTCCAAGCTATTTGCTGAGAGGTATAGTGAGACCTCACTTTTTGTCACAAAGTTTTGAAAATTGAAAAAAGAACAATTTTTTTTTTTCTTGTCTTTCTTCATTTTCAAAAACAAATGAGAGCTGCAAAATACTCACCATGCCTCTCAGTAAACAGCTTGGGGTGTCTACTTTCCAAAATGGGGTCATTTGGGGGGGTTTGTGCCACCTGGGCATTCCATGGCCTCCGAAACTGTGATAGGCAGTGAACAGTGAAATCAAAAATTTACACCCTTAGAAATCCTGAAGGCGGTGATTGGTTTTCGGGGCCCCGTACGCGGCTAGGCTCCTAAAAAGTCCCACACATGTGGTATCCCCATACTCAGGAGAAGCAGCTAAATGTATTTTGGGGTGCAATTCCACATATGCCCATGGCCTGTGTGAGCAATATATCATTTAGTGACAACTTTGTGCAAAAAAAAAATGTGTCACTTTCCCGCATTTTGTGTCAAAATCTAAAATATTCGATGGACTCAACATGCCTCAAAGCAAATAGCTTGGGGTGTATACTTTCCAAAATGTGGTCATTTGGGGGGGGTTTATGCCATCTGGGCATTTTATGGCCTTCAAAACTGTGATAGGTAGTGAGGAGTAAAATAAAAAATTTACGCCCTTAGAAATCCTGAAGGCAGTGATTGGTTTTCGGGGCCCCGTACGCGGCTAGGCTCCCAAAAAGTTCCATACATGTGGTATCCCTGTACTCAGGAGAAGCAGCTGAATATATTTTGGGGTGCAATTCCACATATGCTCATGGCCTGTGTGAGCAATATATCATTTAGTGACAACTTTTTGTAATTTTTTTTTTTGTCATTATTCAATCACTTGGGACAAAAAAAATTAATATTCAATGGGCTCAACATGCCTCTCAGCAATTTCCTTGGGGTGTCTACTTTCCAAAATGGGGTCATTTGTGGGGGTTTTGTACTGCCCTGCCATTTTAGCACCTCAAGAAATGACATAGGCAGTCATAAATTAAAGGCTGTGTAAATTCCAGAAAATGTACCCTAGTTTGTAGACGCTATAACTTTTGCGCAAACCAATAAATATACACTTATTGACATTTTTTTTACCAAAGACATGTGGCCGAATACATTTTGGCCTAAATGTATGACTAAAATTGAGTTTATTGGATTTTTTTTATAACAAAATTAGAAAATATCATTTTTTTTCAAAATTTCCGGTCTTTTTCCGTTTATAGCGTAAAAAATAAAAAAGGGAGAGGTGATCAAATACCATCAAAAGAAAGCTCTATTTGTGGGAAGAAAAGGACGCAAATTTTGTTTGGGTACAGCTTTGCATGACCGCGCAATGCCAAATTGTAAAAAGTGCTCTGGTCCTTAAGGGGGTAAATCCTTCCGGGGCTGAAGTGGTTAAACCTCAATATGAAAAAAAAAAAAAACTGACCTGAAGCCATCTCCCCATCCTGTTCCCTAACTGAACATGTGAATATGTGACACTTGGTGCTTTAGCTCCACACTGAAGTACAGAAACACAGGATGATCAGCTGGCCATTTGGACTAATTTTGAGCCCTTTCAGGAATTGTGTTACAGTCAGGGACTAAAAAACCCGAGGGATAGGTGGTTGGTTTCCAATCTACTTTATAAGCCAAACATGCCCCATTTATATTTGAACTCTCCTAAGAATTTATATAAACAAATTGTATTCATGGCCAGCTACATGAGGTCCACTCATGAGTGATCTAAGCCAACCTGTCTGTTTTTTTTCTAAAATATATCTAAACCCAAGAACCACGGTCTCCAAACTTCAACCCGAGCACCTGACGTGACCCTTTGCTAGCCTTTATCTGGCCCTTACACTATGTTACTATGTAACTAATGATGGGGCACTATTGCTCTGACTGACACTAATGATGGGGCACTATTCCTCCCACTGACACCAATGATGGGACACTATTCCTCCTCCTACTGATCACCAACCCTAAGGCAATGTTTATTCTCCCCGATGCTGGGCCCGGGACATTTTCTACCTCCACTGACCACCACAATCCAGCCCCCCTGAAGTCTGAAGGATAGTAAACTGGCCCTTTGTTTTAAAAGTTTGGAGACCCCTGCCCAAGAACAAAAATGTCTTATGCCCTGTACACACGATCGGACATTGATCGGACATACCGACATCAAAATCCATGGATTTTTTCCGACGGATGTTAGCTCAAACTTGCCTTGCATACACACCGATCATTCTGAACGCGGTGACGTAAAACACGTACGTCGGGACTATAAACGTGGCAGTAGCCAATAGCTTTCGTCTCTTATTTTATTCTGAGCATGCGTGGCACTTTGTGCGTTGGATTTGTGTACACACGATCGGAATTTAAACGATCGGATTTTGTTATTGTAAAATTTTATAGCCTGCTCTCAAACTTTGTGTGTCGGAAATTCCGATGGAAAAAGTCCGATGGAGCCCACACATGATCGGAATTTCCGACAACACAATCCGATCGCACTTTTTCTGTCGGAAAATCTGACCGTGTGTACAGGGCATAATAGTGCAGCTTTCCTGTCTTTAGATATGGTAGCTAAGCAAATTTCTGCAAGTATTGAAAATACTGATCAGTCCTGCTAGAAATCAAGTTCTTTTTACCTTCCTGTGTACTGAACTAAAAAAACTAAGAATGCAATCAGATTTCCCACTTATCTTCTGTGAACTACAAAACACCTACCCACATGTAATTGAGAGGAGGTGTTTGTAGTCCAAATCAGAGAAGCAACCTAGGGGGACAACACTGTTCCTTTATAGGTACAGTGAGTCACCCTTGGACAAAAAGGTGTTATGTTGGCAGGATCACCAGGTAAACATAAAGGGGAAAACACATCTAAGGATTGGTAAGCTGAAATATATTTACATTTTGTTTTTGGGATTATATGTGTTTTAAATGTTGCGTGTCCAATGAAGAAAACCACTCAATGTTATTTCAGGTCACTGACTCTAATGCTCAGGACACTTTCCCAAATCTATCAATCAGGCTCCACCCTGGATCCCTTTGCATAGATCATTAACAAGGAAAAACTCCCATTTGCCTGGGGTACCACCCCAAACACCTGCCAGCAGAGCTGCTGATAGAAATTGTGAGCCCCCGTACAGACTACCTGACAGGGCCCCCCTCCCCCCAAGAAAATATTGAAGCTATATTTCGCTAAAAATACAATAAAATCATAATTATTAGCAGACACAAATGAAACATAATTTACAGAATTCCTGCTAAATCTAAAAGATAAAACTGAGTTAATAAATAGAAATGAAGATGAGATGAAAAAAATATAGCAGTTGAAAGCTCCAGGATCAGAGAGAGAGAGGGAGAGAAAACAAAGATCCAGAGATAACAAACTCAGGAGCAGAGCTAACATTAGAGCCAGCAAGAGGAGGGGGTCCGCACAGTGAGGGGGATTAGTGAGGGACCACTGTCTTTCTCAGCAGGTAAAAGCTGGCAGCCAGGAGAGGGGGAGAGACCAGCTTTCAGCTGCTGGAGGAAGAGTTCTGTAATTGTCATCCATCACTAATCCCCCTCCCTGCGTGGGCCCCCCGTGCGCTCGTGCCCCCTACAAGAGGACTGGTGGTCCCCCCTATCAGTGGTCCTGCCTGCCAGTTACAGAATTAAAGAAGATCTTCGGTAATTAAAAAAATAAAAATAAAAGCCAGCAGGTACAAAGTCTTTAGCTGCTGACTATTAATAAATCAATAGACACTTACCAGTCCAGGGATCCAGCACTTCCTCACCAGGGCTGGTTCTTCACCGGCCTTCAGCTCCCCAGTGCACCATCCTGACTGCGGGAAGCCAGCTGTGAACCCTTGCTTCTTCACAGCCAGTTCCCCACTGCACACGAGAAAGCTGCGCTACACCCTGTGAATGGTTCCGCAGCCTGTGCAATGACCAGTGCCATGTCCCAGGAGGCTGCTGGTGGTGAGGGTGGGGTGGGGGGACAACCAGAGCAGAAGTGGGAGTGGATACCTATCAAAACTAAATGTTTGCATTAGTAGCAGAGGAGAGGGGAAGGAGTAGTAACAGCGGAATGTCCAATTTGAAGTGGTTTCACTCTAAAGCGGAGTTCCACCCAGAAATTGAACTTACGTTGTCTGGATTCCCCCCCCCCCCTCCAGTGTCACATTTTGGCACCTTTCAGGGGGGAGGGGAGAGCAGATACCTGTCTAATCCAGGTATTTGCTCTCACTTCTGGCGAAAGATTGCCATGTCCGGCCCCTCCTCCGTCCCCCCTGCTGTCTTCTGGGAGACACACAGGTCCTAGAAGACAGCAGGGACCAGTCAGAATGCGCAACACGACTCGCGCATGTGCAGTAAGGAACCAGGCTGTGAAGCTGTGAGGCTTCACTTCCTGATTCCCTTACTTAAGATGCCGGTGTCTCCACCTAGAGTCCAGGTACAGGTCGGCTTCAGGTGAGGACATCACAGGCTCCCTGGACAGGTAAGTGTCCTTATTTTAAAAGTCAGCAGCTGCAGTTTTTCTAACTGCTGACTTTTTTTTCAGGTGGAACTGCGCTTTAAGTAAAGAGAATCTGTCCCCCCTTTATTTTATTTGTAAATTTGAATTCTTATGACTGCCTCATGCTCTTTCTTGCTTTGGAGTGTTACCTCCGTCTCATGTTTTCCTCTATGTTTCTCTCTCAGAACCCAACAATGGTCTCCCAATTACCGTGATTGTTGGTGTTACCATCGCCTGTCTTGTTGCGGTTGCAGTTATCATTGGAATCTCTCTGTATAAGAGTAAGTGTCAGTGCTGGAGGATTTTATGCGGGGATTCAATAAAGTAATAAGGACACATTTCTGGCAGTATGGTCTCTTTACCATTACCTGTGCCAAATCCATGAACACTGTGTTCCAGTTTTAGTACCAGTACCAACATGTGCACCAGATTCTTACTACCACCACTACTAGAATCTGTCACTATGGCTAAAAGAATTACCACCAGTTTATATATAAGCAAACTGGCAGTCATTACAAGACCAACTCTAAGCTGGCGTACAGAGAGACACCAGTGTTCAGAGTTGGCCATAGGTGCTCTAAATCTGTCAATATTGTGACAGCTTCCAGCACAGGGCTCATGGATGCTCATGGATGCTGGGACACAGGCAGCCAACAGATCTTTAGAAAATAAGCAGAAAATATACTATTATCTAAATATGACAATATTCAATTGTGGCAATAGCAATATTTGGACAATGATGTCACCAGCATTCCCTTCCCTTTGTTTATTTTAAGCTGTCACCTCTTGAATCTCATAGTTGGCGGGTAAATGGGGATGAGTCTTCTGTTCCTATGATACTTTCGGCTGCTTGGCCAACATTGTTCTTGCTGCCTCAGTGCAGCCCATGTACAGTACATACAGTATCTATGGCTGCCTCATGATCTTTCCTTTTTGGAGTGTTACCTCCAAAATTCTTTAAAAAAAATAAAAATACAGTTGCACTGTCCAAATAAACATTTGTGTTGATGGTCATTTTCAGAGCAGATTAGACTTTGTACACCTGTTAGAACCTAATAGAATTTTCTATAGCAGTTTGTGAGGTTCTTGTATTCAGTGTTTTCTATTTTCCAACTGTATCTTCTTTATTTCAGAGAGGGGTCATGGCTACAAGAGCACTAACAGTAAGTATTCCGTTGTGTCATTATAGTATGTGATGGTCGAAGAATTTTTATAGGGAATTGAAAATGTGACTTTCGTATAAGATTATAAATCATAGAATTTAAAACAGAAGTCTAGTTTATTTAATCCACTGATGCTTACCACCCAGATGCTCCCCACCCCGCACATTAAAAAATAAATAATGTATATATATAGCAAAGGGAGTGCTAGGGTTCCTCTTTTCCTTGGTAGTGACAAGGAACACTCCTTACAGCTGCCCTGAACATTGCCCATGTAATGATGTGTAAGTGTTGTTCACTACAGTAGTTCCCTAAACCCAGGCTGTGTGATAAAGCACCCCAAGGGGCAGTCCATGGCAGACAAAGTGCCCAGACGAAGTGTATTGAATTATGCTGGCTGCCACTTAACCTGACGAAGACTGAGGAACACTGATGCTGGCTATCATTTATTTGAGGAAAACTGAGGACATCTAGTATTGGAAATAAGTGACTGTGGTGGATAGCTCTGAAGTGAAAGTGAGTATTGTAGCAGAAACTGCCTTTTTTTATTTATTTTTTTTTGTTTACAAAAGTTTTATTTGGAAGTTTCACAGAAGTACAAAACAAAATATAGGAGTGTTAACAGAGTATGTCACAATGTTACAGCATTATCATTAAATTAGGAGATTGAAATAAATTTCTAGACCATAATTTCTAGGCAGAAATATGTAATTATGAAATCTATATATTCATTAACTTGCAGGTACAATGGTTGTATATAAATAGAAGTGGGGAGAGACATTTAGGTATTAATCCGTAATCCAATAAGACCATTTATTTTTATATATATGTATAGTATCGTTAAGGGTATGGAATATCCACTCTACAATTTTGATTGATTCCATTCTGGAAATAACTTGTTGCCATGGGAGATTGTTGGATTTCCAGTTGTAAGCAATCATCCAGAGTATGGAGCTGCATAGAGAATGAATTAATCTGGTACATGGAAGTGGGACATTCGGGATATTAGCAAATAATAAACATATTTGTGGTGAAGGTTTGATCTAAACAAAAAATCAAACCTTTTTTTATTTTTTACTGGGCTATGTATTTATTTAGTTTTTGGCTGGAGTTCACAAGTCCTCCTCCTTAGCTAACCCCCTTCCCAGCACATGTCTTCCTCCTTTAAAGGGGTTGTAAAGGTTCATTTTTCTTTTTAAATAACAAACATGTCATACTTACCTCCACTGTGCAGCTCGTTTTGCACAGAGTGGCCCCGATCCTCCTCTTCTGGGGTCCCTCGGTCACTGTCTTGGCTCCTCCCCGCATCAGCTAACCCCCGTTCTGGGAAGCGCTCTCCCAAGGGGGTTAACTTGCGGGCACACTCCTGTGATACAGTAATACAGTTGGCGGCTATAGTCGCGGACTGTATCACTTGGCCCCACCCCCTGGTGCGCCGTATCATTGATTTGATTGACAGCAGCGGGAGCCAATGGCTGCGCTGCTATCAATCATCCAATGAATGAGCCGAGATGAGCCGAGAAGCCCAGTCGAGAATCCAGCGCGTTCACGACGCAGGACTTTCGAGGGTTCAGGTAAGTAAACGGGGGGGCTGGTGGGCCGCTAATCGTCGGGTGTTTTTTCATCTTAATACATAGAATGCATTAAGGTGAAAAAACATGTAGCTTTACAACCCCTTTAATCCCTCCTTTAATCCCTCCTTTAATCCCCCCTTCCTTCAGCACTATTGTCCTGATCTGTAGCAAACAAACTCACATAGGGCAAAAAAACTCCTTCCCTCCTGCAACATGTGACAATAGTAAGGTTTGGGCACCTCCAAAACTGAGGCAGGAACATTAGAAAACCATTATTCTGTTTAAATTCACAAGGTTGCGGAACAACAAGTAAGGTGTATTTATTTGGGAAGCGCTCAGGCTGAAGTGTATCCCACAGTACAGGATGTCATTACCTAAATTATATTCCAAATTAGAGGTGACATGGTGGTGTTGATTTACTAAAGGAAAATAGACTGTGCACTCTGCAAGTGCAGTTGCTCCAGAGCTTAGTAAATGAACAGAAGCTCTGCTGACTTCCTTCATCCAATCATGTGCAAGCAAAAATTAATTTATTTGTAATTTTTCTTGCAGGTGATTGGGTATTCTTTTCAAAGTGAAGTGAAGCTTTACCACATTTATTAAGCTCTGGAGCAACTGCACTTGCAGAGTGCACAGTCTATTTGCCTTTAGTAAATAAACCCCTGTTCCTTTAGGAAGTGGGTAAGGAACTTGTGGCAAGCAGCACTCTGCCATCCAGAACTGGTAATGTTGGCAATGATTTAGGACCCAGCAACAGTGATTTCTCAAAGAACCGGTGATATCAGCAGTGACTCAGGACTTGGCAATGGAGATCTCTCATGGAACCATTTACACTCTGACAGCTGTGACCTCTGTGGAGATGTGGCAGCCTGGATTCTCTCTCTCTCTGACACCACGTAAAACACTACAGCAGGCAGCTCTCTAAAACAGCAGCCCACTTTGATGCTCACATTTCACTTTCCCAATGCCCCTGAGTCCTGGCTTCTGCTTCTTTTTCTTCCTCCTCTACTGCTCCCAATGTGACATCCGTGTGGGCCCATAGCCCCAATGCACCCAAGGTGCATTGGGGGCGTTGCACTCGCATGGATGTCACATTGGGAGTAGCTTCTGTGTCCATGCAGCTGCTGCATCCCAACTTACAGAAATAGGACTGCTTGCATAGGGATGCAACAAACACCTGTGTGGGTAAACACGGCTTCACACAGGGTGCGGATTCATGTGTCCCATGTGAACAAGGCCTAAGCTAGAACTTAAAGAATTATCTCTTTGAAGAGAGCTACTGTATTGTAAATCTCAGAAATGTCCCTGTCTATTGTGACTTGTGTATATTACAGACATTTCCTAAAAGTCAGAACTGTTAATTCAGATATTGTGAAAGATTTGTGTTTCCAATAAAACACATAGTGGCAGCTATTTGGTGTGTAGCCGGGTAATTGCATAGTTACCCAATCCCAATGCTTATCACTCTCAGTCTGCTGGCAACACACAAAGGCCCCATACACACTAATAGATTTTTTGCAGATTTTTGTCTTCAGATTTACCAAAACCATATAATATGAGGTCAAACCTTAAGAATTTCAATTTGTATGCAATCAGGCAGGCCCTTGTACTACATGGTTTTGGTAAATCTGAAGAGAAAAATGTGCAGAAATTCTAATAGTATGTATGAGGTCTAAGGGCCCTTTCACATGGGCTGTCCAATCAGGTCTGCCTGTTAGTTTTTCAGGTGGACCTGATCGGGCCCTCCAGTCAGTTTTTCAGGCGGACCTGATCGGGCCCTCCAGTCAGTTTTTCAGGCGGACCTGATCGGGCCCTCCAGTCACCCCTATGGAGCACCTGATGTCAGCGCTGGCATGTCTGCTGACATCCGCCGCTATGAGACTGGGTCTGTCTCCGCTCTGCTCAGTAAGTGGAGACGGACCTGTCATCCCTGCTCAGTGGAGCGATCCCCCGCTGAGCAAACAGAGTGGCCCATGTAAAAGGGGCCTTAGATTGTGGTCCTGTGAGTTGGAAAATCTTTGTGCAGGGTGCGGCTGAGGCTCCTGTCACACGTGTGTGACCTGAAAGTTGTGCAATTTTGCCACGATTTTAACGCGATTTTGATGCGACTGGAAAGAAATGCCTGTATAATCTTGAGTTCTTTGGACCTCAAGTCGCATCAAAGTCGGACCAAAGTAGTGCAGCGACTACTTTGAAGCCGCTGTGACTTGAAGTTGCACAAATATGAACGGTACTGATTTGGAAATTATGGGGTCCGACTTGTCATGCGACTTTGCAGTCCCATGCAGTCACAGGACAAGTCACACAAGTGTGACAGGGGCCTGAGAGTTTCATCTCATATTGCTGGCAGCATGGTGGGCTCTGACAGCTGCTATCAATACTGGTTTCAGCACAGTGAGATTGGACCCATGTGTGTTGCCCAGCAAACTCACCAGACCTCAAATGCAGCAATGCCTGCAGCAGAATGAGTGAAAGTCCTCCTAAGATTCCTCTTGGCTGCTTCAAGTGACTCGCAAAAGCCAAGAAAAAGCCTGGGAGAGCTCTTCTTGATCAAAGGAAGTGACTCAGGACATTTGTCCCAGTACCCCTGCCTGATGACGCTCATGCTTGAGTCCTAAATGCTGCACCCTCCAGTGCACCAATGGGTTGCTGCCTGATGACAGGTGTGCCCCCTATTCCGATTATAACCTCTTGATAATACTTCTTTGTATAGAGAAAAGAGTATGAAGGGGCTATCTCTGTGCTGTATATAGTGGGTTAATTGTTTAATACTCATTATTAGTAGCTTTATGTTCCTGTACACTAATTATCTTCAACTTTTTTAGCCTCTAAGACAGAATCGCAGTTCTCCACCATCCCTGAAGCCTGACTGCACACCATGGAAGAAAATTATGTGAAAAAAATAAATATATATATATGGACCAGAGTGCCAAAAGGATTGCTACTAATATAAATCACCTCATTTATGTATTAATATCATGGATAAAAATAAAAGTAAAAATGACCACATGATTTGAGCACCTGCAGTGCGAACTTGGTGTAAACAAATGATGATAGAAAATAAATATACCGCGCTAAATGCTATATGCAATATATTGCTGCATACAGCAAAATAAATATAAAATACTGAAAATAATCAATAAATAAAAGTCCCCAGTGAAAAGTTCTGGTGTTTTAATGGAACAATGATGAAAAACTCATATACAGTGCTGTGACTTGATAAGTAGTTCCGTGCTCCTTATGTGCCTAAATAGGGTGCCCCCTAGTAGATGTGCACTCACCCTTGGGATTGGACCAACTATTGCTAGTTAGGTCAAATGCATGTGTGGGGCGACCCCTGTAGATATCCTCTGGATCGTAGGTTAACTGTGATGAATGTTCCTCATATAGATGGATACAACAGAGAAAACCTCATTGCGCAGTAAAGAACTTTTATTCCAAAAAATTAAGATATTCAACTCACATGTATGAGTGCCTGATATCCTGGCACCCGGAGTGAACAGCAGGTAAAAATATCAGCCGTGAAATCTGCCTGATCAGTTCATGCAGTGAAGGGCTTGATTTCCGGGTATGGGCGGAAGTTGTCACGATCACATGACTCAACCTCTATGCATTTCGCCATATCAGATTGGCCGTCCTTAGAAAGGTAACTTCTTTTCTGAGCCTTCAAAGGCCCCACACAGCCACCAGGGACCCCGCACAGCCACCAGGGACCCTGTACAGCCTTTAAAGACCCTGCACAGCCACCAGGGACCCCGCACAGCCACCAGGGACCCCGCACAGCCTTCAAAAGCCCCACACAGCCACCAGGGATCCCGCATATCCACCAGAGACCCCTCACAACCACCAATGACCCCACACAGCCACCAGGAACCCCACACAGCCACCAGGGACCCCACACAGCCACCAGGGACCCCGCACAGCCTTCAAAGGACCCACACAGCCTTCAAAGGCCCCACACAGCCTTCAAAGGCCCCACACAGCCACCAGGGACCCTGCACAGCCACCAGAGGGCCCCCACATCCACCAGGGACCCCGCACAGCTACCAGAGGCCCCGCAGAGCCACCATAGGCCCCACACAGCCACCAGGGACCCCGCACAGCCTTCAAAGACCCCACACTGCCACCAGGGACCCCACACAGTCTTCAAAGACCCCACACTGCCACCAGGGACCCCGCACACCCACCAGAGGCCAGCACAGCCATCAGGACCCAACACAGCCTTCAAAGGCCCCGCACCACAGCCATCAAGGAACCCACACAGCCACCAGGGACCTTGCACAGCCACCCGGGACCCCGCACAGCCTTCAAAGACCCCACACTGCCACCAGGGACCCCGCACAACCACCAGAGACCCCGCACAGCTACCAGAGGCCTGCACAGCCATCAGGGACCCAGCACAGCCTTCAAAGGCCCCGCACCACAGCCACCAGGGACCCCGCACAGCCACCAGAGGCCCCACACAGTCACCAGGCACCCCGCACAGCCACCAGGGACCCCGCACAGCCATCAGAGGCCCGCAGAGCCATCAGGGACCCAGCACAGCCTTCGAAGACCCTGCACCACAGCCACCAGGGACCACGCACCACAGCCACCAGGGACCACGTACAGCCACCAGAGGCCCCACACAGCCACCAGGGACCCTGCACAGCCATCAAAGACCCCACACTGCCACCAGGGACCCCGCACAGCCTTCAAAGACCCCACACTGCCATCAGGGACCCCGCACAGCTACCAGAGACCCCGCGCTGCCACCAGAGGCCCGCACAGCCATCAGGGATCCAGCACAGCCTTCAAAGGCCCCACACCACAGCCACCAGGGACCCCGCACAGCCACCAGAGGCCCCACACAGCCACCAGGGACCTTGCACAGTCACCAGGGACCCCGAACAGCCTTCAAAGACCCCACATTGCCACCAGGGACCCCACACAGCTACCAGGGACCCTGCACAGCCACCAGAGGCCTCGTACAGCCACAAGGGACCCCATATAGCCTTCAAAGGCCCCACACAGCCACCACGGACCCCGCACAGCCTTCAAAGGCCCGACACAGCCACCAGAGGCCTCGCACAGCCACCAGAGGCCTCGCACAGCCAACAGAGGCCCCCGTACAGCCATCAGGGACCCCGTACAGCCTATAAAGGCCCCACAAAGCCACCAGGGACCCCGCACAGCCACCAGGGACCCCGCACAGCCACCAAAGACCCCACACAGCCACCAGGGACCCTGCACAGCCACCAGAGGGCCCCCACATCCACCAGGGACCTCGCCAAGCCACCATAAGCCCCACACAGCCACCAGGGACCCCGCATAGCCTTCAAAGACCCCGCACAGCCACAAGGGACCCCGCACAGCCACTAGAGGCCCCACACAGCCATCAGAGGCCCACACAGCCATCAGGGACCCCGCACAGCCACCAGGGACACCACACAGCCACCAAAGGCCTCCCACAGCCACCAGAGGCCCCGCACAGCCACAAGAGACCCCGCACAGCCATCAGGGACGCCGCACAGCCACCAGAGGCCCCACACAGCCACCAAAGACCCCGCACAGCCACCAGGGACACCGTACAGCCACCAGAAGCCCCACACAGCCATCAGGGACCCTGCACAGCCATTAGGGACCCAGCAGGGCCTTTAAAGGCCCCGCACCACAGCCACCAGGGACCCCGCACAGCCACCAGAGGCCCCACACAGCCACCAGGGACACCACACAGCCACCAGGGACCCTTCACAGCCACCAGAGGCCTCGCACAGCCACCAGGGACCCTGCACAGCCACCAGGGACCCCGCACAGCCTTCAAAGACCCCGCACAGCCACCAGAGGCCCCCGCACAGCCACCAGGGACCCCTCACAGCGTTCAAAGACCCCACACTGCCAACAGGGACTCTGCACAGCCTTCAAAGACCCCGAACAGCCACCAGGGACCCGAACAGCCACCAGGGAGCCTGCACAGCCTTCAAAGGCTCCACACAGCCACCAGAGGCCCTGCACAGCCACCATAAGCCCCACACAGCCACCAGGGACCCCGCATAGCCTTCAAAGACCCCGCACAGCCACCAGGGACCCCGCACACCACCAGAGGCCCCACACAGCCACCAGAGGCCCGCACAGCCATCAGGGACCCCGCAAGCCTTCAAAGGCCCCGCACCACAGCCACCAGAGGCCCCACACAGCCACCAGGGACACCACACAGCCACCAGAGACCCCGCACAGCCACCAGAGGCCCCACACAGCCACCAGAGGCCCCACACAGCCACCAGGGACCCTGCATACTCAACAGAGGCCCGGCACAGCCACCAGGGAGCCCACACAGCCTTCAAAGACCCCGCACAGCCACCAGAGGCCCCGCACAGCCACAAGGGACCCTGCACAGCCTTCAAAGACCCCGCACAGCCACCAGGGACCCCACACAGCCACCGGCGGCCCCACACAGCCATCAGGGACCACGCACAGCCATCAGGGACCCAGCACAGCCTTCAAAGGCCCCACACCACAGCCATCAGGGACCCCACACAGCCACCAGAGGCCCCACACAGCCACCAAAGACCCCGCACAGCCACAAGGACCCCGCACAGCCGCCAGCAGCCCCACACAGCCACCAGAGGCCCCACACAGCCACCAGGGACCCTGTACAGCCATCAAAGACCCCACACTGCCACCAGGGACCCTGCACAACCTTCAAAGACCCCACACTGCTACCAGGGACCCCGCACAGCCACCAGAGGCCCGCACAGCCATCAGGGATCCAGCACAGCCTTCAAAGTCCCCACACCACAGCAACCAGGGACCCCGCACAGCCACCAGAGGCCCCACACAGCCACCAGGGACCTTGCACAGTCGCCAGGGGCCCCGCACAGCCTTCAAAGATCCCACACTGGCACCAGGGACCCCGCACAGCCTTCAAAGGCCCCACAAAGCCACCAGAGGCCTCGCACAGCCACCAGGGACCCCATACAGCCTTCAAAGGCCCCACACAGCCACCACAGACCCCACACAGCCTTCAAAGGCCCCACACAGCCACCAGAGGCCTCGCACAGCCACCAAAGGCCCCGCACAGCCACCAGGGACCCCGCACAGCCACCAGAGGCCCACACAGCCATCAGTGACCCCGCACAGCCTTCAAAGGCCCTGCACCACAGCCACCAGGGATCCCGCACAGCCACCAGAGGCCCCACACAGCCATCAGAGGCCCGCACAGCCATCAGGGACCCCACATAGCCATCAGGGACCCAGCACAGCCTTCAAAGGCCCCACACCACAGCCACCAGGGACCCCACACAGCCACCAGAGGCCCCACACAGCCACCAGGGACACCGCACAGCCACCAGAGGCCCCACACAGCCAACAGGGACCCTGAACAGCCATTAAAGACCCCACACTGCCAGCAGGGACCCTACACAGCCTTCAAAGACCCCACACTGCTACCAGGGACCCCGCACAGCTACCAGGGACCCCGCACAGCCACCAGAGGCCCGCACAGCCATCAGGGATCCAGCACAGCCTTCAAAGGCCCCACACCACAGCCACCAGGGACCCCGCACAGCCACCAGAGGCCCCACACAGCCACAAGGGACCTTGCACAGTCGCCAGGGGCCCTGCACAGCCTTCAAAGGCCCCACACTGCCACCAGGGACCCCGCACAGCCTTCAAAGGCCCCACACAGCCACCAGAGGCCTCGCACAGCCACCAGGGACCCCATACAGCCTTCAAAGGCCCCACCCAGCCACCACAGACCCTGCACAGCCTTCAAAGGCCCCACACAGCCACCAGAGGCCTCACACAGCCACCAGAGGCCCCGCACAGAGCCACCAGGGACCCTGCGAAACTACCAGGGACCCCGCGTAGCCACCAAAGACCCCAGACAGCCACCAGGGACCCTGCACAGCCACCAGAGGGCCCCCACATCCACCAGGGACCCTGCATACTCACCAGAGGCCCGGCACAGCCACCAGGGAGCCCACACAGCCTTCAAAGACCCCGCACAGCCACCAGAGGCCCCGCACAGCCACAAGGGACCCTGCACAGCCTTCAAAGACCCCGCACAGCCACCAGGGACCCCACACAGCCACCGGCGGCCCCACACAGCCATCAGAGGCCCCACACAGCCATCAGGGACCCCGCACAGCCATCAGGGACCCAGCACAGCCTTCAAAGGCCCCACACCACAGCCATCAGGGACCCCACACAGCCACCAGAGGCCCCACGCAGCCACCAAAGACCCCGCACAGCCACAAGGACCCCGCACAGCCGCCAGCAGCCCCACACAGCCACCAGAGGCCCCACACAGCCACCAGGGACCCTGCACAGCCATCAAAGACCCCACACTGCCACCAGGGACCCTGCACAGCCTTCAAAGACCCCACACTGCTACCAGGGACCCCACACAGCTACCAGGGACCCCGCACAGCCACCAGAGGCCCGCACAGCCATCAGGGATCCAGCACAGCCTTCAAAGTCCCCACACCACAGCAACCAGGGACCCCGCACAGCCACCAGAGGCCCCACACAGCCACCAGGGACCTTGCACAGTCGCCAGGGGCCCCGCACAGCCTTCAAAGATCCAACACTGGCACCAGGGACCCCGCACAGCCTTCAAAGGCCCCACACAGCCACCAGAGGCCTCGCACAGCCACCAGGGACCCCATACAGCCTTCAAAGGCCCCACACAGCCACCACAGACCCCACACAGCCTTCAAAGGCCCCACACAGCCACCAGAGGCCTCGCACAGCCACCAAAGGCCCCGCACAGCCACCAGGGACCCCGCACAGCCACCAGAGGCCCCACACAGCCACCAGAGGCCCACACAGCCATCAGTGACCCCGCACAGCCTTCAAAGGCCCTGCACCACAGCCACCAGGGATCCCGCACAGCCACCAGAGGCCCCACACAGCCATCAGAGGCCCGCACAGCCATCAGGGACCCCACATAGCCATCAGGGACCCAGCACAGCCTTCAAAGGCCCCACACCACAGCCACCAGGGACCCCACACAGCCACCAGAGGCCCCACACAGCCACCAGGGACACCGCACAGCCACCAGAGGCCCCACACAGCCAACAGGGACCCTGAACAGCCATCAAAGACCCCACACTGCCAGCAGGGACCCTACACAGCCTTCAAAGACCCCACACTGCTACCAGGGACCCCGCACAGCTACCAGGGACCCCACACAGCCACCAGAGGCCCGCACAGCCATCAGGGATCCAGCACAGCCTTCAAAGTCCCCACACCACAGCAACCAGGGACCGCGCACAGCCACCAGAGGCCCCACACAGCCACCAGGGACCTTGCACAGTCACCAGGGGCCCCGCACAGCCTTCAAAGGCCCCACACTGCCACCAGGGACCCCGCACAGCCTTCAAAGGCCCCACACAGCCACCAGAGGCCTCGCACAGCCACCAGGGACCCCATACAGCCTTCAAAGGCCCCACCCAGCCACTACAGACCCTGCACAGCCTTCAAAGGCCCCACACAGCCACCAGAGGCCTCACACAGCCACCAGAGGCCCCACACAGAGCCACCAGGGACCCTGCGAAACTACCAGGGACCCCGCGCAGCCACCAAAGACCCCACACAGCCACCAGGGACCCTGCACAGCCACCAGAGGGCCCCCACATCCACCAGGGACCCCGCCAAGCCACCATAAGACCCACACAGCCACCAGGGACCCCGCATAGCCTTCAAAGACCCCACACAGCCACAAGGGACCCCGCACAGCCACCAGAGGTCCTACACAGCCATCAGAGGCCCGCACAGCCATCAGGGACCCCACATAGCCATCAGGAACGCAGCACAGCCTTCAAAGGCCCCGCACAGCAAACAGGGACCCCGCACAGCCACCAGAGGCCCCGCACAGCCACCAGGGACCCCGCACAGCCACCAGGGACCCCGTACAGCCTCCAAAGGCCCCACACAGCCACCAAAGGCCTCGCACAGCCACAAGGGACCTTGCACAGTTGCCAGGGGCCCCGCACAGCCTTCAAAGACCCCACACTGCCACCAGGGACCCCGCACAGCCTTCAAAGGCCCCACACAGCCACCAGAGGCCTCGCACAGCCACCAGGGACCCCATACAGCCTTCAAAGGCCCCACACAGCCACCATGGACCCTGCAAAGCTTTCAAAGGCCCCACACAGCCAGCAGAGGCCTCGCACAGCCACCAGAGGCCCTGCACAGCCACCAGGGACCCCGTACAGCCTTCTAAGGCCCCACACAGCCACCAGGGACCCTGTGCAGCTACCAGGGACCCTGCGCAGCCACCAAAGACCCCACACAGCCACCAGGGACCCTGCACAGCCACCAGAGGGCCCCCACATCCACCAGGGACCCCGCCAAGCCACCATAAGACTCACACAGCCACCAGGGACCCTGCATAACCTTCAAAGACCCCACACAGCCACAAGGGACTCTGCACAGCCACCAGAGGCCCCACACAGCCATCAGAGGCCCGCACAGCCATCAGGGACCCCACATAGCCATCAGGGACCCAGCACAGCCTTCAAAGGCCCCGCACAGCCACCAGGGACCTCACACAGCCACCAGAGGCCCTGCACAGCCACCATAAGCCCCACACAGTCACCAGGGACCCTGCATAGCCTTTAAAGACCCTGCACAGCCACCAGGGACCCCGCACAGCCACCGGAGGCCCCACACAGCCACCAGAGGCCCGCACAGCCATCAGTGACCCCGCACAGCCTTCAAAAGCCCTGCACCACAGCCACCAGGGACCCCGCACAGTCACCAGAGGCCCCACAAAGCCACCAGGGACACCACACAGCCACCAGAGACCCTGCACAGCCACCAGACGCCCCACACAGCCACCAGGGACCCTGCATAGCCCCCAAGGGGTCCCGCACAGCCAGCAGGGACCCTGCACAGCCTTCAAAGGCCCCACACAGCCACCAGAGACCCCACACAGCCAGCAGAGGCCCAGCACAGCCACTAGAGACCCTGCACAGCCACCAGGGACCCCGCACAGCCACCAGGGACTCCGCGCAGCCACCAGGGACTCCGCACAGCCACCAGGGACTCCACACAGCCTATGCTTTACAATAAATAAAGTTAGGCAAAGTGTCTGTTGCCAATTCATTTCTAATCACCAAGGATCCAGGCTGAAGATGCAGAAACAACAGATAAAGTGTCTGGGATGGGAATTAAAGTGCATCTCTACCTTTGTTTTAGTTTTGGATAAAGTGTCAAATTTTTATTGTTGTCAGTGTCCCTATAGGGGAAATTTGCCCTCTCTATTTGTGCTGGTGACCATTGTTACTGAGAAAGAAAGCAAATGGGGAAATCCAGAAGTTTAGAGTTGTCCCCAGAGCAAGAGATAAGGGGACATCTTCCAATTGGAATACCTGTGGAGACAGGGCTTACCCTTGCATAGTAAATGTTTCTCTAACTTCCTGAGGCATCTTCGGAACAGAAAGAAAGGGGAAATTTCCCCAATGTTACATAGGAAAAAACAACTTGGCAGGGATTTTTTTTAGCAAATATAGTTTTTATTACATTTTTCAGGAATGAACAAGGTCCAGTAATGGAAACAGTAGCTTTCAATAAAGGAGGACGCAGCCTCCTAAAAGCATGATACATTGAGTAGGAATGTAATAAATTGAGTAGGAACATTACAGCAATCGGTCACTATGCTAGAGAATATTATAGCCGACATCGTCCCAATGCTACAGAGTTATGACAGTGTGTCCACACCATAACCATCTAAGCATCAGAAAGACCGTCCTCATTCCTTATAACCTTAACATAATAATTTAATGTAGAGAAAAGAAATAGACAGAGGGGGGGGGGGAGGGAGTGGCGTCTGGGATTAAATATAGGCATGACTCAGGGCATGCTTGTTGCTTCTAAATACTTGTCTATGTGTAGTATCTCAGGTCCCGTATAGGGATTGTCTTTCTTCTGATTGTATAAACAGATTCTAAAGACTCCAGCTCTTCTTGTAGGTCTCATGTCTGTCATTTACTGTCAGTATCAGATCTTCCATCCTGTTAATGTCCTCCACCTTCCGCAGCCAAAGCACTGTGGTCGGCGGATTCTTCTGTTTCCATAGCAAAGGAATGCAGGATTTGGCTGCATTTAGTAAGTGATGTAGTATGGATTTTTTGTAGGTTCTAGCCGACAAAGTGGAAACATGTAGTAGAAAAAATGCCGGGTCATCAGGGATCCTAAATTCAGTAAATTTTTGGGAAATGGTGCAGACCGCTGTCCAAAAAGCGTGCAGTTTCGGGCATGTCCAAAATATGTGGGGGATCGTTCCTCTGTCTGTACAACCCCGCAAACAGTGCTTTGATGTGTCGGGGAAGATAGTGTGTAGTCAGCTGTGTGTCTGGGTGTCATCTTGTTAGTATCTTATAATTAGTCTCCTGTATTTTGGTGCACAGTGAAGACTTAAGGGCGTAGCAGATCATATTTTGAATTTGTGTTGTAGTGAAAGTGCGATGCAGGTCTGCCTCCCATTTTGATATGCAGGGCAAGCCTGGTTGCTCTGGGGGGTTATTAAGCAGTGCATACGTTTTGGAGAGGACTTGGGGTAGCGTTCTGTTCCAGAGCAATATTCCTCAAATGTGGTCAGTTGCCTAGTATAAGCCTGGGGTCTGGTGTAGCCTGGAGGAAATGATGGATCTGCACTGTGTTCCAGAATGCGAGTTGATAGGGGCCAACGAAATCTATCAACTCTGCAATTGTGGGCCATCTATCACCTATCACAAACTGGGAGGCAGTTACACAGTGGATTTGCGTAGTGTCAAAAATTGTGTGGACGAGAGTCCTGGAGGGAATTTGGGGTTTCCCAGGATTGGGGTCAGGGGTGATGTCCTGGTCGTTTCTGAAGTTTGTAAGGTGGCTTGTGAACATTGTCATAGGGTATTCCCTATCAGAGGGTGTGTCTTCAAGTCTGGTGGTATGGATTCCCAGCACCATAGCGCACTTTTCAGGGGGTTGGAAGTTTGGTTCTGCTCTATTGGAGCCCATAGTTTGAATTCATGGTGGCGTTGCCAGTCAATGACTCTGTCAAGGTGTACTGCCTGGTAGACCCCCACAGTGTTTGGGCATGATTAGCTGGGTACGGGGTGCGTTGCCTCTTGTGAGCCCAGACAAATCGGGTAAATAATGCCTGCACTTGTTTAAAATATGAGGCGGGTATCTTGACCGGTAGGGCTTGAAATAGGTAAAGGTAATATGCACATTTTTAGTGAGTTACACTGAGATATTACTATACCCATCGCTTCTGACTTGGAGAAATTTATCTTCAAATTAGATAAAGTTCCACAAATCTCAAATTGTCTAAGGAGATTCGGCAATGATACTACGGGATTCGTAAGTGAAAAAAGGAGGTCATCAGCATATGCTGAGATCTTGTGTTGTGTCTTACCGACTGTCACTCCTTGTATGTCCGGGTTCAATCTGACTGTGGAAAGGTTCTAGGGAGAGGGCAAACAGGAGGGGGGATAGAGGGCAACCCTGTCTTGTTTCGTTTTTAATAGGGAACGGTCCAGAGAGCCCACTGTTCACCTTCACCTGTGCAGTCGGGTTGGAGTATATTCCGGCTATTCAGCTCAGCATCACCTCTCCCAGGCCAATATACCAGAGAACTGAAAACATAAATGTTCAGTTCACCTGATCAAATGCCTTTTCTGCGTCAGTGTTTAGAAAGACACATGGGGTATTTGTGGACTGCGCAACATGTAAGAGATACAGCACTTTAGTGGTGCTGTTCCTTGCTTCCCGTGAGGCAATAAAGCCGACCTGATCGAGGTGTACAAATTTCTGCAGGTGTTGTGCCAGCCGGGTAGCCAGAATCTTAGTAAACAGCTTGAGGTCCACATTCAAAAGTGATATGGGTGTAAAGCTGCCACAGGCTGTGGGGTCTTTCCCTTCTTTATGTATCACCGAGATGTGAGCTCCCAGGGTGTCTCTGGCAAAAGTTGAGCCTGAGTCAATTGCATCAAATAGCTTGATCATACATGGGCCCAGTAATGGGAGTAGTGTCTTGTAGTACTGTATGGTGTACCCATCTGGGCCCGGTGCTTTCCCTGGCTTCATTGCCCCTAACACCTGCTGGAGTTTCAGTAAGGATATGGGGGAGTCTAGTTCCTCTCGAAGTTCAGGGGAGAGAGAAGGGAGTTGAGAAACCTTAATGTATTCCTCCATGGCTGACTGGGACGACGCCGGTGGTGGTAGATTGTATAGGTGGGAGTAAAAATCTTTAAACTCCTGGGTAATTTGCGCAGGAAGGAGCACCTTTTGACCGGCATTCTGGACAACCCAGGGGATATATGTGGAAAGTTTGTGTTCCCTAACCATTTTTGGTAATAATTTCCCACACTTGTCTCCCGATTCGTAGCTTGTTTTGCAGCAGAACTGCAGTGCAGCCTTCGCTTTGTAGTGGAGTAGGTCAGTGATCTGTTTCCTGATAACTGTTAGATCTGTCTCCGAAGCCTGGGAGGGAACATGTTTATGTCTAGATTCGGTAGCGTCTAGTTTGTGTAGCAGTTGGGAAAGCTGTTTTGTGCGTTCTCGTTAAATACGGCCACCATGTTTAATGAGGATGCCTCTGATGATTGGTTTGTGAGCCTCCCACAGAATACCCGGGTCGCAGTCTGGTTGGTCATTTGTCTGAAAATACATATTTAGCTCTTTAGTCACCTCCGCTAACACCTCTGGGGTCTGTAAGAGGCTCTCATTAAGGCGCCAGAAGCAGTGTCTAAGTGACATGAAACCTGTCAGGGTGTAGGTCAGAAAGATGGGCGCATGGTCCGACCATGTTTTGTTGCCTATCGATGTATCACAAACGGCATGTAGTTAAGTATGAGGGATCAGGAAGTAGTCTATTCTGGTGTAGACTTTATGTGTGGGGTAGTAGAATGTGTAATCGCGTTTCCCAGAATGTTGTAGACGCCATGCATCTATCAATTGGGCTTTGTGCAGTATTTTGGCCCCTCGTTAGAGGTGGCTCAGAGGTATAGACAATATGCCCATCGAGGTGTCTGCTGATGGTATCAGAGGGACATTAAAGTCTCCTCCGAGGATCAGCTGTCCCACTTTGAATTCTTGGAGTTGTTCCAGGACATCATCTAGAAATGAGGCCTGGTGTTCATTAGGTGCATAGATTGATGCCAACGTCACCTGTACGTCACCCAGTAGTCCTTTAAGAAAGATGTATCTGCCCACAGGGTCTATAATTGAACCTGAGAACTTCCAGGAGATTTTTTTGGTTATTAATATGGAAACCCCTTTTGATTTGGCAGTCGGGTTAGTAGAGTGGTAGGTCAGTGGGTAAAACCTATTACGTAGGTATTGGAGTTTGTCATTTTTGAAATGTGTCTCTTGGATGAAACCAGTATCTGTAAGATCACTTTAGATCATGTAGCAGCATGCGTCTTTTCTCTGGCGTGTTGAGCCCTTTAGCGTTACATCACAGTGATATTGTCCAGTGCCATGGAGTGGGGGCGGGGAGGGAAAAAAAGGGGGGTTAGGGAAGGGGGAAGTGGGGAAGGTTTAGGGGTATAGAGGAAGAAAAGATATGTAGTGTGGAAAAAGAGGATTAGTAAAAGAAAGAAAAGAAAAAGATCAAGCAGTGAAGAAAGAGGTAGTAAGATCCAGGCCTAAGGCCCTGGTTCCAGTTTCAATTACAGTATCTGCAAACGATTCCTGGGAGGCAAATAAATACCCCCCCCGGATGATATGGTATCCTAGCTGGGAAAGAGGGAGGACAGGGCTCGACAGGCAAGCCCCCGAGATGACAATACTTAATAGTGCAATAACAATTACAACTCAAAAAGAAAACAACAAATTCAACCATGTGATTATAAAAGTGCCAGTTTTTAGGGATCCAGCAATAGTCCACCCTTGCGTCTTGTGGCCTGACCCTCTCCACCCATTCCAGCTAGTAAATGACACAGTGTCTTGCTCTGTAACATCGCCAGACTGTGGCTGGCGGCCCCTCCATCCCATTTAGACAACATTTAGAGGCAACCAGTACACTTTCCCACTTATAATGCTATAGATAATATATATGAGACAGCAGTTACCACATATCCACTGAACACATCTCCTCCCTCCACCACATAGACCCACTCCCCCGCTCCCCAAGATGGAGGCGCCAGGCCCCCTCAAATGAGTATAGCCAATGACCCTACCCATAGAAAGCAGCGAGAGGGGAACCCTCCTCCTTCACATTCTCAAGATGTCATCCAGTTCTGGCCCAATCATGTAGAGGTTGATAGCCTCTGCTCTCTGTACCCCTCTCCATGTATCCGGCTCATGGAGAGGGAGGATGAGGACTGTGTCACTCCAGGGTTCATAGTCTCCTGACGGGGCGCACAGCTTACACCCAGCAGGTCCAGCTAGGGGTATGTTCAGGTGTCTGCTCGTGTTGCAGACTGTTGGGATCAACCAGGTGAGCTCACCCGTAAGAGGGAGGGGCTCAGGGCATTGCTGTGTCCGAGGGTAGACACTCGAGGCACATCCAGCCCCTGTGGTGGGTAGAGGGGGATCCCCGGGGGCAACTGCATGGGGTGCAAGGGTGCACGTCTGGTGGTCTCTCTCCGGTGCGCAGCTATAAGTTGCCGTACAAGTTCCAACAAATGGTGGAGGATCCGGAAGGGAAGGGTGGATGTGGACAGTGTCTCAACATCCTCTGTCAAGGAACAACTGACAAATCAGGGTAGTGTTCTAGATAGGGCGGGCCAGGTACTCGGGGAGGCAGTGGGATCAGGCATAACTTTTAGCATAAATGGCTTAAAACATAGGCAACAGGGGGAGAGTACTCACTGCATGAAGGCATCATGACTCTCGTGCCGCCTCCTGAGATTGCGCTCTGGGACGGCGTCGGCCTCTCTGTTGTCTGGGCTGGTAGTCCCCTCTCCTCTGCGCCGGCTGGTATGGGCAACTAGGGAATCGTGGGAGAAGGATCAGCCAATTGGGGACCTCAATCGGTTCTGTATCCAGAAACTCAAAGAGGGCCGGTAAGGATGCTGGAGCTCGGAGGGTAAAGGATCTCTGGTTTCTCCGGAAGGTCACGGATAACAGGTAACTCCATCGGTAGGTGGCATCCTGGCATCTGGCGCGGTCCAGCAGGTCCAGCAGTGGCTTAAACATGGCTCGGCGGTGTAGTGTGGTGTGGGAGAGATCCGGGAGTATCTTAATTGCAACTCCATGGAATTACGGTTCTCCCGCCCCCCATGTTTTATGGATGATATGCTCCTTGTGGACGTAGTGGTGCAATCTACAGATGACATTGCGGGGTTTCGCTGGGTCCGACGGTTTGCGGCCAGTCTGGGGCCCTCTGTGGATGCGGACGCGTGTAACCCGGTCCGGGAGTTCCACGCCCTCGATGCTGCGGAAAATGGCCGAGTGCCGTGTCTGTCAGATCCTCGGCTCCCGTGGCATCCGGTAGGCCCCGGAGCCGCAGATTGTTCCTACGGCTCCGATCCTCCATGTCCTCGAAGTGCAGCTGTTGGTCTATCAGGGCCCCAACATGTGTCTCCTGGAGCTCCTCCAGTGCGGTTACTCGGTGGCCCAAAGTGGACAATGAAGCTTCCCCTTTCGTAAGTCGGGATGCGAGGCCTTTCACCTCTGTCTTTACCTCTTTCAGCTCCTTCCTGTGGGCCGCCTCCACTGTGCCAATCAAGGCCACAATGTCAGCCTTAGTGGGGAGCGCCTGTATCAGGGAGCGTAATTCTGTATCCGCTCAGAAGAGGAGAAATGCGGGATGCGATGGACCCCCAGATTCGGGGTCGGGGTGGAAGTCTGGTGGGGTATCCTGGAACGTGTCAGAGATCGGGAGTTCCACATGAGGAGTTGGTGAGTCACCAGGGGCCTGGCTCCCCTCGCTGCTTGCACGTATGTCCGCCATTTTAAGCTCTACCGAGTTCAATTTGGAAAGTTGGAACAAACACCTGATTCCACTCGGTGGTGGAGCCGGAGGTGAAAATTTTGTAGGCTTGTTGTTCCTTTTTGTCATCCTCTTCTTTAAGGAGTACATACTGTGCTGGGTTTAGCTGAAAAAGTCGGGGTATTCGGGAGACAGTCAGGAGCTCTGGTAAAACTCGTCTCTTTCCAGCCATGTCCAGGCCATGCCCCGCTGGCAGGGATTTTAACCTCCCTCACTCTGTCCAAAGCTAAGAAAGGTTTTGGCTATACATACAATTTAACTGTAATTTTCTATCTCCCCAAGAGTGAAGACATTGCTCACAGTTCAACCAGCAACTCTGTTTACAATTCATCTTTAACCACTTGCCGTCCGTGATATAGCCGAATGACATCCACAGCACGGACCTGAATTTCCGGGAGTCCATCATATGATGGCCTCCCCAGGGCACGCGCAGAGTGCACTGTGATCCCCGAGTCACTAAGACTCGGGTCATCACCAATCCGAGTAAGGGGCTGGTCCCGGCTCCTTACCATGTGATCAGCTGTCAGCCAATGACAGCTGATCACATGATGTAAAAAAAAGCTCGGTAATCATTTTTTTTCCTCATGCTGACAGCGTGAGGAGAAAAAAAAGCTGATCACCGGCCCATCTGCAATGGAAATCAGTCCCGAAAAGGAAGAGGCAATTATGCCTCATCTATGCCACCTGCCATTGCCACCTGACAGTGCCTGCATTGCCCACCAGTGCCACCTATCAATATCCATGAGTGCCACCTATCAATGCCCACCAGTGCCACCTATCAGTGCCCACAAGTACCACCTATCAATGCCCACCAGTGGTGCCAATCAGTGCCACCTAGCAGTGCTGCCTATCAGTGTAACCGATCAGTGCCCATCACTGCCACCCATCACTGCCACCTATCGGTGCCCATCAGTGCCGCCTCATCAGCGTACATCAATGAAGGAGAAAAATTACCTGTTTTAAAATTTTATAACAAAATATAAAATTTTTTTTTTTTTTTTAAATACGGTCTTTTTACATTTTTTAACAAAAAATAAAAACCGCAGAGGTGATCAAATACCACCAAAAGAAAGCTCTATTTGTGGGAAAAAATGATAAAAATTTCATTTGGGTACAGCGTTGAATGACCGCGCAATTGTCATTCAAAGTGCGTCAAAGCTGAAAGCTGAAAATTGGTCTGGACAGGAGGGGGGTTTAAGTGCCCAGTAAGCAAGTGGTTAATATCAAACAAAAAAAACTGCATAGTAACTTACTAGACAAGCATAGTGCACAAGCATTTGCAAAGTGCACAGCCTATTTGCCTTAAGTAAATCAACCCCTATATTCGAGTGTGGGGCTGCATAAAATCTCATGAGTTTCTGCACCTGCATCAAACCCGTGCTGCTAATGGCACCCCCACGCACTGGAAAACACAGCACAGTGGTGCATTTTTCATAGAAAAAAAACAACTCCCCAGAGTGGTAAAGTGTTACTATCGTAACACTGTATTGTTCTGGTTACAGTATGAAAAAAAAAGTAAAAGAAAAGAAAAAAGAAAAGTATTTTAAAAAATTGAAAAAAATAATTGATATATATATTTTTTACATACTGTCCCTGATCACCCCCCACAAGTTATATGATGATTCTGTACTGCACTAGTGACAGTATGTAAATATTTTTTTAAAAAGGTTAAAAACATTTTTTCTTAATTTTTCAAAAAAAGTGACAAAAAATTAGAACTTCAAAAAAACACGCCATGCCTCCTTCTAAATACCTCAGACTGTCTACTTTAAAAAAGGTAATTTGGTTGGCATTTGTACTGTCCTGGCATTTTTGGGCCTCAAGAAATTAGTACATCAATACATCAGGATTAATCGATTTCCACATATACAGTATCTCACAAAATTGAGAATGTGACAAAACTAAAGAAATTACACTTTGCTACAATGTAAAGAGTACAGCTTGTATAACAGTGTAAATTTGCTGTCCCCTCAAAATAACTCAACTCACAGCCATTAATGTCTAAACCGCAGACAACAAAAGTGAGTACACCCCTAAGTGAAAATGTCCAAATTGGGCACAAAGTGTCAATATTTTTTGTGGCCACCATTATTTTCCAGCACTGCTTTAAATTGGTTGTAAACCCTCCTCTACTATTTTAGCTCATCTTAATCTTTATAGCACAGGCAGCTGATCGCTGCCTGTGAAAGTGCACTCTCGGTTTTGGTTTCAATATAAATCGTCCTTCTATGTGCTGTGACATGTCCCACGCTTGCGCACTGTGTATATCCTTTAACGACACACAATGTGTGTCATTTCTGTCTCTGCTTGCCGAGGTTATTAGCTGACAATGAGAAGTCTCGCAATGCTAGTGATTTGCCATCCTCATTGTGTTCGCTCTATTGCCATAGTAACGGCAATAGAGATATAGGCTTGGTTCCGATGCTACGGCGCATGCGCGAGATTTCCACAGGGAAACTAACTAAGGGCGGAAATGACGTCCACAAAAGCTTCAGCATACAGGAGGGTGAATGGTGCAGGCGATACCCAGAAGAGCCTAAATAATATAACTGATAAAAATGGTATTTGCAAAGCTTGTTTAGGACAAATTTAAATATGTATGGCTTAGCAATGTTTAACACCATTTGTCATGTACCTAGTGATGAGCCCGGAATGCAGAAGGAGACCACTCTTGCGTCCCTGACTCGCAGCCCCTGATAGAGAGAACAGGAGGCACAGGAGTCCAAGGTAGCAGGAGTGCCTGGCAGGATCAACAGCCGGTGGATGGATCAAGAAGTCTTCAAGGAGCTGTAACTGTATCGGTAGATCTTGGCAGCAGAAGACAGCAACCAGCAGGAACCAGGGATCATACAGGAACAGGTAAGTCACTCTGGAGCTGGCACACAGAAACGTCAGGCAAGCCGGGTCAAACCCGAAGGTTGGTACAGGAACAGGTGCAGGAGACAGACATTGTCACAGAGCAGGCCGGGTCGGTAACAGATGGGTACGGATGAACCAGAGGATGAGGCAGATGCAGAGTCGTAGACAAGCCGGAGGTCTAAGGCAGGCAGAAGGCAGGGAAGGTCGCAGGTCAAGCCGGGTAAACACAAGATCAGATCGGGTCAATAGGTAAGCTCAGGAACGCTGTACGTCAGGCAGCAATGTCTGAGGGGAGAGCTGCAGTATGGCCTTCTGAGGGGGAAGCTCCACAATAAAGTCCATGGAGATTAATTTCCAAGGGCTCTCTGGAGCAGGCAAAGGTTTGAGCAAACCCCAAGCCCTGGTTTTATTACTAGTACAGATGGTACATGACTCCACATATTTTTTACAGTCCTTTGCAACTTGCGGCCACCAGAATGTGCGTTGCACTAGATCAGAAGTTTTGGAAGTGCCGAAGTGCCCGGTTAGTACATGATCGTGGCAGAGCTCAAGTATGATATGATTTTCTGGAATGAAGATTTTGTAATTGAGCCAGAACAGACCGTCTTTTGTTAGCAACCCTGCTTCTGCAGGAGAGGGACTGTCAACGGAAGCTTGCTTTAGGCAACGTAGTCCTCTGCAGCCCTGCGACCTTGTTTCTAATGCATGGAGAGCAGCTTCTGCCATTGCTAAGAGCTGAGGGTCCTCATAGATTTGGGCCATAGCATCAAAGAATGTGGTCAGGTTGGTTAGTTCAGCAGCTTTTTGTTCAAGAAGGCAATGCTCCCAGGTCTGTGGCTCGTTCTGAAGTAGGGAGATCACGAAGCCCACTTTAGTGACTTCCAAAGAAAATGTCCATGGCTGAAGGTCAAAGTAGCGCTCACAGGAGTTGCGAAAGGCCCTGAATTTGCTGCGTTCACCTGAAAATCTCTTAGGCGTAGGCGCTCGAGGTTCAGGGAGGAACATCACTACTGCTGGTGGAGCAGGCACACTGGCAGAAGCGTGTGGAGACCTCTGGGTCATAGCAGGCGGAGAGAGAGCTTGAACACGTTCCTCCAGAGGGGAGTAGCCTTCTTGGAGACTGTTAACAGCCTGGGTCAGGCCTGCCAAGTGTAAACATAGTTCATCCATCGGAGAGGCTCCCCGCTCGGGCTCAGACATGGCTGCCTGATACTGTCACGTACTTAGTGATGAGCCCGGAATGCAGGAGGAGACCTCTCTTGCGTCCCTGATTCACGGCCCCTGATAGAGAGAACAGGAGGCATGGGAGTCCAAGGTAGCAGGAGTGCCTGGCAGGATCAACAGCCGGTGGATGGATCAGGAAGTCTTCAAGGAGCTGTAACTGGATCGGTAGATCTTGGTAGCAGAAGACAGGAACCAGCAGGAACCAGGGATCATACAGGAACAGGTAAGTCACGCTGGCACACAGAAAGGTCAGGCAAGCCGGGTCAAACCAGACGGTCAGTACATGAACAGGTGCAGAAGACAGAGATGGAGTCACAGAGCCTAGATGCCCTCAGGCACGCACAGGCAGGTGAGGGACCACTGTTCCCAGCCAGCCTTTCCTGACACCATTTATATATTTTAAAAAAATGGGGTAAGTTATGGGTTTTACTTCCTCTTTAACCCTTTTGGGCATGGAGTTCACCAGAGCTTCACAGGTTGTCACTGGAGTCCTCTTCCACACCTCCATGACGACAGCACAGAGCTGGTGGATGTTAGAGACCTTGCGCTCCTCCACTTTTCATTTGAGGATGCCCCACAGGGTTTAGGTCTGGAGACATGCTTGGCCAGTCTATCACCTTTACCCTCAGCTTCTTTAGCAAGGCAGTGGTCGTCTTGGAGGTGTGTTTGGGGTCGTTATCATGTTGGAATACTGCCCTGCGGCCCAGTCTCCGAAAGGAGAGGATCATGCTCTGCTTCAGTATGTCACAGTACATCTTGGCATTTATGATTCCCTCAATGAACTGTAGGTCCTCACTGCTGGCAGCACTCATGCAGACCATGACACTCGTACCACCATGCTTGACTGTAGGCAAGACACGCTTGTCTTTGTACTCCTCACCTGGTTGCCACCACACACTCTTGACACAATCTGAACCAAATAGGTTTCATCAGACCACAGAACACGGTTCCAGTAATCCAAGTCCTTAGTGTGATTGTCTTCAGCAAACTGTTTGCAGGCTTTCTTGGGCATCATCTTTAGAAGAGGCATCCTTCTGGTATGACAGCCATGCAGACCAATTTCATGCAGTGTGCAGCGTAAGGTCTGAGCAGTGACAGGCTGACCCCCCACCCCTTCAACCTCTGCAGAAATGCTGGCAGCACTCATATGTCCATTTCCCAAAGACAACCTCTGGATATGACGCTGAGAACGTGAACTCAACTTCTTTGGTTGACCGTGGTGAGGCCTATAAACAATACAAACTAGAACTCGCGCCAATGGGACAACTGTACAAAAAAATTAATTAATCGAAAAGATGACCACAGCAGCTGATACAAAGGCCCTAAAACCTTGAAGAATGAATATACAATTTTAACAGCGCTAGTGGAATAAGTTTTGAATGTGTGAACACAATTAGGTGCAAAGTGCAAATAATAAATAATAAGTAAACACTTAGAGAATATATATAACAAAAAGTGCCAAAGTGCATCCGATGCCAATTTGGAAAATCAGGAGTTGTAAATGATATCAGAGAACACAATCAAAATAAAGTCAATCAAAGAGTGCACTCCCCTCTTGCGACCCCACTCACCAGAGATCATGGACCCTCGGCTTTGCAGTCCAGGGGTCAAAAAACGCTTAATGGGGTCACGATTTATCCAAGTACAGAGGCACTTCCAATTTGCACACGAACCATGGAGGATAATATATGTTAAAAAAGGAGAGAAAAGAACATATAGTGAAACACTGCCGGCACTAGATTACTGCACATTACCAAAATGCTACTCATGAGACAGCTGGGAAAAAACAGGCATCAGTGTATTCCGGGTTCACGGGTTCGTGCGTTCCACGGACCAGAAGTTGCGTCACTGGTATGTATAACCGGAAATGCATCAAGTGAGACCTGTTCTGAGTGTAACTTGTCCTGTTAAATCGCTGTATGGTCTTGGCCACTGTGCTGCAGCTCAGTTTCAGGGTCTTGGCAATCTTCCTATAGCCTAGGCCATCTTTATGTAGAGCAACAATTCTTTTTTTCAGATGCTCAGAGATTTCTTTGCCATGAAAAGAGGTTTAACCTTAAACTATGTAGAGGGTTCTTTACTGTAAGAGCGGCAAGGATGTGGAATTCCCTTTCACAGGTGGTGGTCTCATCGATAGCTTCAAGAAACTATTAGATAAGCACCTGAATGACCGCAACATACAGGGATATACAATGTAATACTGACACATAATCACACATAGGTTAGACTTGATGGACTTGTGTCTTTTTTCAACCTCACCTACTATGTATGTAACTATGAGTTGCCATGTTGAACTTCCAGTGACCAGTATGAGAGAGTGAGAGTGATAACACCAAATTTAACACACCTGCTCCCCATTCACATCTGAGACCTCGTAACACTAATGAGTCACATAACACCGGAGGAAAAATGGATAATTGGGCCTAAGGCCTCATGTACACTGCTGCTGGTAAACGGATATTTAGGAGCAGTTGAGCATTTTTTTCAGCTGCTCCTGAACCCTCCTCTATGTTATCTTATCAGTACATGTACACTGGTTCATTTATAGTCGTTTCTAGGCAGTTGTGTTTAGAGGCTTTTTTTTGGAACCCAAAAAAATGCGTTCAGAAGCTGTGTTTAGAGGCATTTCAAACGCCAAACGAGGCTAAACACGGCAACTCGCATTTAGCAGCATTTTGTTTACAGGTGTTTTTTATTTTTGGCCATTTTGAAAAAATATATATATTTTTTTTCAAACACTTCTAGATGCAAACTTGGCTAAACACGACTAAGCGCAGCATGTAAACGTGGCTAAACGGCCATTTTTAGATGCCGGTTTCTAGCTGTCAAGTTAAATCTTTCAGGAGAAGTTGAACAACGTCCCATGTACATGAAGCCTAATTTGGACATTTTCACTTAGGGGTGTACTCACTTTTGTTTGAGGGGACAGCAAATTTACACTGTTATACAAGCTGTACACTCACTACTTTACATCGTAGCAAAGTGTAATTTCTTCAGTTTTGTCACATGAAAAGATATATTAAAATATTTACAAAAATGTGAGGGGTGTACTCACTTTTGTGAGATACTGTATATACCATAGTTTGTGGACTCTATAACTTTCCTACAGACTAAATAATAATAAATAATACATTTATTTGGGTTATTTTCAGCAAAGAAATGTAGCAGAATACATTTTGGCCTAAATTTATGAAGAAAGATTATTTATTTTCAAAATTTTATCACAGAAACAAAAAAATAGGATTTTATAACAGCTTACCTGTAAAATCCTTTTCTTGGAAGAACATCACAGGACACAGAGCACCATAGTCATTATTATGTGGGTTATACGCCACCTTCAGATGATTGGACACTGGCATAATCAAAGACAGGATTCCCCCCTCTATATAACCCCTCCCATACAGGGAGTCTGTCAGTTTTTGTAGCAAAGCAATATATATAAAATATCCGAAAGAGAGGGGAGGGACCTCTGTGTTCCGTGATGTACTTCCAAGAAAAGGATTTCACAGGTAAGCTGTTATTAAAAAATCCATTTTTTTTTATCGTACATCACGGGACAAAGAGCACCATAGTCATTACTATGTGGGATGTCCCAAAGCAATGCCATCTGAGTGGAGGGAGACACAAAAATAAAGCAGACTGCCATCAGACGTGAGGACCTATACTGCTGCCTGCACTACACTGCGCCCAAAGGCGGCATCCTCTTGCTGACTTACATCCACCTGGTAGAATTTCATGAATATATGTACTGACGACCATGTTGCGGCCTTGCAAACCTGAGCCATGGAGGCTAGGTGACACACTGCCCATGAAGCACTTATTGTCCTGGTAGTGTGCGCTCTAGGCTGAAAAGTTGGGATCTTCCCCTTTAAATCATAAGCCTGAATAATAACCTGACAAATCCATCTAGAAATGGTCGATTTTGACACTGCCTGACCCCTCCTGGGGCCTTCTAGCAAGCAAAGGGTCAGTCTTCTGTATCTGAGCAGTTGCCTCCAGATAGACCTTATGCAAGTGAAGGCGCAAAAAAACGGAAACCTCGTGATACCATTGTGTCAGTGACAAGCTAAAAGAAAAAATAATAATAAAATAAAAATTGGTATAGTCCACAGAGTCTATGTTTAACACAGGCAAAATGGTATATGAAAAAAGTCCACACAGAGGGCTGCCTTCCAGGGAGAGCTGAAACCAGGCTTCTGAATCTGCAGAAAAAGAACATGGACTCCTTCCATGGATTTTACTACATGCCGTTTTTTACCTTATAAAATGTGAGTTGCTTGTATAGTGATCTTTTAATAAATCTTTTAATACTGCACTTAGAGGCGCCTCCCCTTCCCTTGTGTTCCAGATAGACCTTAACCGCTCTCACTACATCGAGAGAGTGTAATAATTCTTCTTCTGCAGAACAGGGTTCTGGAAAAAACTAAGGTAGGGAAACATCCTGGTTTATATGAAAACTGGATAATACCTTAGGCAAAAAGGATGGGTGAGGACGCAACACCACCTTATCCTTATGAATAACCAAGTATGGCTCCTGACAGGAGAAAGCTGCCAACTCTGAAACTCTTCTTGCGGAGGCTACCGCAACCAAATATACCAACTTCCTTGTCACAAGGATCAAAGGCACATGGCACAAGGGCTCAAAAGGGTGACCTTGTAAAGCCGACAAGACTAGATTCAAATCCCATGGGCACAAGGGCGACTTAACCGAAGGATTTATACGCGTTACACCTTGTATAAAAGCCTGGACTAAAGAATGTGAAGCAAGTCGCTTTTGGAAAAATACTGACAAGGCCGAGACTTGACCCTTGATAGTACTCAAGGCTAGCTTCATTTCCACTCCTAACTGTAGGAAGGTGAGAACTCTACCTATGAAATACCTCCGAGGATGCCATCCCTTGCTTTTACACCAGGAAACATAGGCCTTCCAGACCCTAAAGTAAATGGCCCTAGAGTCCGGCTTCCTTGCATTAATCAGGGTAGTTACCACTCAACCTGAAAGCCCCCAATTTTTTTAGAATGTGGGCTTCAATAGCCAAACCATCAAATTTAGCATTTGTAAGGCAGGATGGAACACTGGCCCTTGCAAAAGCAGATCTGGCCATGATGGAAGAGTCCAAGGACCCCCTGGTTCTCCTGGGCCATGCTGGGGCAACTAGGATTACCAGCTTCCGTTCCTCTTTGATCCTGTGTAGAAGTCATGGTAGCAGCTGAACTGAAGGGAACACATAACTCAGTGAGAACTGATTCCAAGGAGTCATTAAAGCATCCATCCAGCAAGCAAGCAGATCCCTTGTCTTTGATACAAAGCTGTCCAACTTTTTGTTGAACCTGGATGCCAATAGGTCTACGACCGGGGTGCTCCATTTCTGGCATATGGCCAGAAAGATGTCAGGATGTAGAGATCATTTTCCTGGGGACAATTGTTGGCGGCTCAAGAAATCCGTCTGCCAATTCTCCACTCCCGGAATGAAAACTGCAGATAGGCAAGGCACATTCTCTTCTGTCCAAGCCAGAATATGGTTCACCTCTTTCTGGGCTGCATGACTTATGGTGCTGCCTTGGTGATTGATGTAGGCCACTGCTTTGACATTGTCAGATTGAATCCTGACGGGATAGTTCCGTAATCTGCCCGTCCAGGCCCTTAGTCCCAGACGTGCTGCCCGAATTTCTAGAATGTTGATGGGCAAGGTCTTCTCGGATTCTGACCACTTCCCCTAGATAGTGTTCTCTTCCAGGACTGCTCCCCAGCCAAAGAGGCTGGCATCGGTCGTAACTATCCTCCAGGTAACTGGTATGAAGGTTTTCCCCTTCTGCAAATTTTCAACCACCAATTGAGACTCTGGCAAGTGTTTGGAGGCAAGTACATTGGACAATCCAATCTTGGCTCTTTTTGTTCCAAGCAGACAGGATACTGTTTTGCGATGGTCTTGAACGGAATTGGGCATAGGGGACTGCTTCAAATGAAGCTACCATCTTCCCAAACAACCTCATGCAAAGGCAGATGGAAGGACCCTTCCTTGTCCTTACCACGTGAACCAGTTCTCTTAACTCTTTTGTGGGCTGTGTCTAGAACCAGCCCCAAGTACTCCAGCCTTTTTACTGCCTGTAAGGACGATTTCTCTAAGTTGAAAATCTAACCTAGATGTTCCAGATACTTGACCATGCTGACCACACTTTGGTCTAGTCGTGCTATGGACTGATCTATCAGCAGCAGGTCGTCTAAGTATGCCATTACCGCTATACCCTGGGCCCTTAGTCTTGCCAGAAGCTCAGTCAAAACCTTTGTAAACACTTGTGGTGCGGTAGCCAACCCGAAAGGCAAGGCCACAAACTAAAAGTGTCGTTGTTCTACTGCGAACCGCACAAACCTCTGGTGAGTGGGAAATATTGGGACATGTAGATACGCATCCTTGATGTCTATTGACGCTAGAAGTTATCCTCCCCGTAGGGTAGACACTACTGACCAAATTGATTCCATGCGAAAAGAGCGGATGTTTAGGAACCGATTGTCAGAGAACTCACACAGCAAGTGCTCATCCTCACGCAGCAGCTGCTAACCTCTGTTTAGCGTACATCAATGACACAGCAAGTGCCCATCCTCATGCAGCATATGCTAATCTCCGTTCCACTAACGCCAATGCACATGCACAAAATTTTAGAGTGAGAAGAACGGGGCTCAGAATGGACATGTGCAATGGAGCATCCATGCGATCGCATGTGCGCTAGTGCACATGTCTGCTTGTCTCTGTGTAATGAACTGACTCTGGCTTGGACTTTGACCATGGCTCTGTCTCCTGATTGTGTACCTCGCTGCCAGCCTGTTGCCGACTCCTGCCAGTTCCTGACTCCTCTGTTAATCCTGATCTGGTCCCAGCTGAACAACCTGGTGTTCAGTCCTCACAGGAATTCATCACCACTGGAAACACTGTGCCAGCAGATTGCAAACCTCATCCAGGCAGTCCAAGGCCTTCGAGAGGGCTACCATCAACTTGAACAAAGGGTAGAGTCGCTGTCTCCAGGTCTCTCAGCACATCTGACAGCCGCAGTACCTGCACCCTCTCCACCTGTAGCATCAGCACCAGTAACCACAGTAGTGGTGCCACCGTCAGAGCCACAAGTTCCTACCCCAGAGAGATTTGCAGGGGATCGCAGCAATGCTTAAGCCACAGTACCTTCCGCATACATACTAACAGGAGGGCAAGGCGTGACACCTGGTGAAAAAAATCTTTAATAGCGTCAACTGCAAAACAAAGGGCCTTTGGTAGCTCCGCCAGGTCCGAGACCTCTTCCCCGTTGACAACCTGCTTAACCTTGTCTTTAAGGGATTGACAAACACCTATTGCTGCTACAGCAGGTTGTGCTACTGCACCGGCCACAGCAAAAGAGGCTTTAAGCAAATATTCCTGCCTTTTATCAGCTGGATCCTTAAACACCTGGACATAGTCTACAGGACAAGTGAGACTCTTATTCAGGGAAGAGACAGCAGTGTCCACTGCTGGCACACTCCAGTTCTTAGTGAATTTCTCTTCCATAGGATAAAGTAGAGAAAATCTCTTAGGAGGAAGAAAATGCCTGTCTGGATGAAACCAGTCAGCATATATGAGCTGTTCCAGCAACGGGTGCATAGGCAAAGCATGAGAACCCTGAGGAGGCTTTAGAGATCCCAAGGAGGAGAAGGGAACTTCAGCCGTCTCTACTAGGGGTAACTTATATCCAAAATGGACTGCCTCAGTAAGTGTTGGAACTAGCAATCTTTGGGACTGTGAGGCTGAGAAGTGTTCTTTTGAGGCTGAATCCTCAAATGAGAAGCCATCTTCCTGCCCTTCTAGCGGGTCCCCTAAGGGTACATCAGTATCCCCTGCCTATTCCTGATCTGCAGATGATGGGCCCGGGGCAGGGAAAGGGGACCTATCGCACTTCTTCCCAGCCTGGGAGGAGGACGCGAATAAACCAGCTATCTTCCCTTCCAAACCAGCTAATGCTGCAGCCAAATTGTCTTTAGTGACGTATGCAGAGGCTGGAATGTTGGAAGTAGCTACAATGCCTGATAAGCTCAATGGCTCAGCCTGGTCAGCTGTTTCAGGTCTTTCAGGAGAGGATGATACTTCGGAAGCGTGACTAGGATCCTCAGACCCTGACTGCTGCGCCCTTGCGCTCCTCTTCCCTGTTTTTGTTCCTCTCTTTCGAGAATACATAGTCCTAAGCACAAAGCAGAGGTACTAACACCATGCATCTATTGTTGAGCTCAGTCTATCAATGGGTTATTATGCCGCTATCAATGCTCAGCCAGATACTGAGTAGATGTGCCTTGAAAATGCCTGTACCCAACACCCACAGCGCTAACGTGCCCCTGGATATATGTCTGTGTCCCTCTGTCAGCCACCACATAATCACAGTCTGAGACTTTTAAACAAGCAGCCAGTCTGCGCCCTGAAAAAATGTGCACGCCGAACACATGTGTACACCGGTGGCGCTGAGTCACGACCCCCTGTGACGTCCTCTCTTCCTTATTATTAAAGGAGGGTAAGTCCTGTGAGCGGCGATTCCCCCTGCGGGAATCCCAGGGGGAGGGGGGTGGCAGAGGGATCCCAGCTCATGAGATCTTTCTCTATGGCAGGGGGAGTCCCCTAAATCCTCTCCCGGGCAGCTGACAAGTGCAGAGTGAGAGGCAGAACTGTCCACAAGCGCTGCTGACACATTACACCATCCAGGTAAGCATGGAATGTTGACACCAGGTATGTTTTATACTTACACCCTCTAGTGGTAAACACCAGGCAAGACATCATCCACTCATTTAAGAAGTCCATAGGAATTTCCCAGGATCTTCTTAACATACCATTCCCGCCACAGGATACTGCTGGAAAATCACAGCAGACCCAATCTTCACCCATCACGGCAGGTTTGTGTCATGACAGGCCTTTAAGGACCGAGTCCCCTTTGCACATAGGGTCCACTCCCTTGGATCTGTACAGCACCCTGCCAGAGCAAACCTGTGGTATAGGAAAGTAACCAAGGCGCTGGATCCCAGGGCCCAGCTCTCAGAGAGAAGCATTACAGGCATAAACCTCATTCTTCCATTCCGAGGCCCGGGTACCATCCATTTTAGCCCTTTGTTTCTGGTTCTTTGAATGGATCAGATTGTGTAGCCCCTTGATCCTATGCAGGACCACCTACAGAGCTCTTCTTAGCACTTCATTAACCATGTCCAACACCTTAATCACTGGCAAAAAAACTGAGGTACTCCCTGTATGGGAGCAGTTATATAGAGGGGGACTTCCCGTCTTTGATTATGCCAGTGTCCAATCACCTGAAGGTGGCGTATAACCCACATAGTAATGACTAAGGTGCTCTGTGTCCCGTGAAGTACAATAAAGAAATGTAAATGCTTTAACATTTTTTGGCCTTTTTTTGTTTATTTAGCAAAAAATAAAAAAAAAAACTGTGGTGATTAAATACCACCAATAGAAATCTCTATGTGTGTGAAAAAAATATAGAAATTTTATATGGGTACAGTGTTGCATGACCACGCAATTGTAATTCAAAGTGTGACAGCACTGAATGCTGAAAAATGGCCTGGGCAGGGAGAGGGAAAAAGTGCCCAGTATTGAAGTGGTTAAAGTGTATGTAAACCTTTACCTTGTAAAACAACCTATCCAGTTTAAAATAGAAATGCAAGGCAAAATGTTTGTGAATATATTTTTTCTTTTTTATAAGTAATCACATGACATCTGCATATTTCCCAACTTTTTGAGATGGGAATAAGGGACACCTATTAGCAATAGTATGTAGGCATAGGACACATCCCTTTGTCATGCTCTCTTAAAGGAGAATTATACAATAAAAAAATGGATTTTTAAAACAGCTTACGTGTAAAATCCTTTTCTTGGAGTACATCACGGGACACAGAGCACCATAGTAATGACTATCTGGGTTTATATGCTACCTTTAGGTGATTGGACACTGGCAACCAATAGTAACAAGGTTCCTCCCATATAACCCCTCCCATACAGGAAGTACCTTTAGTTTTTTAGCAAGCAATGAAGATCCCAGAAAAAGAGGGGAGGGACCTCTGTGTCCCGTGATGTACTCCAAGAAAAGGATTTTACAGGTAAGCTGTTTTAAAAATCAATTTTTCTTTATCGTACATCACGGGACACAGAGCACCATAGTAATGACTATCTGGGATGTCCTAAAGCAATGCCTTTGAGGGGAGGGAACATACCTAAATTCCCTTTATTTTAGGCTCCAAATTATAAAGCTGCTTGCAGCACGCTCTGGCCAAAAACAGTCTCCTTTTGGGATCTAACATCCAGTAGGTAAAACCTGGTGAATGTATGATGTATGTATGAACATATTGATATGTAAGGTTTTTTCTACCTGGGACCATTTTCCCTGTACGGAGGCCTCTTCCAATACTGCTCCCCAGCCGAGACGACTGGCGTCTGAAGTTACCACCTTCCAAGTTACTGTTGGAAAGGACTTCCCATTTTTGCTGGTCTTTGACCACCAAGAGAGGTCCTGTTTTACCTTTGGGGATAGAGATATTGGATGATCCAAGGCTAGGACAGACTTGTCCCAAGCCTCCAGGATCGTTCTCTGGAACAACCTGGAGTGAAACTGCGCATAAGGAACTGCGCTGAAAGATGACACCATCTTCCCCAGCAGTCTCAAGCATAATCGAACTGAGGGTCTTTCTACCCTTTTGACTTTCCTGACCAGCTCCACTATTGAGCTGACCTTCAAGGGGGGTAAAAACACCCTTTCCTGGGTCGTATACAGGATCAAGCCTAGATATGTCAAGATTTGAACTGGATGAAGAGCTGATTTGTCCATATTCAGAATCCAACCTAGGCATCTCAGAACATGAACTGTTGTTAAAACGTTCTCTATCAGGGTGGAATAGGACTGGTCCTTCAACAGAAGGTCGTCCAGATATCCTATCACTGATATCTTCTGAGACCTTAGAAAGGCCAATACCAGAGCCAACACCTTTGTGAAGACTCGAGGGGCCATAGCCAGACCGAACGGTAGTGCTACAAACTGGAAATGACGCTCTTCCACTGAGAAGCGTAGAAACCTTTTGATGTTGTCCGAAAATCGGTACATGCAGGTATGCATCCTTGATGTCTATGGATGCTAAATAGTCCCCTTTTCTTAGAGATGCTATTACTGAACGAACTGATTCCATCCGGAAGGTTTGGACTTTTAGAAAGGAATTGAGGGATTTGAGGTCCAGAATGGGCCTTACTTCCCCATTTGGCTTCGGCACTGTGAATAGGTTTGAATAAAACCCTTTGAACTTTTCTTTGTGCGGAACCTTGATAATCACCCCTTGCCTTTTTAGCTTTTCTAAGGCTAGGAATAGGCTTTTCTTCTTTTCTAGATCCGAAGGAACTCTTGATCTCAGAAATCGATTTGGGGGAAAATCGCAGAACTCTATTTTGTAGCCCTGCGTTATAGTGGAGATAACCCACTTGTCCTGTCCCCACCCTGCCCAAGCATCTGCGAACCTCCGCAGTCTGCCGGCGCCCCTTCACAAGGAGGACTTGGCATTGGCCTTATTCGGCTTCTGAGTCCAAGTTCTTTTCTGACCCTGAGGTCTTTTAAAGGCAGGTGGTTGAGGCCGTTGATACTTCTTGGGAGAAGATGCGCCTGGCCCAGGAGCGTTTGGAATCTTAAAGGAAGGCTGCTTATTCCTTCTTTTCACAGGAAGCAAGGAGCTCTTTCCTCCTGAGATCTTTTGGATATACTTATCCAGATCTTCTCCAAACAAACGTTCCCCATGAAAGGGAAAAGCCGCAAGTAGCCTCTTGCAAGGCATCTCGGCTGACCAGTTCTTTAACCACAAAACTGAGGTACTCCCTGTATGGGAGCAGTTATATAGAGGGGGACTTCCCGTCTTTGATTATGCCAGTGTCCAATCACCTGAAGGTGGCGTATAACCCACATAGTAATGACTAAGGTGCTCTGTGTCCCGTGAAGTACAATAAAGAAATGTAAATGCTTTAACATTTTTTGGCCTTTTTTTGTTTATTTAGCAAAAAATAAAAAAAAACTGTGGTGATTAAATACCACCAATAGAAATCTCTATGTGTGTGAAAAAAATATAGAAATTTTATATGGGTACAGTGTTGCATGACCACGCAATTGTAATTCAAAGTGTGACAGCACTGAATGCTGAAAAATGGCCTGGGCAGGGAGAGGGAAAAAGTGCCCAGTATTGAAGTGGTTAAAGTGTATGTAAACCTTTACCTTGTAAAACAACCTATCCAGTTTAAAATAGAAATGCAAGGCAAAATGTTTGTGAATATATTTTTTCTTTTTTATAAGTAATCACATGACATCTGCATATTTCCCAACTTTTTGAGATGGGAATAAGGGACACCTATTAGCAATAGTATGTAGGCATAGGACACATCCCTTTGTCATGCTCTCTTAAAGTAGAATTATACAATAAAAAAATGGATTTTTAAAACAGCTTACGTGTAAAATCCTTTTCTTGGAGTACATCACGGGACACAGAGCACCATAGTAATGACTATCTGGGTTTATATGCTACCTTTAGGTGATTGGACACTGGCAACCAATAGTAACAAGGTTCCTCCCATATAACCCCTCCCATACAGGAAGTACCTTTAGTTTTTTAGCAAGCAATGAAGATCCCAGAAAAAGAGGGGAGGGACCTCTGTGTCCCGTGATGTACTCCAAGAAAAGGATTTTACAGGTAAGCTGTTTTAAAAATCAATTTTTCTTTATCGTACATCACGGGACACAGAGCACCATAGTAATGACTATCTGGGATGTCCTAAAGCAATGCCTTTGAGGGGAGGGAACATACCTAAATTCCCTTTATTTTAGGCTCCAAATTATAAAGCTGCTTGCAGCACGCTCTGGCCAAAAACAGTCTCCTTTTGGGATCTAACATCCAGTAGGTAAAACCTGGTGAATGTATGATGTATGTATGAACATATTGATATGTAAGGTTTTTTCTACCTGGGACCATTTTCCCTGTACGGAGGCCTCTTCCAATACTGCTCCCCAGCCGAGACGACTGGCGTCTGAAGTTACCACCTTCCAAGTTACTGTTGGAAAGGACTTCCCATTTTTGCTGGTCTTTGACCACCAAGAGAGGTCCTGTTTTACCTTTGGGGATAGAGATATTGGATGATCCAAGGCTAGGACAGACTTGTCCCAAGCCTCCAGGATCGTTCTCTGGAACAACCTGGAGTGAAACTGCGCATAAGGAACTGCGCTGAAAGATGACACCATCTTCCCCAGCAGTCTCAAGCATAATCGAACTGAGGGTCTTTCTACCCTTTTGACTTTCCTGACCAGCTCCACTATTGAGCTGACCTTCAAGGGGGGTAAAAACACCCTTTCCTGGGTCGTATACAGGATCAAGCCTAGATATGTCAAGATTTGAACTGGATGAAGAGCTGATTTGTCCATATTCAGAATCCAACCTAGGCATCTCAGAACATGAACTGTTGTTAAAACGTTCTCTATCAGGGTGGAATAGGACTGGTCCTTCAACAGAAGGTCGTCCAGATATCCTATCACTGATATCTTCTGAGACCTTAGAAAGGCCAATACCAGAGCCAACACCTTTGTGAAGACTCGAGGGGCCATAGCCAGACCGAACGGTAGTGCTACAAACTGGAAATGACGCTCTTCCACTGAGAAGCGTAGAAACCTTTTGATGTTGTCCGAAAATCGGTACATGCAGGTATGCATCCTTGATGTCTATGGATGCTAAATAGTCCCCTTTTCTTAGAGATGCTATTACTGAACGAACTGATTCCATCCGGAAGGTTTGGACTTTTAGAAAGGAATTGAGGGATTTGAGGTCCAGAATGGGCCTTACTTCCCCATTTGGCTTCGGCACTGTGAATAGGTTTGAATAAAACCCTTTGAACTTTTCTTTGTGCGGAACCTTGATAATCACCCCTTGCCTTTTTAGCTTTTCTAAGGCTAGGAATAGGCTTTTCTTCTTTTCTAGATCCGAAGGAACTCTTGATCTCAGAAATCGATTTGGGGGAAAATCGCGGAACTCTATTTTGTAGCCCTGCGTTATAGTGGAGATAACCCACTTGTCCTGTCCCCACCCTGCCCAAGCATCTGCGAACCTCCGCAGTCTGCCGGCGCCCCTTCACAAGGAGGACTTGGCATTGGCCTTATTCGGCTTCTGAGTCCAAGTTCTTTTCTGACCCTGAGGTCTTTTAAAGGCAGGTGGTTGAGGCCGTTGATACTTCTTGGGAGAAGATGCGCCTGGCCCAGGAGCGTTTGGAATCTTAAAGGAAGGCTGCTTATTCCTTCTTTTCACAGGAAGCAAGGAGCTCTTTCCTCCTGAGATCTTTTGGATATACTTATCCAGATCTTCTCCAAACAAACGTTCCCCATGAAAGGGAAAAGCCGCAAGTAGCCTCTTGCAAGGCATCTCGGCTGACCAGTTCTTTAACCACAAAACTGAGGTACTCCCTGTATGGGAGCAGTTATATAGAGGGGGACTTCCCGTCTTTGATTATGCCAGTGTCCAATCACCTGAAGGTGGCGTATAACCCACATAGTAATGACTAAGGTGCTCTGTGTCCCGTGAAGTACAATAAAGAAATGTAAATGCTTTAACATTTTTTGGCCTTTTTTTGTTTATTTAGCAAAAAATAAAAAAAAAAACTGTGGTGATTAAATACCACCAATAGAAATCTCTATGTGTGTGAAAAAAATATAGAAATTTTATATGGGTACAGTGTTGCATGACCACGCAATTGTAATTCAAAGTGTGACAGCACTGAATGCTGAAAAATGGCCTGGGCAGGGAGAGGGAAAAAGTGCCCAGTATTGAAGTGGTTAAAGTGTATGTAAACCTTTACCTTGTAAAACAACCTATCCAGTTTAAAATAGAAATGCAAGGCAAAATGTTTGTGAATATATTTTTTCTTTTTTATAAGTAATCATATGACATCTGCATATTTCCCAACTTTTTGAGATGGGAATAAGGGACACCTATTAGCAATAGTATGTAGGCATAGGACACATCCCTTTGTCATGCTCTCTTAAAGTAGAATTATACAATAAAAAAATGGATTTTTAAAACAGCTTACGTGTAAAATCCTTTTCTTGGAGTACATCACGGGACACAGAGCACCATAGTAATGACTATCTGGGTTTATATGCTACCTTTAGGTGATTGGACACTGGCAACCAATAGTAACAAGGTTCCTCCCATATAACCCCTCCCATACAGGAAGTACCTTTAGTTTTTTAGCAAGCAATGAAGATCCCAGAAAAAGAGGGGAGGGACCTCTGTGTCCCGTGATGTACTCCAAGAAAAGGATTTTACAGGTAAGCTGTTTTAAAAATCAATTTTTCTTTATCGTACATCACGGGACACAGAGCACCATAGTAATGACTATCTGGGATGTCCTAAAGCAATGCCTTTGAGGGGAGGGAACATACCTAAATTCCCTTTATTTTAGGCTCCAAATTATAAAGCTGCTTGCAGCACGCTCTGGCCAAAAACAGTCTCCTTTTGGGATCTAACATCCAGTAGGTAAAACCTGGTGAATGTATGATGTATGTATGAACATATTGATATGTAAGGTTTTTTCTACCTGGGACCATTTTCCCTGTACGGAGGCCTCTTCCAATACTGCTCCCCAGCCGAGACGACTGGCGTCTGAAGTTACCACCTTCCAAGTTACTGTTGGAAAGGACTTCCCATTTTTGCTGGTCTTTGACCACCAAGAGAGGTCCTGTTTTACCTTTGGGGATAGAGATATTGGATGATCCAAGGCTAGGACAGACTTGTCCCAAGCCTCCAGGATCGTTCTCTGGAACAACCTGGAGTGAAACTGCGCATAAGGAACTGCGCTGAAAGATGACACCATCTTCCCCAGCAGTCTCAAGCATAATCGAACTGAGGGTCTTTCTACCCTTTTGACTTTCCTGACCAGCTCCACTATTGAGCTGACCTTCAAGGGGGGTAAAAACACCCTTTCCTGGGTCGTATACAGGATCAAGCCTAGATATGTCAAGATTTGAACTGGATGAAGAGCTGATTTGTCCATATTCAGAATCCAACCTAGGCATCTCAGAACATGAACTGTTGTTAAAACGTTCTCTATCAGGGTGGAATAGGACTGGTCCTTCAACAGAAGGTAGTCCAGATATCCTATCACTGATATCTTCTGAGACCTTAGAAAGGCCAATACCAGAGCCAACACCTTTGTGAAGACTCGAGGGGCCATAGCCAGACCGAACGGTAGTGCTACAAACTGGAAATGACGCTCTTCCACTGAGAAGCGTAGAAACCTTTTGATGTTGTCCGAAAATCGGTACATGCAGGTATGCATCCTTGATGTCTATGGATGCTAAATAGTCCCCTTTTCTTAGAGATGCTATTACTGAACGAACTGATTCCATCCGGAAGGTTTGGACTTTTAGAAAGGAATTGAGGGATTTGAGGTCCAGAATGGGCCTTACTTCCCCATTTGGCTTCGGCACTGTGAATAGGTTTGAATAAAACCCTTTGAACTTTTCTTTGTGCGGAACCTTGATAATCACCCCTTGCCTTTTTAGCTTTTCTAAGGCTAGGAATAGGCTTTTCTTCTTTTCTAGATCCGAAGGAACTCTTGATCTCAGAAATCGATTTGGGGGAAAATCGCGGAACTCTATTTTGTAGCCCTGCGTTATAGTGGAGATAACCCACTTGTCCTGTCCCCACCCTGCCCAAGCATCTGCGAACCTCCGCAGTCTGCCGGCGCCCCTTCACAAGGAGGACTTGGCATTGGCCTTATTCGGCTTCTGAGTCCAAGTTCTTTTCTGATCCTGAGGTCTTTTAAAGGCAGGTGGTTGAGGCCGTTGATACTTCTTGGGAGAAGATGCGCCTGGCCCAGGAGCGTTTGGAATCTTAAAGGAAGGCTGCTTATTCCTTCTTTTCACAGGAAGCAAGGAGCTCTTTCCTCCTGAGATCTTTTGGATATACTTATCCAGATCTTCTCCAAACAAACGTTCCCCATGAAAGGGAAAAGCCGCAAGTAGCCTCTTGCAAGGCATCTCGGCTGACCAGTTCTTTAACCACAAAACTCTGCGCATATGCACTAAGAGTAGCGCAAAGCGAGACATCTGCCGGATTGAGTCTTTTAATGCGTCTACTGCAAAACACAAAGAGCGAGGAAGTTCTTTCAATTCATCAGAATATTCCTCCTGAACAGGTAGGTTCCTGACCAGTTTTTTAAAACGGTCCTTCAGGGATTGACAGATCCCAAAAGCCGCAACAGCTGGTTGTACTGCTGACCCGGCCACCGCAAAGGAGGCCTTTAGCAAAGATTCCCCCTTTTTATCTGCTGGGTCTTTAAACCCTTGGGCATTATCCACTGGACAGGTTAAGCTTTTATTTACTGAAGAAATAGCAGCATCCACTAAAGGTGTATACCACCTTTTTTGAACTTTTCCTCCATTTGGGTACAAAAAAGAAAACCATTTAGGAGGTAAGTAAATTCTGTCCGGATGTTCCCAATCAGCGTTAATCAATTGCTCCAATAATGGATGCAATTGAATAGGAAACGCCTGAGAACCTTGGTCGCCTAAAGGTCGCAAGGATCCCAATGTAGAACAGGAAATTTCTGGCCCTTGTACAAGGGGCAACTTGAAACCTGCTCTTACCAATTCGGTTAAAGATTGGATAAACAGCTTTTGGGATTGCGAAGCCGTCAACGGTTCCTCCGAACCTGAGTCCCCTGCAGAGGACTCCTCTGCTTCGGCATCTTTATCCCCTATGGATACAAAACAAAGAGTTCCCCTAGGTGGACTTTTCCGGCACTTGCAAAGGCAAAAAATAATAAGATATATGAAAACCGAGAATGTTTGTACATAATAAAAAACATATAATTTTATTCGTATTGAACAGTACAATTAATAAAAACAAGCAATAGATATCTAGGGTAACATAGTAAAACTATATAGTAACCATGATATGCAACACAAAATAAGTTGTGATGAAAAGCTCTTCTCAAGCCCGACGCATTTCGGGGTACTTAATGTCTGTACAGTCCTTCTTCAGGGGCATAGTTGAGAGAGAAGGATTCATCTGGGCTGATTGAAAAAGAATGAGAGGGAGGGGGGTCAAGTGATTGGTAATGCTTTCAATAGTATTCGATGGGGGTTGGGATGATCAATTGATCACCTACCTGAAGATATACGATTGTTTGCTTGTGAGAATTTCTAAAAGCAAAGAAAGCCACGGAGGGAGGGCAGGGTATGGCAATAAGCAGTAGTATTGTAGCTAATGTAAATATTGGTATATAGACGGTGAAAGATGCAGGTTGGTAGGCTGCAGTCACCATGGAGAAGTGTGACAGTACTCCTGTCCCGCCCGACCCGGGCGCGCGCAAGCCAGAGCGGCGTGCTGAGGTCACAGGAAGGCGTCTCTAAAACAAATAAGAAAATATAGAAAGGACCTTAAGAGGGGATCCATTGTAGGTAGGTTGAAGGTGAATGTGTAAATAGATAAATAAGTAAGAGTGAGGTTGGTAATGGGGAGAGTGTAGGGGATGATATATATGCAGGTAAAAATGAATCAAATAGGGGGTAACAAAAAGGACCAGCTCATAATGTATTTGAGTGGCAAAGTACATATGTATATATATATATGGATGTTTATTTAGGGGTTCAACGTAATATAGAGTAAAAGTAAATATACAATTACATGCCACAGAGTAAATAAGATATACATGGATGTTGGAGAATTCCATAATAATTATTTAGGTAGCAGCTGGAATGATATAGTTAAATACCAAGGTAAATGAGGTATGAAAAAGACAAATGTATTAATGCAAAGCCCATGTAAATATGCTCCTAATAGCCTGCAGGGACCAAAGTAAGAGCAGGCCCAGGAGTAGTAGGGTGTAACTATACAGCTGAGCAGGAGAGTAATAGAGTAATAAATATACCTGAGACTTAAATGCTGGGGTAAGAAAAAGTAGGGAACAGTAACTAGAAAATCATACCTTAGATGGAAATAAAAGTGCATGCCGACAGCCTCACAACCAAGCGTCCAGCGTGTGTAGCGCCTTGGTAAGGGATGAATGAGGCTGGTTTAAGTAGTGTGAAGGTTACAATCAGCTGGCGTCAGAATGAGGCACAGCTGTGTTGTAGAAGGCGTAAACAGAGACGCGCTATATTGACCCCCTGAGGCGAGGATGCGCGGCGCCGCCCCAACAGCGCGTGCGCAAGCGTCACGGCGTTTGGAGCAACGTCGCGCACACCCGCCCCACCGGCACGGAAGTGCCACTCCGGCGGACTGCGCATGCCCGCCGGAGTGGTAACATGGAGGCAGTGGGCGTGAGATGGAGAAACGCCCAGGTACCTCCCTAGACGCCGCCCAAGAATTCTTGTGGCGGCTTTCCGTGCCGGGCAGCCGCTCTAGCCACCCGCGCCTCGGGGGGGGCGGGGGAAAGGGGGATGTGTCACACTGAAAAACACACAGAGGAGAACATATGAAGAATCGTATACCAACAAGATGGGGTAAATTCTACCCGATCACAATTGTTTGTAATCCTCCAAGCGTGGGGGAAGGGGGAAGGGGGAAAGTTATAAAAAACATACGAGGTATTGGACAAGGGACTAAAATAAGGAAGAGACGGGTAGCCTACACCAAAATAGAATTATATACTGAAGGGTAAGAGGGAACTAAACCTTATTGGGAATTGTAAGTGTAAGTTTCCACATGGGGAAATAAACATAGTAGAATGTTACACAGTATGATAGCAATGGGCAACAAGAAACCTTAAAGCATATAAAGGGTGTACATATACAAATAGTAGCTAAAGATGTATGACAGACATAAATAAATGCTAGCTAAAAATGTATAGCAAACATAAATAAATCATATATGACCAATATAAGGACAAAGAAAAAAAAAAAAAAAAAAAAAAAAAAAAGGGAAGAGGGGGGAGTTTAACTGAGGGAACACAACCAAGCTGATTGTGTGTCCAGATACATGGTCCCCTAGGGTACCAACTGAAAAATAAATAAAGGGGAATGCATTAAAGAAGATGGCAAATGCTATGTATAATGACAGAAGGGGGGGATTTTGGGAGGGGGAAGGGGGAAAGGGAAGGGGAAGAGAGGGGAAGGGGGAGCATGTATATGACAGACGTACAGCTTGGTGTACAAAAGTAATCGAAATCAAGGAAAAAACAACCAGCTACAGCAAATCAATGAAAAGTTGAAAAACCAAGGATGTACTCTAAGGTGGCCGTGACCCTATTTTTCCATACCTCCGGAATTGAAGCCTTGTAGGAAGGGTTTAAAACAAACCGCTTCATTGAGCCCTGGGGGTGTGGTGGCCTTAAGTAAATGGATCCATTTAGGTTCTCTTTGGAGTAGGATTTTATTCCAGTCGCCCCCTCTGGGGTTAGGGTGTATGCGGTCCAAAATTAGAAATTTAATGGAGGGAAATTTGCCTCCATGTACCAAGGTTACATGTCGGCCGAGAGGTAGGTCAGGGTCAGCTGTTTTCATAGACAGAATATGCCTGTATGCTCGTCGCCAGAGCTCAAGCTTGGTCTTTCCTATATAAAAGCAGCCGCAGTTGCACTGGAGTAGATAAACCACTCCAGTGGTTCTGCAGTTTGCAAAATGTTTAGGAAAAAAAAGTTTTCCCGTTTGGGAGAGTAGGATTTTTTTGGGTCAGCATGTAGCCACAATAGTGGCATGAGCCACAGGCAAAAGTACCCCTGTATTTGCAATGAATTGTCGATGGTCTGAACTCGCTTTTGGTGATCTGGTCACCAATAGAGGTAGCTCTTTTAAAGGTGAAGTGGGGCTTTTCTGGAACTAAATGGCCCAAACTGGGGTCAAGGGCCAGTAAGTGCCAGTATTTTTCAATTATATTTTTAGTTTGACGATGTTGTTGGTGATATGTTGTGATGATACTAAGAGGGTGAGAGTCTTTTTGTTGTTTGGTGGAATGAAGGAGCATTTGTCTGGGTTTGTTATTGACTTTATGAAAAGCTCTTTTAAGGGATTTATGTGAGTAGCCGCGTAGTAGCAGTCTGTCTCGGAGGGCAGCAGCTTCTGTAAGAAAGTTATTATTATCTGTACAGTTGCGCTTAATCCTAATGTATTGGGAGTAAGGAATGGAGTCAATTAAAGGTTTAGGATGGAAACTAGCAGCATGTAGTATGGTATTGCCGGCAGTGCTTTTTCTGAATAATTTGGTGGAAAGTTTGCCCTGTCCATCCTTGAAAATCTCAATGTCTAAAAAAGTTACATGAGTAATATCAAAGGACATTGTAAATGTCAGATTAAAGTCATTCTTATTCATCCGGAGTATGAACTGCTCGAGTACATCCGAGGGACCCTCCCACACGACAAAAATGTCGTCTATGTATCGATACCACCCTTGAATGTGGTTAGTATAGTGAGTGAGGTTCCCATCTGTAAGAAAGGCTTTCTCCCACTCCCCCAGGTAAAGGTTAGCATACGATGGGGCACAACATGTCCCCATCGCTACCCCCTGCACCTGGAGGTAGTGGGAGCCGAGAAAGGTAAAAACATTGTGGGTGAGGATGTACTCAAGCAGCTCAGTGATGAATTCATTGTAACTAGGATCGGAATGCGGTTTTTGCTGGAGTATATGTCTAATTGCTGCCAAGCCTAATACATGTGGAATGGAGCTATAGAGTGTCTCCACGTCAATGGTGACAAGGAGGGCTCGATCCGAGACAGAAAGGTGGTCCAAAATTTGTAAAAAATGGCTAGTGTCCTTTACATAGGATGCTAGAGATACCACGAAAGGTCTAAGATATTCATCAATAAGTTTGCTGGCATTTTCGCTTATTGAACCCACACCGGAGATAATCGGCCTACCCGGTGGGTCTTTGAGGTTCTTGTGCACTTTGGGAAGTGCATAAAACTTAGGGGTCTTGGGAAAATTGTTTCTTACGAAAGTCCAGGTAGCTTTACTGATAGTATGGTTAAGAAAAGCAGAGTCGACCAACGCGTAAAATTCTTTATTATACTTCTCAACAATGGAGACTGGCATGCGACGGTACCAGTCCGCATTGTTGAGAATTTTTTTGCACATCTTGATGTAGTGGTTGTTGTCCAACACCACAACATTCCCACCCTTATCCGAGGGTTTTATGGTAATGGTGTCATTCGCCTTTAGGGAGTTTAGTGCCTCTAGCTCTTTAGGGTTAAGGTTGGAGGGTCCTTGTTGTTTTATTCTAAGTTTCTCCAGGTCATTGTTAACCAGTTTGAGAAAAGTTGCTGCATTCGGACATGTGCTTGGTGGTGGACAAAGGTCCGATTTTTTCTTTAGTTTGGAGGCGCCCGGGTGTGGGTAAACATCCGGATCGTCTATTTGTTGAAGGATACGTGAAAGGTCAATTTGATCTATCAGATCAGATGTATCACTCTCCTCCAATAGCGCAACAAGCTGGTCCAGAGCTCGATTTTCCTGAGGGGTAAAGGTAATTTTGGCATCCTGTTTCTGATAGAGTTTTCTGAGGATTATTTTCTGGATAAAGAGTTGGAGATCTTTGTAAAGTTCGAATTTGTCTAATCTATGATCTGGACAGAAATTCAATCCTTTTTTCAGAATGGAGATTTCGTTGGTAGTGAGGGGATGGGAGGATAAGTTGATTATACTCAAATCATTATCCAAATGAGTGCAAGTGATGGGGAAAAAGTTCACAGTGTCATTTGTGTGTAGGTGTTCAGATTCGGTGGGGGTGGTTTGAGACCGGCCAATACTAGGTCTAAAAAAGAAGAGTCATTGCGACTGGGCTCATGTGTATTACTGGTGTTTTGAGGGGGAAGAGATGGGTGTGCCTGTGTAGAGTGACTGGACAGGGGTCCTTTAGTGCTGATGTCAGGGTGTGGAAGGGGAGGGGGATTGGACTTCTTTTCTGCACTAGATTTTTTAGATTTCTGGTCTGGAGTGGGCTCGCCAGAGAGTTGGCGTTTGGTACCCAAAGAGGGTTTGGCTTTGGGAATAATCAACGGGGGAATATGTGATAAAGGTTTATTAGAAGGGGGGTTTTGAGGTGTATGTGAATTCCTAATTGTCCTATTGTTCTGGTTCCATTTATAGGCCTTTCCGGCCTCAAATGCATTTTGGTCCCTGTGAAATTTAGAATTTTTCTTAATCAAAATATTTTTGTTAAAGGATTCAAGGTGGATTTTGAGTTTGTTCTCTTTGGTGGAGACTGAGGGGTGTGCCTGGAATTTTTTTAGTTGTTCACAAATCCTAGTAATCTCAGTGTCCAGTGCTGAAGATCTTTTTGTATATTCATCTATGAGTATCTGCATAAGATTACGTGAGCATGTCTGTAGAGCATTCTCCCATGTGGACTTGAAAGCCGCATCCAGGTCCTCCAAGGTTGGGAAGATCTGGATGCGGAGACCCAACGGGTTCATGTTACATTTCATATAATCTTGAAATGACCTAACGTGCCAAAAAAATGAGGATTTTTTCTCTAAGTTCTTGGCAAGTTTAAAGAACAGGGAGGAAATCTCCGCTTCCGTTCGGTCACTATCACCAAATTTGTCTAAATATTGTTGCATTAAAGTTTCCCAGTCTTGACCCAAGAATATATTTTCAAAATGGGAGGTCTCCGTTTCAGAAGTCATTTTGTAAGGAAGGGGTTTGTATACAGGGGTATAGAAGAAGTTTGGGAATAAAGTGAGAAAATTCTTCCCCGGGGGAGGGGAGAAGGGAAAGAAATACAGTCCCCTGGGGGTGTTTTTGATTTAGTATACAATTTATATAATAGCCTAAAATACGTTGGTCAAGTGGGGAATGGTATTTGCTACCAAAGAAACATTAAACAGAGAAAGGGGTGACCAACTAGTTTAGGGAAAGGAGCCGTGCCACGTCCAATAGTCTATAGACACAAAACAAAGAGTTCCCCTAGGTGGACTTTTCCGGCACTTGCAAAGGCAAAAAATAATAAGGTATATGAAAACCGAGAATGTTTGTACATAATAAAAAACATATAATTTTATTCGTATTGAACAGTACAATTAATAAAAACAAGCAATAGATATCTAGGGTAACATAGTAAAACTATATAGTAACCATGATATGCAACACAAAATAAGTTGTGATGAAAAGCTATGGCCCTATGGCCACCTCCTCAAAATCCTCTGCCCATTCAGGATCCAAATCACAAGGACCCAATTGGCTAAGGGAGTCCTGGTGCTCAAGTGACTCAGCACTGGGACCAGGCTCAGGAGAGGGAGATCTATTTCATTTCTTCCCTCCCTGCGTTACTGAGGCAATCATACCCGCTATTTTGCCTTCAAGACCAGCGAGAGCTGACGTTAAGTCATCCTTAGTAAAATAAGCCAAAGCAGGGACATTGGTGATGGCCACAATGCCTGACAAATGCAATGGCTCAGCCAGGCCAAATGCCACAGGTCTTTCAGGGGAGACAGGTGCTGCAATAGCCAGAGGTTGATCTACTGTTTTTGAAGGAGTCACTTTACCCTCTGGATTAATCCTGCTCCCTGCACCTTGTTTTCTGGAAGACATGCTTACAAGATTAGAGGAAACTTACTGTGCAATATGGCTGTATACAAAGCCTACTATAGCCTCCTTACAAAGTTTGCTAATGCCCGACTCACGTGCCCTGCTCTGTGTCCCACTGCGACCGGCTCCCGGCTCCTCTGAGCCTTAACAAACAGTACTGACACACGCAGGCGCCTGACTTCCCTATGCGTGCGTCATCACGTGACGTACGCATGCCTGGGACTTACTGCGCATTGCCCGCGGGAAACACGAGCCGCGATGCTGCCATGCCACACGCTAGAGCGTGCGCAGGAGGGAGTGGGTTGTGCACGCATGCGCCGTCTGCACGTGCGCGCTACCCGCATGCACGTGCCCGTGACCCTACGCGCGGTCCCTAACAGGGAACCTAGTCTGTGCAGCTGCTCTCCGGAACCACCCAGTGGACAAAAAAGGCACTACAATCTGGCATAGACATAACATTACTTATATATATAATGTAATAAAAATGGGCCTCCAAAGGAAGCACGTACCGATCCTCGCAGCAGAGCCCGAGATAGGCCCAATCTTCCCCCATCACCGCGGGTAATGCCACTAAGGACCTTTAGAGACCGGGTCCCCTTGTGTTTTAGGGTCCACACCCCTGGACCTGTAAAGCACCCTTTAGGTTTCCTTGGGCAAATAAAAGACCAGGAATACCATATCACAAGGGTCCAGCTCCATAAGGAAACATTACAGGCAAGACCCTGTTCTTGAACCAGGGCTTGGGTACCATCCACTTTAGCATGATATGCCATCCGAATGGATCCGATTATAACATCCTCACTGGGACATTATCTGAAGCAAGAGCTTTCTCAGCCGTGACCATCACCTTTAAGACACTGACAAAAAACTAAAGGTACTTCCTGTATGGGAGGGGTTATGTGGGAGGAACCTTTTTACTATTGGTTGCCAGTGTCCAATGGTGCTCTGTGTCCCGTGATGTACAATAAAGAAAGATTAGTTAAACCCACAAGTGCTTTTTTACCACTACTATTCCTTTATACTGTCTTTTGAAACATACAAATGTAGCAATTTAGAAATTGGATGAAAGGTTTAGCACTGGAAAACACTTTTTAAAAGATAAAAAGTGCATTTTATGTACAACATAAATAGATCAGAGCAAAATGAGGGACAAATGAGGAGGAAAGAGGGACAGAGGGACTTTGTTTCAAATCAGGGACAGTCCCTCGAAATCAGGGACAGTTGGGAGCTATGCATCTGTTCTCAGCTGCATAAAGGGTTTAGAGAGGTTGAGTAAAGACTCCTTGTGACAATGGGGGAGTGGCAAAAGCTTGAACAGAGTACAGACACAGTTCAGTGTAAAATGCAGAGACAGAATACACTGTTATGGCAGGGGGTGTGTCAGCAGGAGGCAGAGAAACAACAGAACACAACTGAAGTGTAGTGTAGGGGGCAGAAGTCAGCAGAAGTCTGACCATTGGAGGACTTTCCCCCCAGATTGGAACTGTCTCTTATACAAGTCATGAAACACTACTGATTTAAAGGGGTTGTAAACCTTCGTGTTTTTTCACCTTAATGCATCCTATGCATTAAGGTGAAAAAACACCTGGCAGTCACCGGCCCCCCAGCCCCCCTGTTGTACTTATCTAAACCCCTTTATCTCCTTGGCGCGTCCCTGCTATCCTCCTCTCCACGGAGTCCTGGCTTTGATTGGATAGATTGATAGCAGCGCAGCCATTGGCTCCCGCTGCTATCAATCTAATCCAATGATGCTGGTGCCGGGGGGTGGAGCCAAGTCATACACTCGGTGTCTATGTACGCCGAATGAATGACTCTGGAGCACATCCGCAAGGTAAGCATCTGGGGAAAGCGCTTCTCCTAGGGGGTTATCTAATGTGGGGAGGAGCCGTGAGAGCCGCTGAGGGACCCCAGAAGAGGATGTTCAGGTGCACTCTGTTTGTTATTTTAAAAAAAAGGAACCTTTAGTATTACTTTAAGGTAGCACTCTAACCTTTGTGTGTCATTACTAAACCAAAAGGGTATTTTAGTAACCACTAACTTAACTAGTGGGTCAGTGGTCCAGAGGGAGCAGAGTTTCTAAGTCTCTCCCCTTCAAACAATGTAGCACCATGACTGTCATCTGTAATTGCATTCAACCACTCGTTCACTGGTTTTATGTGCTCTTCAAGATTGTTGTGGACTATTCAACTGTTAATTGGAGTGCTTTCTTACCAGTGTTCATAACAGTGGCTGCTAAAGAATTGTGCCTTTTCCTTTTATCACTAATTTGGTGAATGTTAATTCTGTGTTTAAAGTGGTTCTAAAGCTTAAAGGTTTTTCCCCTAATGCATTCTATGCATTAAAAGGAAAAACCTTCTGTGCTGCAGCTCCCCCAGAACCCTCCTTTTACTTACCTGAGCCCATCTTATCCAGGCATGTGCATGAGCACAGCAGCTCTCGCCACTGTCTCCCTCCTTATTGGACAGATTGATAGCAGTGGGAGTGATTGGCCACTACAGGGATAGCGCTACACGAGAAGAAAGCAAAGAAGCAAACTGACCACACTGGGATGATGGACGTGTTTCCAATCAGAGATCAACTACTGCAATTTCTAGAGCTGCTAATTCAGTGTGTAACTGCCCAGTTCCTCTTTGCTAAAGTTTAGAATGTTTTCCTTAAAGTTCCCCTCAATTTATTAAATGCGAGTTGATAAAGATGAACTGCCTCATCCTTCTTATGCCCTGTACACACGGTCAGACTTTCCGATGGAAAATGTGCAATCGGAGCTTGTTGTCGGAAATTCCGACCGTGTGTGGGCTCCATCGGACTTTTTCCATTGGAATTTCCGACACACAAAGTTTGAGAGCTGGCTATAAAATTTTCTGACAACAAAATCCGTTCGCGTAAATTCCGACCGTGTGGGCAATTCCAGAGCACAAAGTGCCATGCATGCTCAGAATAAATTCCAAGACCTAACTGCTCGATCTAGTAAAATTAGCATTCGTAATGGATATAGCACTTTCGTCACCCTGCGATGTTTTAAATTGTTTAATGCAGCGCACTCTCTTCTTCTTTATAATGCTAGAAGAATGAAATTGTTTTGCTGCTCATATTCACACAGAGTTCTCACAAACTTCTTTCTTTATTATTTCTCGTGATTTCATGAATATAATATTTTTATTTGTCACATCTACCGAAATTTTTTTTATTTTTTATATTTGTTTATTTTGTATTATTTGTTTTTTGTTTGTTTTTAATCCAGATCTCCTGTTTTTTTTTGTGATCTCCAGAATTGTTTTGGGTGTGTTTTGTGTGTCAAGTTACCACACCATTATTATCTTGTCTTTTTTAATTTCAAGGAGGTTGGTTGTTGTTGGTGTCCCTTGTTAATTTCAAATTGTATTTTGGAAATGCACCTGCCTACTCACAAACAAACTGTCCTTTTTGAAGGAAAACACATAGGCAAGTATTAGTTCCAAAAAATACCTTTATTAAGGGGTCCTAACCAAATAAAGAGGGAGGCAACGCTGGAGAAACAGCAGAAATTGGCGAAGCCTTTGGCCCCCAGGGCACACATCAACTATTTTCAGGCAAAATTGGTGGCCTGAGGAGTCCTTATCTAAGGGAGTACAATCTGGTCCAGAAGACCAAGAGATCAGGAACAGCAGCAGATGACATCTATGTCCCCAGGCTGTGGTCATACAAGAGCCTGCATCTTTTGTCAGACCAGATGAACCCAGGCCATCACTTTCTTGTCTTCCTTCCACCCTTCCTTCTAGGCTGTGGCTGTGGTGTTGGAGGTGTGGCAGGAGGAGAAGGATGATGCAAATCACACAGGTGGGTATTGGGTGTGATTTGGGCCCTCAACCCCTTATTTAATGTTTTATAAATGATTTCCTCACACATGAGGCATTGGCCCTCCTCCATGTTCTGCAGTTTGGTGGCAGCCATGGAGGCAAAGGCCTCTTCATGATTGGGAGTGGTTCTGAGGGACGCAGAAGCCTCCTGAATCAGCCTGTGCGATGACTCCTCCACGTTACTCCTCTTCCTGGGTCTTTTGATTGGAAGGCGGAGGGAAGGAACCTGCAATTCTGTCAGGCTCCTACTGGGCCCGGCCTCCTCCTGGCTGTTACCCCTGCCTCCTCCTGGCTGCCACATTCCACAGCCTCCTCCTATGTGCCACATTCCACAGCCTCCTCCTGGCTGAGGTCTTCCTGTATATGAAAAATGGACATAGTTTTAGTTTTTTCTTCATCAATCACACAAAATTTTCATATCATGACTGTTGCAAATTGAATGGTAATAAATAGAAAAAACTATCATTCTGAGCCCAGCATTTTTCATTCTTGTCCCTATTATTTTTGCCCACTACTATCTATTGTTATGTAAACGCCTTTATTAAATCAGCAATTAGTGATCAATAATAACATCTAGAAAACATCATTTATGTTTTGCCAAGAAATCTGTAGAACAATGCTATACCTGACTTAAGCTGGCCTCCTCCACTTCTTCCTGGCTGGAAGTCACAGGTTGAACATCAGAAGCCTCAGCTGGGATGGAAGATAGGGTGGAAGGAAGAGTGGAAGGAAGGGTTGAGAGGGATTCCCTGACTTCAGCCTGGTCTGACAGAAAACAAAGTCTCTCAAAGTACCACAGCCTAGGTACATAAACGTCATCTGCTGCAGCTCCTGATCTCTGGGAATCCTGGACCTTCTTGTGCTCCCTAAGATAAGTGCTCCTCAGGCCACCAATTTTGTTTTTTACATAGGGGATGGTTGCCGTGGGGACCACGGGCTTCAACAACTCCAGCAGTTTCTCCAGCGCTGCCTGCCTCTTTTGTTTATGATTATAATGCGGGTGTTTGACCTGCCACAGACAGGGCAGCTCCCTGTATTTGTCTATGAACAGGGGGAGGAAGTTGTGATCATTGAAGCCATCCCTTTTCTCTGCAAGACCCAACACAAGATAAACCCTAATGTCAGGCTAAACTCTCCTAATCTTGTCCCAACATAGGCCTCAATCTATAAGCAGTATAGGCCCAAGTTAAAATTGTACCTTTGTTATCACGACCGATGCTTCCTATACTCCTTCCTCTGCTCACAGATTGTACGTATGATGCACGCGTGTTACGCTTTATATACACTGCGCATGCGTGAAACTCCGCCCGCCCCTGATGTTCTTATTAGTCTATTCCCCATTCCTTCTCTTTCGGCGCAGTGGGGGAGAGCACATGGCAGAGACACAGCAGGTGCATGATAATAGCAGCAACAAGGAGGAGGAGGAAAGCCCGGAGCCAGAAACATCACGATCCCGGAGGAGATTTAAGGCCTCAAATATGGCCTTTGTAGAGATGGTGGAGATGGTGGACATCTTGAAAAGGACTGACTATGACGGGAAGTATGGACCTTACCCCAACCCAAATGTCAGAAAGGCCAAGATCATGACTAAAGTTGTGAAGAGTCTGCACAGGAATTTTGGGGTACGTCAATCCAAGAATCAACTGAGGAAATGGTGGTCGGACCTCAAATTAAAGGAGCATAATCAGTATAAAAGGATCAGGAGAGTTCTGCAAAAAAGTAAGTAGTTGTCCTGTGTTCCTATTCTTTATGTTGACGATTTTATACGTTCGTGCTGCTCCATGTGCTTTTCTATACTGTTGTGCAGTTAAAAATGGCAACTTTCATGTTCATTGGCACATTAATTGTTCATAGGAAACATTGTTCGTTCGGCCACTAAAATACGATGTTTTGGCCAGATGCAGTTTAATACCATTTTTCTGGACTACTTCTATTAAAAAAAGTTTGTTGTCTAGATGGGTTTGTAACTAGAATGAAATGCAAACTAGATTCTGTGTAAGGAGAGGACACTCAGCAGCTGTTTACACATCTGGACGCTGGAGCACTAGTGTTTGACACAAGAACACCCTTTTTATTAGGGGGCCCACACAGGTGCTCCAGTGGATACTAGGGGTGTCTCCATCTGTGAAGCTTGCACAAAACAGGTAAGTATTCAAGTTTTACAAAGGACAAAAAAATTCTTCAGTTTGGAACTCTGCCAAAACAGACAATTGTACCTTACTTCCAAGCAATGTTTCATATTCCTATTTCTGCCATCAAATATCTGTGTGCTAATTATACGTATTTTTATTCACATAGGGGAGAAAAGACTCAGCCCAGTTTCACACATGTGCGGTGCGAATTGAAGCTCAGGTTTCACTGGGAAGATAAAAATCTCCTGTTCAAAGGATTCATTGAGTTTTTGCTCAGGATCAGAGAGCAGGGAGAGAGGGAGGGAGGGGGGGGGAGAGGGGGAGGTGTAGTGAGGAGAAAGAGAGAAAATCCTTGTTAAGAACGCAATGCATTTGCAAATCAGATGTGTTCCCATAGGAGATAATAGGCTTGTAGTTCGCACCGCAATGCCCAAAAAACACACACGAATGCAACGCACATATGTGAACCAGATGCATTCATATGAATGTATTTTAAAATGTCCTGCGAATTAGATGCGGTGTAAGCCGCATCTAATTCGCATAGGTGTGAACCAGGGCTCAGAGGACACCAGGGACCCCCCACCTCAGGAAGAAGGGGAAATCCCCCAAACCCAACCAGAGGAGGAGGAGGGAGACGTTGTAGAAATTGTCACCACAACAGGTGAATGTCTGCGACCACAGCTTCAGGTAATAGATGGATGCCTGCATATTTATAATACATGGTTTTTGTTTTTTTTTGTAGGTGATCGTGATGTTGTGGAAGAGGAATGTCATTTCACCAGTGAAAGTGCCCAGACCCTCATCGGGGAGGTAATGGGGTGTAATAGAGATTTAGAAAACCTAAAGGAAAACATCAATGATGTTCAAAACAAAATGAAGAACATCATTGATGTTTTAGAACTTTAGAAATCCCTAAATTTCTTCAAATTTTTTTTTATGACTAATTATTTACGTATGTTAAAATCCAAATTTAGAAGATGCACACAGTCTGTCAACATGTGCTATCTGCCACCACGGGAGATCAATGTACACGTTTTGTGGGTGCAACCCCTTCCTCGAAAATAAAGTAGCTGAGAGAAAGGGGTTGCACCCACAAAACATGTCCATTGATCCCCCATGATGGCAGCTAGCACATGTTGACATTAGGCAATTTGTGTGCATCTTCTAAATTTGTCTTTTACAGGGGTGACATCACCCCATCTGCTGAACGCAATATCAAACACAGTTTGTACATACTCATGTCTGATATTGCCTTCACTTTATAAAAGTTGAACTTTGTAAGTTCCAGAGTTGTGTATTGTTTTATGGTTTTAAACATGCCTGTTTTACCTTAAGAGGCGATTTCTACTTAATGTGACCTAAAAAAATGTTACAACAAACATGTTGGTTTGTTCAAAAACCCTTTTAAAAAAAAGCACATGTGATTGTGCTTTGATTAAAAAGTATGATAATCAACAATGTGTGGCTTCTTCTTTCAATGCTGAAAAAAAGCAGTTTTTAGAGTAAAGATGGTATTTTCAGTGACAATGGGGGTTATTTACTAAAGGCAAATCCACTTTGCACTACAAGTGCAGTCTCAAGTGCACTTGTAGTGCAAAGTGTATTTTCCTTTAGTAAATAACACCCAACAGTGCTTTCTAATTTTACACAATCACGCCATTTTCAGGACTCCCCAAATTTCGGTCATGGTGCTGAAAATGCAGAATATTTTTGTCAGTAATACATTACATACATTAAAAAGCCAAACAAGATGTGTGTGTAGCAGACCCACAACATAATAATAATAGTTAGCCGAAGAAGAGATCGTCACCTCATGTGTCAAAGAAATTTCATTAGCACTGTTGAAGAAAAAGGCCAAAAAAAATTATAACATTAATAAAAGATAACCGAGGAGACAGCTAAAAGAAAGCCAAGAAGTAAATCAAAGCAAATATTTGTTCAGTTTCTAATATATTTTTATTTAAAATAGGTCTCAGACATTGTCTGGCATATCGATAGCCCCCCTACCCGCAAAGTATTCCATGTATCTTATACGGACCTCGCGTGCACTCTGGGGGGGCAAGCCAGGATGGACAGTTTCAAGCGCCGTGAGGGTTGGTTTATTCTGAATTCCAGCCTCAGGCCCAACTGAGGCTGCATAGTTCAAAGAATTTCTCCTTAAAAAGTTGTGGAGAACACAGCAAGACAGGATTATGTGATTGAGTTTATATTCCGCCATGTGTATTGGTGTAATAAATAGGCAGAACCGGCTGGCCATTATTCCAGCACTGGCCAGCCGGTAATAAAAACCCTCTGGTCCAGGGTGAGGGTCCTCATAGGGAATGGCCGCATAAGATGGTCCCCCAGCGCAAACGCTTCATCCGCAACAAAGACGTATGGGAGTCCTTCCGCATTGTCTTCTGGAGGTGGCAAGCCCAAGCTGCCATTCTGAAGATGCCTGTAGAACTCGGTCTGGGCGATGACTCCACCATCGGACATCCGGCCATTCTTCCCCACGTTCACATACAGGAACTCGTAAGTTGCCAACACCACCGCCAACATCACAATACTATTGAACCCCTTGTAGTTGTAATAGTATGACCCCGAGTTGGGGGGTGGGACTATGTGGACGTGTTTCCCATCAATTGCCCCTACGCAGTTGAGAAAGTCCCACCGCTGGGCAAAGTGGGAGGCCACAGTCTGCCATTCCTGTGGCGTGGAAGGAAACTGTGGAGTCAAACCAGAAAAAAACATTTGTAATTTTGCACATAAACATTGAAAGCAGATTGAACACAAACATTCTTGGCCAACATCAGTATAACATTTATTTTAGGGAGTATTTAAAGACAAAAATATAAGGTCCACCTATCAGATTCCTCACCCCCTCTGATGGCCCATTGTAAAAATTTTAGGGGGGAGATGTTTTGGACAGGTAACCCTCTCCACTTCATTGAGAGATGAATGCCTAAATAATGTGCATTACTTTGGCCAGCCCCTCCTTACTTACGCTATAAGCAGCCCACTGGACAGGTAAGAAGTGTCATAATACAAAAATATAAATACACACTGACCAAACAAATATACAGCAAATATATACAGTATATATATATATATATATATATATATATATATATATATATATATATATATATATATAGTCAAAGCCCTTCAACCTAGATGAATATAAACCACATAAACATGCCACGAGACTCACAACATAACATAGACCTGAGGTGTGCCCTGGTCTGCTGGCCAGTATGCCAAAAAAGGGGGCAAACCCAAGATAAGAAATAGATGCTTGTGGAAAGAAGTGTGCTTAGAATTGCCCTGAAAAATGGGAATAGGAGGGAGGGTATCGCGCACCGGGACCGACAAAGACCACAGGTGAGTGGTCTGCTTAAATACCCCCACAAGACTCACAACATAACATAGATCTGAGGTTTGCCATGGTCTGCTGGCTGGTATGCCAAAAAAGGGGGCAAAAATACTCAGAGTAGTAACTCTTTGTTAGTCCTGTGACATTTATTGAGCAAGCTTGGTGAATGTTTGCAACATTTCTACCTGAGGATTTGGAATGTATATTAAAAGACATGGTCTGGTACCCCTGCTGAGATGCAGCCGAGGCTGCTCCGATCTGAAAGGAGTGTCCGGAATACCAGCTGGGGTCAAGGCCTAGGTTAACCAGGAGGATCCTAACATGCCTGATGAACTGGCTGCCACTCAGGGGGCTGGTCGGCAAGGTAGCAAAGGGCTGAAGTTCGACTGGCTGGGTAAGTGAGCCAGTAACCGATTATCACTACTGGGCACCAGATGTTGTTGATCTGGAAGAGCTTGATGTCGACCCCAGAGGCCGCATTGATGGGTTTGCACACTACGAGGTGCAAACAAAATTATCTTGAAAGTGAGTGTCTGGACAGTACCTGACCGCCTGGGCCACTAAAGGTAAACTCACTAGGCCGCAAAGGGGGAACGTGAAAGGATGGCCGACATGTCCCTTAAGACGGCATTTGTGATGAGTAAGCATTTGTAGATGGCTGGATTTGACTGTATGAGCTGCGAATAAGGACCGCTTCGTGGGTCCTGTAAGGACAAGAAATGCTAAAGTATAGCCTGGTGTTATGAGATAGAGCCAGCTGCGTGTGGCACTACGATATAAAGGCTAGGATGTGCTTAACCACTTAAGGACCAGCCTCGTTTTGGATTTTAGGTGTTTACATGTTTAAAACAGGTTTTTTTGCTAGAAAATTACTTAGAACCCCCAAACATTATATATGTTTTTTTTTCTAACACCCTAGAGAATAAAATGGCGGTCATTGCAATACTTTTTTTTGCACCGTATTTGCGCAGCGGTCTTCTAAGCGCACTTTTTTTGGAAAAAATTCACTTTTTTGAATAAAAAAAAAGACAACAGTAAAGTTAGCCCAATTTTTTTTAATATTTTGAAATATAATGTTACGCCAAGTAAATTGATACCCAACATGTCACGCTTCAAAATTGCGCCCGCTCGTGGAATAGCGTCAAACTTTTACCCTTAAAAATCTCCATAGGCGACGTTTAAAAAATTCTACAGGTTGCATGTTTTGCGTTACAGAGGAGGTCTAGGGCTAGAATTATTGCTCTCGCTCTAACGGTCGTGGCGATACCTCACATGTGTGGTTTGACCACCGTTTTCATATGCGGGCACTACTCACGTATGCGTTCGCTTCTGCGCGCGAGCTCATCGGGACAGGGCGCTTTAAAATTTTTTTTTTTTTTTTTTTATTATTTATTTTACTTTATTTTATTTATTTTTTCACTGTTTTAAAAAAAAAAAATTTGGATCACTTTTATTCCTATTACAAGGAATGTAAACATCCCTTGTAATAGAAAAAAACATGACAGGTCCTCTTAAATATGGGATCTGGGGTCAAAAAGTCCTCAGGTCTCATATTTACACTAAAATGCAAAAAAAAAAAAAAAAAAAGTCGTTTAAAAAAATGACACAAAAAAAATTGTGCCTTTAAGAGAAGTGGGCGGAGCCATCGTAATGACGTCGCTCCGGCCGTCACATGGTATAGAGACGGGTGGGCGCCATCTTGGCCTCACTCGTCTCAGTACCTCAGCGGTGACAGATCGCGATCTCCTCCGCTGCTACCGACGGCTCCGGTAATCGGCGGAGGGCGCGGGAGAGCGGCGGGAGGGGGGGTGGCACCTCTCCCGCCGCCGACAATGGTGATCTCGCGGCGAACCTGCCACAGAGACCACCGTTATCGTGTACAGAACCGCTCACTGTAAAGATGGATACCTTGGTTGTGGCAGCAGCTGCTGCTGTTACCGAGATATCCATCTTCAAAAAAATGACGTATATATACAGTGAGCGGTCGTGTCTCCTGTCACTGCTTCGGGGCATGAGGCTACAAACCTGCAATAGTTCCAAGCGGGGTGATAGACTTTCAGTGTGTTGCGGAAGCGACTGATTAATGAGATAGGTCGCGTTGTGAAGGTATGTCTTTAACCCATCGTCAGCTGCGACCAAGATGGGACAGGAGAAGTGGTTGAGAAGGCTCTGGGTTTCTACTCAAAGTAAGGTTAAAGTGGAATGGTGCATCTGCTGCGACGTTGTATTTGCCCGGGATATAAACGCAGTGAACGTAAAATAGATGCTGCAGGGACAACTGCACAAGCCTGCGTAGGAAGGACATGATGGCTAGTGACTTGTACCTGCCTCTGTTTATAATTTCGGCCGTAGCCTGGTTGTCTGTGGCAAGGCCACCGTTGTCCTGTCCAGGTATGGCCCCAGACCTGAGCAGCTGCGGCAATGGGATATAGTTTGAAAAGTGAGGATGACTGACCAAAATCAGGGATTAGAAGGATTTCTGGTGGACATGGTCCTGCGAAGCAGTGATAGCCAAAAATTGCAGAGAAGCCTGTGGAGGCTGTGGCATCCATGACTACCTGAGGTGACAAAGCTAATGCTAACGGAATAAACACGGATATGCCGTTCCAGTTTGCGAGGAATTTGTCCTAAATCATCAATCTGCTATAGCTGCTGGGTCCCGCTTGAGAACTTGACTGGGGTCTTGTACCTTTCCATTTCATGCCATGCCACAGCCAGAGGGATGGCTCAATGGGCAGTAATTAGGACGCGTCTGACATGTCCGCTTTGGACAGCCATGCGCCCGTGCTTACGCTAATAACAGCTTAAATAGCTCGGTCAACCAATACATAAGGGAAACTTCCTCAGAAGAAATTAGGGAGTTTAAACTAGACATGTGCATTCGTTTTCATCCGAATGCATTTTCGTCCGAATTTCTGGGATTTTCTTGTTCGTTTTAACAAATATTTCAGTGTGCACATGTCTAGTTTAAACTTGGGATGTGCGAAGAATGAGTCGCAGACAAGTCGTACACCGACCAAAGTGTTTTTGAAAATTAGCTCTAGATAAGTCCGCTAGGGCTGACTCTCCAAGTAGTAAAAGGTGATTCCGCAAGTGGCCGATGATGAACCCCTGGTCCAGTTCGAACTGTAATAAGGTACTGTATCTATCGCTGGCTCATCGGTGGCAGCTGAGAGGATGTTCCTGCACTCATGGGTCATGTGGGGTAGCATGACGTAAATCCGTGCAGCAAGGAGGTGGTCTGTGAGGGAGTCGGGTGTAAGGAAAGGAAAAATCCTAGGAAGTGTTGTGCTGCTTGGAGGAATGCAAGGTCTCTAACATCCACCAGTATAACAGTGCAAATTTGCTGTCCCCTCAAAATAACTCAACACACAGCCATTAATGCCGCTGGCAACAAAAGTGAGTACATCCCTAAGTGAAAATGTCCAAATTGGGTTCAAAGTGTCAATATTTTGTATGACCACCATTATTTTCCAGCACTTGTTAGTCTTAACTGCCACCTCATCCCTTAAAACCCAAACAAATATGAATGACAGAAGTTCTGAGGGTAATTTAATGCAGATAAGGCACCAAGTGAGTTTAATTACCACCTTAATCAGCCACAGAACCTGTATAATTAATATGTGTTCGGTTTTAAAGGGATGAGGTGGCAACCCTAGCCTTAACCCTCTTGGGCATGGAGTTCACCAGAGCTTCACAGGTTGCCACTGAAGTCCTCTTCCACTCCTCCATGACGACATCACAGAGCTGGTGGATGTTAGAGACCTTACGCTCCTCCACCTTCCATTTGAGGATGCCACACAGATGCTCAATAGGTTTTAGGTCTGGAGACATGCTTGGCCAGTCCATCACCTTTACCCACAGCTTCTTTAGTAAGGCAGTGGTTGTCTTGGAGGTGTGTTTGGGGTCGTTATCATGTTGGAATAGTGCCCTGCGACCCAGTCTCCGAAGAGAGGTGATCATGCTCTGCTTCAGTATGTCACAGTACATGTTGGCATTCATGGTTCCCTCAATGAACTGTAACTCCCCAGTGCAGACAGCACTCATGCAGCCCCAGACCATGACACTCGCACCACCATGCTTGACTGTAGGCAAGACACACTTGTCTTTGTACTCCTTACCTGGTTGCCGCCACACACGCTTGACACCATCTGAACCAAATAGGTTTATCTTGGTCTCATCAGACCACAGGACATGGTTCCAGTAATCCATGTCCTTAGTCTGCTTATCTTCAGCAAACTATTTGCAACCTTTCTTGTGCATCATCTTTAGAAGAGGCTTCCTTCTGGGTCATGCAGACCAATTTGATGCAGTGTGCGGCGTATGGTCTGAGCACTGACAGTCTGACTCCCCACCCCTTTGACCTCTGCAGCAATGCTGGCAGCACTCATATGTCTATTTCCCAAAGTGAACCTCTGAATATGACGCTAAGCACGTGCACTCAACTTCTTTGGTCGACCATGGCAAGCCCTGTTCTGAGTGGAACCTGTTCTGTTAAACCGCTGTATGGTCTTGGCCACCGTGCTTGGCAATCTTTTTATAGCCTAGGCCATCTTTATGTATAGCAACAATTCTTTTTTTTCAGATACTCAGAGAGTTCTTTGCCATGAGGTGCCATGTTGAACTTCCAGTGACCAGCATGAGAGAGTGAGAGCGATAACACCAAATTTAACACAACTGCCCCCCATTCACACCTGAGACCTTGTTTTTTTTGTTTAATTCGTTTTTATTGAGAAAAAGAAGAAGAAAAAGCATACATTGTTCAGTAGATCAAATATCAGCCAATACACATACATGAGTGGTTCGGAGAACACTTGACACGAATAGTAGCAAACAATAGCATACTTTTTCATATAACGTCTCATTGAAATAAAAATAAAAGGGAAAAAGAGTAAGTGAAAGTGAAGAGCAGAAAGAAGAGGAGGGGGGTGGTCTAGGAAGAGGGGGGTGGGAAAGGCGGGAAAGGGAGGGGAGAATGTGAGTCTGTCCGTATTCCTACATTCATTGATAATAAGATCTATGTACAGCTTCACGCGGATTGAGACATAATATCTGCGTATGCAGTAGTATATTTGAAGGCAAACCAACAGGACCATATTTTCTTTTAAAGATCTGATTTGTTTTTTAAGGTGAGGGTTATATCTTCCATGTAGTAGACATGGTCCACTTTCTGTAGCCATTTGCGTAATGTTGGGATGGAAGTTTTTTTCCAGTATAAAGGGATGAGTGCCTTTGCAGCATTGAGTAAATGTGGAGTGATTGATTTTTTATACGGTCCTATTGGTTTACCTGTACAATGGAACAAGATATACCACGAGTCATTAGGAACCTCCCACCCCTGGATTTCTTTGATCCAGTGTAAAATGGTCAGCCAAAATGGATGGATCAGAGGACAGAACCAATATATGTGGGCGTGGGTCGCCCTTTCTCCACAGCCCCTCCAACACAATGGAGAAGTATGTGGGAAAAGCTTATGTAGAATAACCGGCGTGTAATGCCATCTTGATAGTAGTTTATAGTTCACTTCTGCAAGTCTAGATGCTCTGGGGGACGTGTGGGCTAAGAGAAGAATGGTGGATTTTTGGTTTGGCTGTAGTGGTTTTTGTAGATCAACTTCCCAGTTGTGTATGAACGCTGGGAGGGTCGGAGAGGACAATGTAATCAAAAACTGATAAAAGTATGATACAGGTTTCTCCACTGGTTGGTCTTCTGAAAAAGCAGCTTCTATAGGAGATAGCTCCGAGAGGGATCTCAGAGGTTTCGGAAGAGAGCGTACAAATGCTGCTAGTTGTCTGTATCTCCAGAGATCCATTGAGGTAGTGTTGGAGTTGGGCAATAATGTAGACATAGGCAGTATCCCTGATGCGTTGGCAACATGATGTAGTAGGGTGTGTGTACCAAAATTCCATGTTCGAAAACCAGGGTCGGTATTTCCAGGGGGAAAGTAGTTATGTCCCGACAGGGGAAGGAGCGGAGAATTATATGGCCATTTAAACAGTTTACAAAGCGAGTCCCATAACATGAGAGTGGAGCGAAACAACGGTGATGTAGTAGTGGATAGGCTTCTATATTTCCCCGGGATCCAAATTTGTGAAGAGAGATCCGTGCCGCTGAGTTCCATTTCTAGAGGAACCCATTTTTTAGAGTCCCTGTGGTACTTCCAGTCAGCACAGCGGCTCTGAAGTAGGACCTAAGGTCTGGGAGGGCAAGGCCACCCTCTCTTTTGGTTCTAAGAGATCTAGGCAGCCTAGGTCTACGTCTATTCCAGACATATCTACCAATAACAGAATTAAGTAGTTTAAAAAAACCTATGGGTACACCATATGGTATCATCTGAAACAAAAATAGCACCCTGGGCAGAATATTCATCTTCACAACTCCAATTCTACCAAACCAGGAATGGGCAGACTGGGACCATCTCTGAAGGTCAGACCTAATCATATTTAAAAGTGGGATGTAGTTTGTACGGAATAATGAAGTCAGTTTCGGGGTGAGGAAGATACCTAGGTATTTCATTTTCCCCTCCTGCCAGCTAAAGGGGAAGACCTGTTTCATATGGGATACAGTAGGGCCAGGGATAGAAATATTTAGAATTTCTGATTTTGACATGTTGATTTTGAAATTCGATATCTTGCTAAATTGTGAAAGTTCTGACACCAGATTGGGTAGGGTTATCAGGGGTTGTTGCACATAAAATAGTATGTCGTCTCTATATGCAGCATACTTGTGTTCTGATTCACCTACAACTATCCCATGAATACTTGGATTTTGTCTGACAATAGAGAGGAAGGGTTCCAATGAAAGGGCAAATGGAGTTGGGGAAAGAGGGCAACCCTGTCTCGTACCGTTGTGTAAAGTGAAGGAGTCGCTTAGGGAACCATTAATGCGTAGCTGTGCAGTAGGATGTTTGTAGAGTGCAGAGATTTGAGCTATCAAAGATGGCCCCACGCCCAAATGAGACAATGTGGATATTAGGAACTCCCAGTCCACCCTATCAAATGCCTTTTCCGTGTCAGTTGAGAGTAGAAGGGTGGGCTGGGAGACTCCACGAGCATGTGAAATCAGTAGAAGAGATCTAAGCGCATTATCTCTAGCTTCTCTGCCAGGGATAAAGCATGTCTGATCCTCAGAGATCCATTGTGGTATTAAGGGAAGAAGTCTATTGGCTATGGCCTTAGCACAGTGTTTCTCAACTCCAGTCCTCAAGGCGCCCCAACAGGTCATGTTTTCAGGATTTCCTTTAGATGAAACGGCTGTGGTAATTACTAAGGTAGTGAAACTGATCAAATCACCTGTGCAAAATAATGGAAGGCCTGAAAACATGACCTGTTGGGGCGCCTTGAGGACTGGAGTTGAGAAACACTGCCTTAGAATACAATTTAACGTCAATATTAAGTAATGAGATGGGGCAATAACTCCCGCAGTTAGTGGGATCTTTACCCGGTTTGGGTAAAACTGTGATGTGTGCATGAGTGGTCTCTGGACGGAGGTCACCTGAGGAAACCCTGTTAGCATATGCTGACAAGTGGGGTAACAATGTGTCTGCGAAGGAATGGTAGTAGGCCATCGTAAATCCATCTGGACCCGGTGCCTTACCTGTAGCCATGGCTTTTAAGGCAACAGGGAGCTCCGACGTGGTGATCTCCCCCTCCAAGGAGTTGAGTATGTCAGGAGGTAGTCTAGGCAGGTTTGCCCTATGTAAGTAATCTGCTATAAGTCGCTTCTTCTCCTCCTTATCTTTAATCAAGGGTTGAACACTATATAGGTTCTGATAGAACTCTCTGAATTCTTTGGCTATATTAGGGGTGTCATGACACAAAGTGGATGAAGAGTTTTTAATTTTAGCTATGAAAGAGGCAGCCTTTTTTTTTGCAGTGACCTGGCCAGCAATCGGCCCGGTCTGTCTCCCCATTTGTGAAAACATTGCGCCACTATGCGTGTCTTTTGTTTATGCTCTAAGTGAAAAAGTGATTTCAGTTCCTCCCTCTTTGTGGTCAAGGTGTGAAAGACAGATATCGATTGGCTAGGTTTGTGTTGTTGTTCAAGTACTCTAATTTCACTGAGTAGTTTGTTCTGATGGAATTTACGTTCCTTTTTTTTCCTGGCTCCCAGTTTTATTAGTTTGCCTCGTATGTGAGATTTGTGGGCCTCCCAAAGTATCCCTTTAGATATGTCAGGTTGGGCATTCTCTTGGAAGTACAGGGCTAGTTCCTTACCTATAGCTTGTTTATCAATCTCCTCAGCAAGGAGTTCCTCGTTAAGTTTCCAATTAGTAGATTTAAGGGGAAGGGATGGGACTTTAATAGTGATCTTAATCGGAGCATGATCCGAAAGGGACGAGGTTTCAATTGAAGACCCCGTTAGTAAAGGCAAATGATGGTGGTCAATAAGGAGCAGGTCAATTCTAGAATAAGTCTGATGAACCTGAGAGTAGTGCGTGAAGTCTCTCTCCCTGGGATGCATAATCCTCCAGGCATCCATTAATTGTGCGTCATGTAAGTTTTTCCGAATAAACCGAAGACGCGTGTGGGGAATGCTAGAATTCCCTCTGTAAGTGTCAATGACAGGTTCCAGGGGCATGTTAAAGTCACCGGCAAGGAGAATGCATCCATGAGAAAAGTCCCTCAATTTCTTTAGTGTGGACTACTTGATTTGTTGTAGCCGTATTAGTGCAATTGTGACAGAGAAAATTGAGTACTGTCCGTGATACTTTTTTTATTTGCACTAACATACAATTTTTCAGGACAAGCTTTCGGGGTATGTCCCCTTCTTCAAGGTCCAAGCAGTACTGATTCACACATTTTTAAGCAGAATGTTAAAGAAAAAAAGGAGGAAAAAAAAAAAAAAAAAAGAAAACAAAACACATACAAATCAATGGTAATAAAGATAGCAGCAGAGTTAGTGAGATAAGACAGAGGGAGAGCTAGGAGGGAATGCAAGGGGGGGAAATACTAATCACAGAGCGGTCGTCACAATCGGACCACACTATAGAAGACCTCAATGTCTTAGTTCTTAAAGGGAATTTCAGAACTATCCAGGAAAGGAAAACGTTTGAACTAAGAATGATACTTCTTTTTGACACGAAGAATAATGGCCTGAATTTAGACATTGGTTTCCTTACACATTATGCTAAAGTTTTACGACCGCTCTGTGATTAGTATTTCCCCCCCTTGCATTCCCTCCTAGCTCTCCCTCTGTCTTATCTCACTAACTCTGCTGCTATCTTTATTACCATTGATTTGTATGTGTTTTGTTTTCTTTTTTTTTTTTTTCCTCCTTTTTTTCTTTAACATTCTGCTTAAAAATGTGTGAATCAGTACTGCTTGGACCTTGAAGAAGGGGACATACCCCGAAAGCTTGTCCTGAAAAATTGTATGTTAGTGCAAATAAAAAAAGTATCACGGACAGTACTCAATTTTTTTAGTGTGGACGAAATAAAGCCCACCTGATTACGGTTAGGTGAATATAGAGTTGCCAAGGTGCAAGGCATATTGCCCAGAGTGCCCCTAAGAAACAAGTAATGACCTAGCGGATCACTTAGCATGGAATCTAGTGTAAACGCAAATCCTCTACGAAACCCAATGGCCACGCCTTTTGCTTTGTGAACATCTGAAAGACCATAATACCACGTGGGATAGTGATGTGAATGAAGCTTAACATTTGTGGTAAGCGTAAAGTGGGTCTCCTGTAGGAAAATCACATCCCCCTGCAGGCGACTCAGCTCTCTGTACAGGTTAAGCCTTTTACTGGGAGCATGTAACCCCCGTACATTAATAGAAATTAAATTTACCATGGGTGCCAAAAGAGGACATACGTGCGTACATAAATCCTAAGGAAATGGACCTGAGACAGGGGATGGAGGGATGGGGTAGGAAGGATGGTGAGGCTAGGGAAAAGGAGGGAGAGGATAAAGAAAAGAATGGTAAGGAGAGAAAAGAGAAAAACATTAGGATGAACAGAACAATAATCAACATTCACCACTAGGGTGGTGAGTACTAGTGCACGCAGATTAATGCTGTGCAGAAACAGGATGCACATGAGGCCCAGCACCCCCAGACCTGCACCCCGCTTGGGGACAGGTACATGCGGGTACGGGGCCACACGGCTCCCAGTCAAAGAAGGTCGGGGACACCCGTGCATCCAGACACCTATACCTAGGTTAAGGAGAGCAACATCTCAATGCCCCGGCGCCAACACTTTATGTCGTCAAAAGTAACAACACCATTTTTTTTTTTTAACTTTTAAAAAGGGTAACATCACTTTAAACAAGCCGCTGCGTGGAAATATAACTGACAAATACACATTACATAGCCATTAGCCTCATCCTGAACTGGGGGGCAGTGTGTGCCAAACTTAAGAAAGTAAAATAAGGTTAGTAACTAAAAGGCACAGGCTCCCTGCTAATACACCATTGCGTGGTTAGACTGGTGAGGATGAGTTTGCTATGTCCTGCTTTCCAAAGCCAGCTGAAAATGTCAAACTGTGCAGTATGATTGCGAGCAAGATACTTAAGTAAGCTGTGGAGGAGATCCGGTTAAAGATGAACGATGTTTGCGGCCAGCCTTCTGCCATTTTGGTTCAGAGTGAGGTGGCAGGGGTGGAATGCTTTCTTGCCAGCCAGGGAGATCTGGAATTGATATGTTCATGTCCAGGCAGAACTTTTCCAGGTCCTCTGGGAATCGAAGGACGGCCGTTTTACCATCCCTGTTAGCAGTTATGAGGGTGGCTGGGAAGCCCCATCTGTAGTTAATGGGGGCATCCTTAAGTTTTTTGGTGAAAGGACGCAGGGCCCTGCGTCTCTCCAGGGTTTCCCGAGCCAGGTCCGGAAAGAAAGAAAGACTAGCACCATCAAAGTCTAGTAAAGGAGACTCCCTGGCCTTTTTCATGATTAGTTCCTTTTCAGGGTAGTGATGAACTCTACAAATTATGTCTCTCGGAACATCAGAGGCAAGATTGCGCGGCCTGAGGGCTCGATGAGCGTGGTCAATTTGCAGGGGGTGATCTGCTGGTCGTCCAGGGAGGCCATTAAAAATACCTCGGAGAGAGGGGAGTAGGTCGTCATCCCTTGTCGCCTCGGGGAGACCCCGAATCCTGATGTTGTTTCGTCTATTGCGGTTTTCCTGGTCCTCTAATTTGTATAGGGCCATCCTGTGTGCAAAAGCGAATTGGCGATTAGAGGCCTGTAATGCTCTAATGGCGGTTGCGTGGCGATCTAGACGTTGCTCTGTCTCCTCTACTCTCTCAAGGACCTGTGAGAGATACGACAGTACCGCCAAGACCTCCTTCCTAATAGCTCGCTCGAGCCCCAACAGCATGGACGCCAAGTCAGACTTAGTGGGTAAGTCACTCACCGAAGTAGCGACTCCCGAGCGTGTGTGTGTGCTCCCCTCGTCTTCCGAGCCGGCGGATGAGACAGGAGAGTGGCGTCTGGGTTCCGGCCTAGTGTGGGAGGCGGAGCCCGTGCGCGAGGTCACGCTGCGAGGCGAGCAGCCTAGGCCATCAGTGTCCTCCATGTCCTCTGGTTCTGCGGACAAAAACCTCTTGATCGAGCCCACCGAGGTGCCCTTCTTAGGTAGGGGTTTACTGGATCGTTTCCTCATCCTTAGCTGCAAAAACAAGGTGTTGTTTGCGCAATAAAAGGCTATTTGAGTTGTGTCGGTGCCGGAGCTCAGGAGAGACGCGTCCGCTCTACAGCATGCCGAAACCACGCCCCCACACCTGAGACCTTGTAACACTAATGGGTCAAAGACACCAGGGAGGGAAAATGGCTAATTGGGCCCAATTTGGACATTTTAACTTAGGGGTCTACACACTTTTGTTGCCAGCGGTTTAGACATTAATGGCTGTGTGTTGAGTTATTTTGAGGGGACAGCAAATTTACACTGTTATACAAGCTGTACACTCCTACTTTACATTGTAGAAAAGTGTCAGGATAGAGAAACTGCTCTCAATCTTTTGCTGGCGGGAATTCCGCCAGCAAATGTCCGATGGAGCATACACACGGTCGGAATTTCCGACAAAAGCTCACATTGGACTTTTGCTGGCGGAATTTCCGCTTGTGTGTATTGGACATAACACATGAATATGGTTTGATCTAAACCATTCCTTTGTAGCTTTGGCTGTATGTTTTAGGGTCATTGTCCTGTTGGAGGGTAAGCCTCCCCCCGTCTCAAGTCTTTTGCAGACTCTAAAAGGTTTTCATTTAGGATTGCCCTGGATTTGGGCGGAGGTGGAGGGGAAACTGCCTATATCCATGACAGAGGCAGCAATAATAGTCTTGCATAAAGAGGGGAAAGACCCGCTAGAGACTACGTCCTATAGACCTACTACTCTACTTTGCTCGGATGCTAAGATATTAGCTAAAGTAATGGCAGCCAGGTTAAATAAGGTAATATCTAAACTTATACACCCAGATTAAACAGGGTTCATTTCTAGCAGATCAACCAGCATGAAAATTAGGCGGGTATTCCTTAATTTACAGACACCAGCAGAAAACATGGGAACAAGGGCAGTAATGTCCCTAGATATGGTCAAGGCCTTTGATAGCCTAGAGTGGGTATATATTTGGCAATAGGGATGAGCTGAACACCCCCCGGTTCGGTTCGCACCAGAACCTGCGAACGGACCGAAAATTTGCACAAATGTTAGAACTCCATTGACGTCTATGGGACTCGAACGTTCAAAATCAAAAGTGCTAATTTTAAAGGCTAATTTGCATGGTATTGTTCTAAAAAGGGTTTGGGGACCTGGGTCCTGCCCCAGGGGACATGTATCAATGCAAAAAAAAGTTTTAAAAATGGCCGTTTTTTTGGGAGCAGTGATTTTAATGAAGCTTAAAGTAAAAAAAAGTGAAATATTCCATTAAATATCGTACCTGGGGGGTGTCTATAGTATGCCTGTAAAGTGGCACGTGTTTCCCGTGCTTAGAACAGTCCCTGCACAAAATGACATTTTTAAAGGAATAAAAGTAATTTAAAACTGCTTGTGGCTTTAATGTAATGTCAGGTCCTGGCAATATGGATGAAAATCAGTGAGACAAACGGCATTGGTACCCCCCAGTCCATTACCAGGCCCTTTGGGTCTTGTATGGATATTAAGGGGAACCCCGCACGCAAATTATAAAAAGGAAAAGCGTGGGGCCACCAGGCCCTATATACAGGCGGTGCAAACAAGACAGGGACTGTAGGTTTGTTGTTAAGTAGAATCTGTTTGTAATTTTGAACTGGTACATTTTTAACATGTTTAGCTCCAGCCAAAAAATCTATTTTAAGCTTTTTGGAAAACATAGGGAAGGGTTATCACCCCTGTAACATTTGTTTTGCTGTCTGTGCTCCTCTTCAGAAGATTTCACCTCACTTTCTGTCCCAATGACAAATGTTTTTAGAAAATTTGGGGTTTTTAGTAAAACAAGGATTGGTGATAAAGCATCAGTGGAAAGGAGATACGTTTTTCCCATATTAACTCTTACAGGAGAGAATTTCTCTTCCTGGGGGTAGATTTCATCTCACTTCCTGTTGTCTCCTTCCGTTTGCAAGTAGGAGTCATTTGAAAGTTGGATGTTTTAAATTAGGGGCCTGATCTATATACTCTGCAGAAACTGTGGTCTTAGATGTTGGTGTTGCCACAACACTGTAAGCCCTCACAGGGCCCTGCTGTGAAATATTAGATCAAGAATTGTAATTACATGCCCCTGTTGAACAGGGGCAGAAAAATTGGGCCTTTGGTGATGGTGGTGGTGCTGGTGCCACAACACTGTAAGTCCTCACAGTTACTCTTGGTGGGTGCTGGAATGGGCCCTGCTGTGAAATATTAGATCAAGAACTGTAATTACATGCACCTGTTGAACAGGGGCAGAAAAATTGGGCCTTTGGTGGTGGTGGTGCTGGTGCCACAACACTGTAGGTCCTCACAGATACTCTTGGTGGGTGCAGAAACGGGCTCTGCTGTGAAATATTAGATCAAGAATTGTAATTACATGCACCTGTTGAACAGGGGCAGAAAAATTGGGCCTTTGGTGGTGGTGGTGGTGGTGCTGGTGCCACAACACTGTAAGTCCTCACAGTTACTCTTGGTGGGCTCTGGAAAGGGCCCTGCTGTGAAATATTAGATCAAGAATTGTAATTACATGCACCTGTTGAACAGGGGCAGAAAAATTGGGCCTTTGGTGGTGGGGGTGCCACAACACTGTAAGTCCTCACAGTTACTCTTGGTGGGCGCTGGGATGGGCCCTGCTGTGAAATATTAGATCAAGAATTGTAATTACATGTCCCTGTTGAACAGGGGCAGAAAAATTGGACCTTAGGCACTGGTGCTGGTGCCACAACACTGCAACCCCTCACAGATACTCTAGTTGGAGCACAGGAACAAGCCCTGCTGCAAAATATTGCATCAAAAATTGTAATTACACGCCCTTGTTAAACAGGGGCAGAAAAATTGGGCCTTAGGCACTGGTGCTGGTGCCACAACACTGCAACCCCTCACAGATACTGTAGTTGGAGCGCAGGAACGAGCCCTGCTGCAAAATATTGCATCAAAAACTGTAATTACACGTCCCTGTTAAACAGGGACAGAAAAATTGGACCTTAGGCACTGGTGCTGGTGCCACAACACTGCAACCCCTCACAGATACTCTATTTGGAGCTCAGGAACAAGCCCTGCTGCAAAGTATTGCATCAAAAATTTTAATTACACGCCTCTGTTAAACAGGAGCGGAAAAATTGGGCCTTAGGCACTGGTGCCACAACACTGCAACCCCTCACAGATACTCTAGTTGGAGCGCAGGAACGAGCCCTGCTGCAAAGTATTGCATTAAAAATTGTAATTACACGCCCCTGTTAAACAGGGGCTGAAAAATTGGGCTTTAGCCACTGGTGGTGGCGCCCAGAACCAACAATGTTCTTGCAAGCTATCAGCATGATCATTGAGGAGGAAGAGGATAATCACTCAGCATAACAGGATAGTCACTCAGCATCAGCATAGGCAGTCTTGAAGGGATCTGACATTTCAAAAAAAATTATTCAGTTACATCAGCATCAGGTGCTTGGTAGCTGGTGGTGATCCAAGACTGATTAATTTTTATGAAGGTCAGTCGATCGACCGAGTCGGTGGACAGACGCACCCTGTGATCGGTTACAAAGCCTCCAGCAGCACTGAATGTGCGTTCCGAAAGAACGCTGGATGCAGGACAGGCCAGTAGCTCAATTGCATACTGTGCATGCTCTGGCCAGTGATCCATCCTCAAGACCCAGTAACCCAGAGTATTTTCGGTGGGAAAGGTGTCCAAGTTAGATTTTGCCCTTAGGTATTCCTGAACCATGTAAAACAGACGCTGGCGATGGTTGCTGGAACCGATACTTACCCCTACCTTGGGGCTGCGGACTAAAAAATTTTTGAACGCATCGGTCAGATGACCACCTTCTCCATCGCTCCTTCTTTGACTGACCGACGCCTCAGCAACACGTTTTCCAGGAACAGGAGTTTGTAACCTCCCAGTCCCTGGGAACACATTGCACAGACCTTTTTGCAAGGCCTCCCGAAGATGTTTCATCCTGTGCTCCCTCTGCAACGGCAAGATAAGGTCTGCAACCTTACCCTTGTAATGTGAATCAAGGAGGGTTGCCAGCCAGTATTGATCCCTCTCCTTGATACCACGAATACAAGGATCCTTCTGCAGGCTTTGCAGGATCAGGGAGGCCATGCAACGTAGGTCCTCTGGGTCACTAAGGACAACATGATCCGCAGCCACCTCCTCCCAGCCACATACAAGTCCATGGGTTTCTTGGTACTGTAAATGATCCCTTAAAGACTGCTGCTAATGCTGAGTGCCAGGCTGCACCTCCATGCTGACACAATCCACCTCCTCCTTCTTCTCCTCCTCATCCTCTTCCTGTGTGATCGGCGTGTACGCAGGAACACTGTCTGGATAAAGGGGGGCTTGAGAGCTAAGGAAGTCCTCCTCTTCCCTCCTCTGTTCTGCCTCAAGTGCCCTGTCCATTATTCCATGCAGCATGTGCTCCAACAGGTGGACAAGGGGGACAGTGTCACTGATGCATGCACTGTCACTGCTCACCATCCTCGTGGCCTCCTCAAATGGTTACAGGACAGTGCATGCATCCCTGATCATGGCCCATTGGCGTGGGGGAAAAAAAACAAGCTCCTCTGACCCTGTCCTGGTGCCATAGTCGCACAGGTACTCATTGATGGCCCTCTGCTGCGTGTGCAGATGCTGCAGCATGGCCAACGTTGAGTTCCACCTGGTGGGCATGTCACAGATTAGGCGGTTCTTGGGCAGGTTAAATTGCTTTTGGAGGTCTGCCAGCCGAGCACTGGCATTATATGACCGGCGAAAATGGCTTTTCAGGTCCGGCCTCAGGACATCCTGTAAGCCCGGTTACCTGCCCAAGAACCGCTGCACTACCAAGTTAAGGACGTGAGCCAAACAGGGCACATGGGTCATTTGTCCCTGTCGGAGGGCTGAGAGGAGGTTGGTGCCATTGTCGCAAACCACAATTCCTGCCTTAAGTTGGCGTGGCTTCAACCACCTCTGAACCTGCCCCTGCAGAGCTGACAGAATCTCTAGAGAAAAAGTATATGAACCTCTGAAGGGATTTTTAAGGCAATGGAAATGATCAATTTGAGTAAAATTCAATTTTATTATTATCAATCAAAATTAATAAATACAAAAGTACAAAAATTGCAAAAAATAAATAATAGATTGAACTACAAAAATCCAAGAAATACCAAACAAAAAGTGAGGATGTCACATTACAAATGATTAAAAAAGTGCATTCGCGGGGCGTGGTTTGGAGCCGCTCTAAGATGGACGCGTTGTGCTGAAGCTCCCGTCCACGAGGTCTAGCTTCTTCAGCGAAACAGCACCTTACAACACCCTGCTATGGTGAGAACAGCCCGCAGTACCTCAGCATCACGATCCCGGTCCCCACGGAACCAAGATCACACGCGAGAAGGACACATTCCTGAGATCTTCCGCTCAAGGCCCAGAGGCGCCATGCAGGCCGCTCATCCAGCCACCTCAAGTAAGACACAACCCCAGAGTGTCAGCCCCCTCCGCTCGGGAATTCCGAGTCAGTCAGGCGCGGGGCCGGAGCAGAGACCTCCACCCGCAGTCAATTTGGAAGATCTTCATAGCGTAGCTGCTGACATCAAAAGCACACTGATGGCAGCTATTTCAGATATGAGATCTGACCTGCAATCTATCTCTCTCAGAGTGGAGGAGGTAGAAATAACCCAGACCCGCCATGAGGCTTCACTTTGCCACGTGCAACAACTCACAGAATCTCATGCGGTGCACCTAAGAGATATCAATCGTCACATGGAGGACCTTGACAATCGCGGGAGACGCCGCAATCTCCGTCTGAGAGGATTACCCGAATCGATTGATACACAACAACTAACCCCAACGGTTTCCACCATTATCAACGAGCTACTAGAAAGACCCCAAGAAACTCCGGTGGCCTTTGAGCGCATTCATAGAGCTTTAAGGCCGAGAGGGAGAGACACAGATCCCCCAAGAGACATTGTATGCTGCCTCATAGACTTCTCCCTTAAAGAGGATATTTTGAGGGCTTCCAGATCTCGCAATCAATTGATTTACCAAGGATCAAACATCAAAATATACCAAGATCTCTCCAACATCACCCTGCAAAGAAGGCGTGAACTGAGACCCCTATTGGACACTCTAAGAGCCAGATCGATTGTATATAGATGGAAATTCCCTTTTGGCCTATCAGCAACACACCAAGGCCGCACTGCACTTCTTAGAGTGCCAAAAGACTTAGAACATTTCTGCTCTACTCTTGATATCCCTGTAGTAGCATTACCGGACTGGTATAGTGACTTTCGTCTCCCACAGATGCACAGGGCAACTTCTATGGATGGCATCGCAGAAGCAGGCAACTTTCATCTTGGACGTCGCCGACACCATCAGGCACCTCCTCTCTCGCCATTACGAGACCCAAACAGACCACGAAACGGTAGCCCCACGGCCTCTCCAGCTCATCGCAGGGCCCGGATCACCTAAAGAAATGGACACATCGTCACCTACTTATCTTCTGACTCAGGTGGTTAAGTTAAAAGTGCCTTGTTGAACATCTATCTTCGTTGTACGCTTACAGATACCTGTAAAAGATAAGACAACCCGCTCCTGAATTCTCTGGCAACCTGCCCTGAACCCAGACAGTCTGTCTAACCTCCAGACAGAGAAAAACTCACTCATATTATCATCAGCATTCCCGTTAACACACCAAGAAGGAAAAAATGACATTACCCCCAGATGAGGATATCGACAAGAAAGGATACCATTACTTCCTTTAAATTTTCTACACAATTCTTTTTTTTTTTTTTTTTTTTTTATATATTTACCTATTATTTTTCTCATGAAGCAAGACCTACTGTATGAACCCAGACATTCTCTCAATCAGCTCCGGTTGACCCACAAACTATTACCTCCTTAAGCCGAACTTTCAAAACGGAACACTTTCAACGTACATCAGAACTTGTAGCCATCCTATTCATATAACTGTCGCAGAAGAGGGAAATAAAGAGAGCCGTATTGAAAGCATTTTAAGGACACAAGCAGTAACTATATATATATCAATAACTCATTCTCTCCCCCTATATACCTCCTCTTCTACACCATTACTTTCCCCCTCATCTTGGGGATCCCTCCCTACTCTCTCTCCTTCCTGAAACACCTAATTGCTCTTTCTACTCACCCGTACCTCTCCTCACTCAGCCCTAGCGTTATCAATATGATACCGATTACCTTGAACCACCCTCACGAAGCTGATTTGGTCTTCTTATGAAACATGTTGTTTTCTTTTTTCCTTCTCTTTTTTTTTAGTTTTATTTCCGTCAGGACTTATCCTCTACTCACAGTTTTTATTTCTCTTGTTCTTTAAACTTTTAGACTAACGGATTGCTTATGACTGTCTGGAAACCGACAGGGACGTGCTCAGGTAAGCGAACTATATCCACAAAACATGCGCATACACACACACACTACCCAGTGGAGCAAACTGTTCATTCCACTCAGAATTTAATGTATGTCCCTCATAACACCACGGAGCACGTCCCCCTCGGCACCAGAGAAAGAATATAGAGGACTTACCTCTACGTTTACAGGTATGATTATAATTGTTATTCAATCACTAGATTCAACTTATCAAGGTTAAGGTTAAAGTTAACTATTAGATTATGGTTTAACCTGGGTCAGAATGATTACGGTTCCACAAAACACCCTCTATACTCCTCTGTTTTCCCAAACGGGAATTATAGTAATGACTCAGATAACCGAGCGTTAAGCAACATTTCACACAAGTTACAAACTGGCCTACAGATCAATACACTGCCACATATCATCCCATCAAAGAAATGATGAGTTTTTCTAGAAGCGCTTCCTCCTCCAAGGCAAAACAGAAATATATGACTCAAGACACCCTTCGTAATATACAGATCCACCACTTCCTTACTACAAATTTATAGCTCGAAACCATAGTCAGACAAGACTTTATCACTTAGTCGGGCACACAATTAAACACTCAAATCATAATTAGCAGAACCCCGATCTATTAACCAAAAATTTCCACTATCAGCCTTCTATGACCTCCTTGGGACACAGGACTTCCACCATCGGTTGAACGTCACCTTCCACTCCCACAAACAGCGGAATCAAGTAGACTCCGTTGACCCACACCGGTACACCACAAATTTAGTCAGTGGGTTTGCAGGCAATCCCACACAACCGGTTATCCCTTTGTATCTCCCCTTGCCTCACCCTCTTGCACATCCTCCTCTCCCCTATCCCTCCTCTCCACTCCACTCCACCTCCTACTCACATCTCTTCTTCTCCTCAAATCACCCTCTCAACCCAGTGCCCTTATCAACTATCTCCCAATCTCCCAATCTCTGACTTCTCTTTAGAGAACCATATATCCGAGTGCTCAAGCTCTATACAGACCACAATGGCACCTCGCCAGGCATTGCCCACACCTACTTCGTTGAAGGTAATCTCTCTTAACGCAAAAGGTTTAAATATCCCTGAAAAGCGATCACAGCTGCTCGCGTACATGCGTAGTGCGAAAGCAGACGTGATCTATATACAGGAGACTCACTTCAGTAGCACAAATATCCCTAAACTGACGAACCATTTCTTCCCGCATTGCTACCACGCTACCTCACCTAATTCAAAGACGAAAGGGGTCTCTATACTTCTTTCCAAAAAAGTCCCACTGCAAATATCAGACACCCTATTAGACGAACAGGGTAGGTACATCTTCCTTAAAGGCACTTACAAAAAAAAACCAATCACCCTAGCAAACATTTACAGCCCCAATACTTCCCAAGTCCCCTTCTTCCGTACAGTGACAAGAGAACTTACATACTTCCAGGAAGGCATCCTGATCTTAGGGGGAGATTTTAATGTCCCCCTGGATCCATTAATAGACACCTCTACAGGAAAATCCCACCTACCGTACAGAGCCCTAAAGCAGATCAAAAACTGCCTACAGGAATTATCACTACATGATACTTGGCGTACCCTCCACCCGAAAGTCAAAGACTATACCTTCTTCTCGACCCCACACAATAAATATTCTCGTATTGACTATTTGTTTCTTTCACAACAAGACCTTCCAACACTATTAACAGCTACCATAGACCCCATGACGTTCTCAGACCATCACCCTATTTCTATATCACTCACTTTCCCGGACACCCCCAGCAGATCTTACATTTGGAAACTAGACCACACACTTCTAACGGACGAACTCCAGGTAGAAGAAATTCGCTCATGCCTAAAGAATTATTTCTTAGAAAATAACACCCCAGATACAACCCCCCTGACACAATGGGAGGCGCACAAATGTGTCATAAGAGGGAAATTGATTTCCCTTTCAGCTTCTATTAAAAAAGCCAAGAAAGCCAATTTAGCCAATCTATTCACAAAACTGAAAAAACTCGAGACTGCACACAAACAAACTCTAGCACAACAAACTCTTACGGAACTAACAGAGGTTCGTACACTTATCAAGGAAGAAATACACGCCACCCTCAAGAAAAAATTCATTCTCTCGCATAAATTATTCTACGAGTTTGGTAACAAGAGCGGTCGACTCCTTGCACGGGCCCTACGCAAACAAAAAGCCAATAATACGATCCACCAAATACAATCCAATACCGGCACAACCCTCACACATAACGAGGACATAGCACAGGAATTCACAAAATATTACTCCTCTCTCTACGACTTACGAGTATCCGAACCCACCTCCACACCAGCTTCACTAAGAACCCAAAACATCAATTCATTTCTAGCTCAATATGCTCCCCAGAAAATAGCTCCGGAGATAGCGACAACTCTTGACGCCCCAATCTCACACTTGGTATGGACACAGGCAATCAGTCAACTCAAACCTGGCAAAAGCCCAGGCCCAGATGGCCTCCCAGCGGTCTACTACAAGACATTTACTGACACCCTCCAAAATCCTTTCCTTTGGACCTTCAACTCGCTATCCCCCACAAATCCCCTCTCAGGTGGAATGCTAGAAGCCCATATAACAGTCATCCCCAAAGAAGGAAAAGACCCCTCCCTCACTAGCAATTACAGACCCATTTCACTGTTAAACGTAGACATAAAAATATTCTCAAAAATAATAGCCAACAGACTACTTACCCTTCTGCCCTCACTCATATCCCACGACCAAGTAGGTTTCATCCCTGGCCGTGAAGCCAGGGACAACACAAACAAAGCAATTAACCTGCACTATTTAATTACCCATACCAAACAAAAAGGCTTTTTCCTGTCGCTTGATGCCGAAAAGGCGTTCGACAGAGTATCTTGGGATTACATGTCAGCAGTCTTACAAGCCATAGGACTTGGCCCTCATTTGATTGGACTGATTATGGCACTATACACTAATCCCTCTGCTAGAGTGAGGGTCAATGGTACTCTGTCGGACGCCTTTCCCATCCGTAACGGAACAAGACAGGGGTGTCCACTGTCACCCATATTGTTTGTACTAACCCTCGAACCCTTTCTAAGGAAACTCTCACTTAACCCAGACATAAAAGGTATCCAATCTCCTAAAAAGGAATACAAATATGCGGCATACGCAGATGACATACTACTGTTCTTAACTCAACCATTAACCACTCTGCCAATTTTACTAGCTGAATTTAAGCTCTTCCAAACCCTATCCAATCTGAAGATCAATTTCTCCAAATCATTCGCACTTAACATATCCCTAACCCAGAATCTAGTAAACCAATGTAAAAATAATTTCCCATTCCGATGGAGACAAGACTCAATATCATACTTAGGTATCCAGATCCCGACCACACTCTCCGACTTATACGCCAAAAACTTTCTTCCCCTACTAAACAGGCTATCCTCTGATCTAGAAACATGGAACAAGCCGACATTCTCATGGTTCGGCAGAGCAGCTATCCTGAAGATGAACGCACTTCCCCGAATATTATACCTCCTACAGACGATCCCGATACAGATCCCTCCCCTGTTCTTCAAAACATATAGGCAAATCAGCTCCAATTTCTTATGGGGCAAAAATAGACATAGAGTTAGTCACATCATACTCTCTCGTCCGAAAAACCTAGGAGGAATAGGCCTTCCAAACATCCTCAACTACCATGCAGCCATCCATCTAACCAGGATAGTTGACTGGAACGCACATACCCAACAAAAAGATTGGGTCTCCCTAGAAGCCTCCTTCACGAAGCTAGACTTGAATTCTCTCCCTTGGATTTTCCCCAAACATATTCCACAAGACATTCAAACCCACCCGACGATTGGCCCCACCCTGCGCTGTTTTCATGCGATATGTAAGACTACCCCGATCTCCTCCACCCCCAGCCCATTGACTCCTATTAAACTGAACCCAGACTTCCCACTGGGTATGCACCACCAATTTCTTTCTGACAATCTACCACAGGGACAAATTAGAGCCCACCAATTTCTCCAACAAGGCAAACTACTCCCTGCAACACAAATCGCAACACGCTTTGAACGAATACCTATACCAAATTGGACGTTCACAATGCTAGCCCATTATCTCCAAATCCTGGACAAAACAGGTCAATGCTCTAGACAGCTCACTCCCTTTGAAACATTATGTACCAAAACAACACAACAAACACATCTTATCTCTCAAATACACAACCTCCTCTACACTGACCACAAACCTAAAGACACCCAATACTGCAGAAAATGGGAAAAAGATCTAGACGTACAAATCTCGGAAGAGAGTTGGGAACATATATTTTCGAACATACACAAAGGCTCTATAAATGTCTCCACTCAAGAGAATGGGTACAAAATACTATCAAGATGGTACCATACCCCAACACTGTTACATAAATTCAAAGCTGACATCCCTGATACATGTTGGAGGTGCCACCAAGAGAGGGGCACACTACTACATATTTGGTGGTCTTGCCCCCCACTACAAGCCTTCTGGTCAGAGGTCTGCAGAATTATTGAACAAATCACCACTTATAGCCCAGATTTCACCCCTGCCCAATTTCTCCTACACCTTTCCTCTTTACCACACAAGACTTACAACAAATCTCTGATGATGCACTTGATCAACGCAGCAAAGCAATGCATCCCAATACACTGGAAATCAAACAAGATTCCCTCTCTGAGAGAATGGTTCGTCAGAATAAACAAAGTAGCAGAGATGGAAAAATTAATACAGATAGCAAGAGACACACCTACAAAATTTAGCAACAAATGGGCATGCTGGCTTCACTTCCAATCTTTACCAGAATACGAGACCATTCTAAATTCCCCTACATAAGAGTCGAGATAGACAGTTACATTACTCACAAACAACCAACATACATATATCTTGATCCCCCTTCCAGATGAAAATTTAACCCCCTTTGAGAATATCCCAGGACCTAGAATATATATTGAACATATCGCACCTACAAAGAGAAGTCAGAGATTTCCCCCCCCCCCCCCCGCTATCCCCATCCTTTAGGTACACCCCTATCCCTTCCTACCCTCTTACCTTCTTTCATACCTCCTTTACTTTCCTCTACACCCTCTCCCCTTCCCTTGTTTGAAATATTAAACATCCTGAAGAGTAACTAAGATGCCCATGCCGTATACTAATTATCTACCCAACTAAGGCAATACTACCAAGAGACAAAAGGTCATACCAAACACGAATATCGACTGGCCCCTTACACATTAATTGAAAAATGTACCACCCCGCTGATAGAGCTTTCCCATAAAAGGCAAATCAACCTGTTAATACACACAAACTCTATCACGGACTGTAGAGCATTCCTTAAAAGGAATTTCAATTTTAGTGCCGAATGAACTTACCCAAGGACACCTGTGGGGCACACATCCCCCTATTACATGGTTAATTAAGTTTATTTTCCTATAGCACGGCTGGGAATAATACGAAATGAAAAAACTGTATACTTTAACATTCCCATGTTTACTGTTTACTGTTTACTGTAACACAATTGCTGTAAAGATTTCATGATACTTAATAAAATTCTTTGAAACAAAAAAAAGTGCATTCGCTTATGAAAGGAGAATTTTAGAAGAAAGTGATACATCACACTACACGATGCAATCACCACGGATAGACAGCCGTGGCGTCGAGTAGTGGAATTCCAACGCGTTTCAACATGCTTATTTCAAAGAAAAGTCTTCTTCAGGGAAATGCATCACAGTCTAAAAAAACAAAAGCAGTAATGTTATAAACTATATATATGTATGTGTATGTGAGTAAACAACGTACCACTATCCAACCCGCTGTCCCTCACACAAACGATGATACCCACGATACCCTCAACTCAAAAGGAGAATTAAATGTCATTAATCTCTCCTCACACTTGTTAACAACAGCTGAGCGAAAAGTACAATCCTTGGGTCTCTCTTTCTGCCCCAATCGAGGCATGGATAGTTTTGAGATTACCAAGGATATTCATCTCTTCGCCAAGAAGCTGCTGCTGAAAAGTTTATACACCAAACAAAAAACTACAAAACTGGAAGTAGCACCTAACCTAAAAACAGCTGACTTCAAAGCCTTAAGAGACTTGAACCTATTATTGCAAGAAAATAATGTCATGGAGGATCTGTGGGAGCAAGAACCAGGAAGTGGAGAAAGTGACGATGAGGAGTCAGAAGAAGAGGGTGCCAAACCCATCATAAATACTGACAATAAATTCAAAAAGAAATCACATAAATTTCCACCTCTCAACCTTAACCCAGCGATAGCACTATTTGTAAAACAGACCACTAGAGAAATTGAGAAATTAGATAGACAAACAACCAGAAACAACCTCAGTCCAGAACTTCGACATGCACTAAATACCCTCAAGAATGATATGGACATTACGATCAAGGCATCTGACAAAGGGGGAAACATTGTCCTGATGGACAACGAAAATTATGAAAAAATGTGCCTTAACATATTTAACAACACTAAATGTTACAAAAAAATATCCCTGGCAACAGTGGAAAGATTTAACCAGGAATTCCTATGCCTGGTTGATGAATCCTGCAATGAGGGTGCCATCAATAGGGACATGTGGGAATTCATACGAACATGGCATCCCCGTGTACCTACATTTTATTCCTTGCCAGAGGTGCACAAAAAACTAGATGACCCACCAAGGAGGCCAATCTTCTCAGGCAATGGTTACATCATGGAGGGCATCAGTCAAATCATAGATCACCATCTCAGACCCCATGTTATGGATTTACCCTCCTACACTAGAGACACGATCCATCTATTACAAATTCTAGACAACTTGGTCATCCCCGATTCTGCCCTATTAGTTACCATCGATGTGGAATCACTTTACAACAGTATCCCACAAGATGCAGGAATTGCTGCCGTTGAACACGTCCAGAGGCAACGAGCTACCACGGACTGGAAGTTTAATGCCTTTATACTCCAGATGTTTGAATTTATCTTGAAACATAATACTTTTCTGTTCAGGGGCTCCCACTACCTCCAGGTACAGGGTGTGGCTATGGGGACATGCTGCGCACCCTCATAGGCCAACCTGTACCTGGGGGAGTGGGAGAAAGATTTCTTACTGAGAGAGAGGTCGTCTATGTACTCTGGCCACATCTGTATGTGGCAGAGATACATAGACAACATTTTTATTATCTGGGATGGTCCAGAAGATGCACTCAGGGACTGCTTGAGCTCCATGAACCAGAACAGTTCCAATCTTTTTTTCACCATGATATATGACCCGAAAGAAGTTAATTTTCTGGATATCACCATTTCAAAAGACCATATCGGAGTACTCTCAAGTAAGCTGTATAGAAAAGAGACAGCTGGTAATACACTGCTACACGCAGACAGCTTCCACCCAGAGCCACTCAAAAAATCTATTCCATTCAGCCAATTTTTGAGACTTAAAAGGAACTGCAGCACATACGAAGACTTCCAACGAGAATCCAACAAACTAACCAGAGAGACCATGGAGAGAGGATACACAAAGTCAGCTTTTAAGAAAGCGTTTAATCATGTCAAAAACAAGAAAAAAGATCTGAAGAAAGAAGACACAACGACTAGAATCATCATGAGATTCTCTAACGAACATAGCCAAATAAGAAAGATCATCTCCAAGCACTGGTCAATCCTCACGGAGGACCCCATTATAGGTAGCTTAGTCACATCTAGACCTCAAATGACTTACAAAAAATCAGGCTCCATAGGGAACATGCTCACACAGAGCGAATATAAAGGAGGTGCAAGAAGAGATCCCTGCAAAACTTGGGGCACATATCCGTGTGGATCGTGTACACAGTGTGGAGTTATTGGAAGGAGAACCATGATAGCATTACCTAATAGGGAAAATTTCCAGCTACGCCACTTTGCCAATTGTAGGACACTGGGTGTTGTTTACTTGATGCAATGTCAATGTGGGGCCTTCTATGTCAGGAAAACCCGACAGGAATTCGCCAAGAGAGTTGAAAAACACATACACAGCATGGGCATCGGCAACCTTTACCTAGACATAGACACAGACCTAGACATGTAGCAAAACAACATAACTACAGGATGCCCAAAGTCAACTTCACAGTCCTGGATAGACTGCATATACCAACTAGGGGGGGTGATTGGAACAAGGTCCTACTCCAGCGTGATATGCGCTGGATTAGGCGCCTTAGGGCCATCACCCCCCCTGGTTTAAATGAAAAAGAGAACTTCAGGCCTTTTTTAGATGGCTTTGGTTCAGGTAAAACCGACTGAAGTCACTCTTCACCCTTCCCCCTTTATCCTTATCTATCACTCCAGGCCTAATACCTCCCTCACTATTCTAACCTCTCCGCTCTATGGGGTATCCTCTACGAACACCTTGCTCGCATATAAGTACAAGAATAGAGACTTTCTACCTAAGTGGGTTTTTTAGATAAATAGATACTTAGATAATTGTTTGTATGCGATTAAGTTTGTGATTTGTTGTCATGTCACCAAAAACCACCTGGTTTGGGCCAGTATTCTCAAGCCATCTCCAGGTGGAGCTTTGTAATTTAATATTGTTTTCTGTTTTTTGCTGTCTTTATTATTATTATTATTTTTATTTGTCTTTTTCCTGCATTCAATCATCCACTTCTGCATGTCGGGGTTGTACCATGTAAGGGTGGATTGTCCCTCCCCTTGGGTGGGTGAATACCCTATGTGTCCCATCCCTACCCGACACAGGGGGGCCCCGATGTTATATCATACAATTGGGCATTCTTTATCCCTCTGCTTGAAGTGCCATTCAAGTGGGGGTCCCTGTGTCGGTGGTTACTAGTCCTTATCTTCACCTCTCCCACTCGATCCATTGTGAGTGAGACAGGGGATAGCTTGTGGTACAACAGGCCCAGGTATCTCTCCCCCCCGTAGGCACATTCCATCTTCCTCCCCAGCTGGCCGGTCTGCTTGCCAGGACCCACCATCCTGTCAAATGGCTCCTTCAGCCCTTTTCCATCCATGGGGTCTGGGGGGGTTTCCCCTCATGAGGACACCGCATCTACGGCGCCGATCTCGGCTGTTTGATTCAGTTTTGCCTCATTAGATCCAACTATGGGCACGGCCCCTTTCCAACATGGTGGCCGGCCCATATAGGCTGCTCCACGTCGCTGTAACGCACGCTGTCACGGCACGCATGCGCTGTACCCACGCCGGCGTTAGGTGTCATGGTGATGCCCAGCGTCCTCACGTGGGATGGACCTGTCGGCGGCCCAAGTAGGTGAGCCGGCCTATCCCCGCCCATACCACATAAAAGGACGCCAGAGACGGCTAATGGCGTCACTCCTCCCTCGGTGATCACCGAGGGCTATCAGGGCACATGGACTGCTTCAGGCTACTTGGACCTACATCTTTTGTTAAAGTAAGTGCTTTTTGTCTTACATATCTACACCAGAACAGGACCGTCCCTGGTGTGTGTGGGGAGGGGCTTGCTATAGCCCCCCACTTTCCCACTATGGTCCTTTACATATTACTCCCTATCTTTGCCCTGTTTTAGACAGCTATCAGAAACTTGATGCTGAAACGCCAACACTTGGATTAAATCTACTTATCCAGCCGTCTTGTAGGGGATATAGGACACTATTAAACAAATGGAGGACCAGGACTCCTTACCCTGACATTGGAGATTACATTAACCCATGAAGTGCTCTAGGAGGATGTAAGTAATGTGACAACCTCATAATGCAGGAAAATGTACACATACATATATACAGTTTATAATATTACTGCTTTGTTTTTTTTTAGACTGTGATGCATTTCCCTGAAGAAGACTTTTCTTTGAAATAAGCATGTTGAAACATGTTGGAATTCCACTACTCGACGCAACGGCTGTCTATCTGTGGTGATTGCATCGTGTAGTGTAATGTATCACTTTCTTCTAAAATTCTCCTTTCATAAGCGAATGCACTTTTTTAATCATTTGTAATATGACATCCTCACTTTTTGTTTATATATGATATTTCTTGGATTTTTGTAGTTCAATCTATTATTTATTTTTTGCAATTTTTGTTCTTTTGTATTTATTAATTTTGATTGATAATAATAAAATTGAATTTTACTCAAATTGATCATTTCCATTGCCTTAAAAATCCCTTCAGAGGTTCACATACTTTTTCTCTATAAATTGATATGGGATGATGGCAATGACACATCCACACCACAAGGTCACACAAGTATAAAAAAAAAAGCTGACAGAATCTCTGCCCCAGTGTGGCTCCTGTCCCCCAAGCACACCAGCTCAAGCACTGCATGGCATGGGGTTGGAGATCCCAGCTGATGAGGAGCAAGGAAAGGTCCTCTTTGTTCTTTGGTGTGGGTCTTTTAGGTACGCTTGCCAACGAACTGCATGGCAGGTCAACATTTGTCTGGTCAAGCATGTGGTGCCCAAGTGGGAGATGTTTTGGCCACGCGAGATACGCTTGAGACATATGTTGCAAATAGCAGTGGTGCAATCTGATGCACTCGTCTCAAAAAAGGCCCACACCAAAGAACTTTTGGAATAACGTGCAGAGACAGCAGCGCCCTGCACATGCGGAGCTCTGCGGTGTGATGCTGGCCCCTGGAGGGCATCCTGCCTTGTTGGTGATGTGCCTCCTCCTCTCTCCTATCAGGCACCCATGTTGAGTCAGTGACCTCATCATCCCCTCCCTCCGCAAACCTGGCAGTATGCTGCAGCAGGGGGAACATGACTGCCAGATTGCTGTCCTTCTTGGGCACCCCCTCTGTCCAGGCTCACATTACTGCCTTCATCTAGCTCAGTACCATCATCAGAGCCTTCAAAACGCTGGGCATCCTCCTGGAGCATGTACTCAACACTGTGGTCAAACAGTTCGAGGGACTTCTCAGGAGGACATGGTGGGGCTAGGGAAGGAGTCACTGATGCCATCGACCTGAGGGAAGAGGCCGCGTTGGCAGCTACTTTGCCAGACAAAGTACCCTGAGCCTGGGTGAGAGAGGATGAGGAGGATGAGGACGGCTTGGTCATCCACTTGACCAAGTCTTTCACATGTTGCGGCTCAACACGGCCAGCTGCCGAAAAAAAGGCCAAGCGTGTCCCACAGCCACGTGCTGATGAGGATGCACCGTCTCCACGACCAGCACTGTTGCCTCTAGACACAGAGCCTGCTTGCCCTCTTTTATTGGCTTGTGACTGTCTGCCTCTCCTTGTTGGCCTGCCAGACATACTATTGGCCTGCAGTGAACTATATATATATATATATATATATATATATATACATACAGTCAGGTCCATAAATATTGGGACATCGACACAATTCTAATCTTTTTGGCTTTATACACCACCACAATGGATTTGAAATTAAACAAACAAGATGTACTTTACCTGCAGACTTTCAACTTTAATTTGAGGGTATTTACATCCAAATCAGGTGAACGGTGTAGGAATTACAACAGTTTGTATACATGCCTCCCACTTTTTAAGGGACCAAAAGTAATGGGACAAATGACTGCTCAGCTGTTCCATGGCCAGGTGTGTGTTATTCCCTCATTATCCCATTTACAAGGAGCAGATAAAAGGTCCAGAGTTAATTTCAAGCGTGCTATTTGCATTTGGAATTTGTTGCTGTCAACTCTCAATATGAGATCCAAAGAGCTGTCACTATCAGTGAAGCAAGCTATCATTAGGCTGAAAAAAACAAACAAACCCATCAGAGAGATAGCAAAAACATTAGGTGTGGCCAAATCAACTGTTTGGAACATCCTTAAAAAGAAAGAACGTACCAGTTAGCTCAGCAACACCAAAAGACCCGGAAGACCACAAAAAACAACTGTGGTGGATGACTGAAAAATTCTTTCCCTGGTGAAGAAAACACCCTTTACAACAGTTGGCCAGATCAATAACACTCTCCAGGAGGTAGGTGTATGTGTGTCAAAGTCAACAATCGAGAGAAGACTTCACCAGAGTGTATACAGACAGTTCATCATGTTAAGGATATGATTAAGAGCTCCAATCGAGCCCAAGGTTATCTGCTGCTGTCTCTAATTGGAAAATGTGGCTATGCATGCATATAAAAGTAAACACTCTGAGACACGCTCAGCACCTTTACTTTTTACACTTCTCCTTTATTCAAGGCGGTGCTAATGTTTTATACACAAAAATACGTCATTGCTATGTTAGTCTAATAGGTACATCTCATTGGTTAAGATAGAAAAGAAGATGGAGAATCTTCATAACGAGGTTTGGCTGTCCTTGGTTTTATCTTCAGTTCCGTGTTCTTCTGATTTGTGGGATGTAGGGGGTACCCGCCATCTTGAGAAAATATAGGAACAGAGCAAACCTGTATACTTTTATAATGAGTAAGGAGAAAAATATGTATACACATAAGAAAATAGACATTTTCAGATTATTATTATTATTATCTACATCACATTCCTTCACAGTCCCCCCTAAAATGACTATTTTCTCTTTTTTGTCTCTAATACTAAAGGTCCTACTTTGGCCTGGCCCTTCTCCTCAGCAACTCTTTTAGGCTGTATATAGAATTGGGCAGCAACTGTTCACTACCCTCCTCGATACAGCTGGAGAGGTGCAGTCAGGTGCTATCTATCCCTATAACCCTATAGGATTGTGAGATTTTGGACAGGAAGTGACTGTAGAGGAGTGAAGGGTTTGTCATCTTCCATCATAAGGAGGTCCTCTTCTTCTTGGTGGAGAAAAGTAGGTGTGCTATTGTCTACAGCCTTGCTCATTAACTTTTTTACAAAAGGTAGCATACAATATACAATCAGGGCTAAAAGAACCAGGATTATTAATACCGTTACCTGTATCTGGGCGAGCACCTTCTGCCACCCACTCATCCAGCTAAAGTTTCGATCCCATGGGTCTGTAATACCTGAGTTCTTCTTCAACTCCAATGACAGATCTTCTCATTTCTTTATAGCTAGGGTAACCTTACCATTTGGGCCAGTATTATCAGGAATGTATGTACAACAGGTTCCAATTTTTTTCCTATGATTTTACAAACACCTCCTTTCCCAGTTAGCACCATGTCTAAGGCCATCCGGTTCTGGAATGTCATATAGGAAGTGGGGACTAACTGGTCAGCAATTCCCTGGAGGGCGTCTTTAGTGGAATTTACAAATCTCTGTTGGCTATAGTATGTGTAGTTAATCCAATCTACATTCTTATTGACAGTTATTATGGGGATCAAAGACTCAAAACCAGCTTTTACCTAGTCCCTGGCTTTAAATTAATCAGGGACCCCCCTTGGAACCCCTATGGCATCTATGTACACATGAGGGTCAAAGCTTCCGGAGAGAACTGCTTGCTTCCTCCTCTGACTGTGTGCTGGGTCAGTGTATGTATCCGGAGTATCTTCGGTTAGGATATGGGGGGGCATAATGACCTTTGCAAGAGCACATTCACCGGTCCAGATTCCCTCTAATCTGGTCCTGATTTTCAAATTTCCACAGATCCAATACACAACACCAAGGGACTGGACCCGGTTTAATACCTGTCTTCTGCAAAGTCATTCTGCTTATCAGGGGCTTTCTATTTTCATCTTTCTTGTCTAATACACTCTGTGGTCGCCCAGTCTGGCCCTGTGTTCCAACCTACTGGCCCCCATTGGAACCACAACTCTGTCCCCAGTAACTGTCTGTGTGGCATACATATATATATCCTTACCGTCAGGGATATCACTGTACCAATGGCATCACCAGGAAGGGTCAAAAGGACAAGGTACTATGTCACAGTAATCTCAGGTAAAGGTGGTCACATGTGTACCTGAAGAGTTATACCAAAACGTTATTATGTTATCATTTTTGTGATGGCCACCTCCTGCCCCCCCCCAGATCAAACAGAAAAAGGATATGCAGCTTCCGAAAACACGCTCTCCTGCAGTGGTAAGCGTGCATTTAGGTGTTCTTCCTGGCCAACTTAACTGAGGTGGCTGTGGTCAGCAAAACTTGGAATGGACCATTATATCTTGGCTCAAGGATCTCCAGACAGTAGTTGGTGTGTTCCTGTAACTAATTCAGGATCTGGAATGGAAGAAAACACCTGGACATGCATTCAGGTTAATTCTCGTGATAATTTGGTTACATAATTAGTCAACACATCAGACTGCAACTGTGACTGTTGTGGAAAGTAACAACCAAGTCTGGGAGTTGAACCAAACAAAATTTCATTAGGGGATAGGGCATGTTTCCCCCGGGGGTGTGTCTGACACTGAACAGGGCAATGGGCAAATTGTCTGGCCAACTCATGTTAGTCTCTTGGGCCATCTTTAACATCCTGTTTTTTAGTGTCCCATTCATCCTTTCTACCTTCCCGCTACTTTGAGGGTGGTATGGGATGTGTAGTGCCAACTGAACCCCCAGTGCTGCCTAAATCTCTTTTGTAAGGGTTGCTGTTAAGGCTGGTCCCTGATCTCTCAATATCACCTCTGGGACCCCAAATCTACATACTATCTCACTCAGTAGTTTCTTAGCTGTGGTCCTGGCAGTCATGACCACTTCCACTAGGGCATATTCGAATCTGCCACTTCTTGGCATTTGAGAATGATCAATTTGCATCCTCTGGAATGGGGTATAGGGCTTTTGCCAGGTGCTTCTTCTGTGTTTTTTCTGTGCGTCCTGGGTTACAGTTGGTGCAGATAATGCATGATCTGCAGAAGTTGTCGGTCAGTGGAGTAACTCTTGGTGCAACACTTGTTGATAAGAGAGTTCATAAAAGTCTTTGTCAAGTGGGCAGCTCCATGTGCCCATTGCACCATGGCTGGGTACATACTCCTGGGTAGACAAGGCTTCTTGTTGCACTTGAATAGTCCATTTTTGAGAGTTGCTCCTCTCCGTTTCCAGCTTTCCTTCTTATCCGGACTTGCTGTTTCCTGTAGTTCTTTTAGATAAACTCTGTCCACTGGGGGAGTCTGTAAGGTAAGCACGGGGTGGTCTTCTTCTACCACCCTGCTGTCCACTTCCCATGGACCTCCAGCTGTCTGGCAGCTGAATTGGCTAGATGATTGCCTTGAGCTTCCTTTGAGTTCAGTTTGTCGTGTGCTTTTACTCATAATAGTCACTTGGGTTGGGAGAAGCAAGGCATCCATCAAGTTTTCACAGGTGTTTCTGCAGCCGTCAGGAATCCTCTGTCCTAGATAACACCATAAACATGGGCAATGCTGACAGCATATCTTGAGTCCATATGAATGTTGGCTCTTTTACCCTCTGCCCATTTACATGCTGTAGTAAGTGCTTACAGCTCTGCCTCCTGTGCAGATATCACCGGTGGTAAGGCTTCAGCTTGTAGAACAGTGTTTTTAGTGGTGACCGCGTGTCCTGTGTGGTATTTGCCACGTTCATCAGCAAACAAAAATTGTTAGGTCTGAATTCTGCAGGGGTATTTCACTCACAGGGGGGAGATGCGTGGTTTCCAGCCGTATTAGTTCGATGCAGTCATGGGGTGACAAGTCAAGACTCTACTCCTCCTCCTCTCCCCCCTCGAGAAGTGGAAGAAGGGTGGTAGGGTTCAGTGTTTGACAACTTAATAGAGTAATGCTGTCCAGTAGGAGGGAACACAGGAGTCTCAAGTGTCTGGTAGTGGACAAGTGTCTCGGCTGGATCTTGGTTGTATATGGCAACAACGTCATGGAGAGCAAGCAGAACGAGGCAGTGTCCGAGGACCAAGTTTAAAGTTTTGTCAAGCGAGGCTTGTGTAGCAAAGCCAGCTCGCGGACACAATAGGCCTCCTCTTGCTACCGCATGCAGCCATCAGGAATAATATCCTATGGGGCGTAGGCTGATGCCGTGTGATTGGGTGAGTACACCTGCAGCATGTCCCAGACGTTTGGATACAAAGAGCTTGAGCGTTTTGTCGTAGGCTGGGAGCCCTAGCGCCGGGGATGGCGTACTTGAGGGCCTCAAACTTAGATATTTCTTCAGGAGACATCTGGAAGGGGTCTGATTGCAGAGCATCAGTAGGAAGGCTTCTGGAATCCATCTCTGCACTAGGAAATTAGTCCAAGGAAGGCATGAAGGGATTTCTGGCCTTGTGGCAGTGGGATATCAGAGATTACTTGCACCCTGTCTTCAGTGGGGTGTCTTGTCCCATAGGACAGACCGTGTCCAAGGAAAATGACAGATGTTAAGCACCACTGCAATTTGGACTTTGAGACTTTGCACCCCTGGTTGGCAAGATAGCACAACAGGCTTTCTGAGGTGACTTCAACAGATTGAAGGAGAATTACTTCCGGGTGTTCCACTTGTCATGTGTCAAGGATGATAGCCATAGCTTTTGCAAACTGGCTTGGAAAGTTCTGTGCCCCTTGTGGCACAACTGTTTAGGTATGTTGCTGTTTCTTTCCGTGGTTGAATGCAAAAAGGTACCAGCAGGAGGGGTGAGGGTGGACACTGAAGAAAGCGTTTGTAAGGTCCACCTCTGTGAGGTACTTTGCAGTCAAAGGCATTCACCACAGGTACCTGGTTCTCCTTTAGGGGTTCTCTTCTTGGGATTATTGTGGTTTCCGGGGCAATGATGCACCCTCTTTTAGCTTGACTGAAACTGGTGGCACCTTTAAATGATCGTTGTCTTCCGGTCCTGTGGACCTTAGGCACGCAGGGATTCTGTAAACAGAGAAGAAAAAAGTTTAACCCTGCGCTTACCCAACACATCAGCAGCTCACACAACAAATAAGGATTTTGTCTAAAGTTACAAGTGCACAAACAAGTGTAGCGCTAGAGATTTTGCAAGCTTATGATATAACATACATGAAACAGAGGTGGGGTAATGAACAAGCCCCACACAAAGTACATGCTTACGCATTCTGGTTTGTAGGGTGGTGGCAGAGAGCCATACACCGCCCGACCATCGGAGACGCCACCCCCCGGGAGCTGAGATGGATGGATCGATGGGAGCAGCCCACAAGGCGCCATCCAGGGCAGGCATGGTCCCCCGAGGCAAAACATGAGGTGAAAAGTGAAAGTTAAAGAAGAAATTACAAAACTGCCAAGGAATAGAGAGCAGTGTGAAGGTGAGAATGCAAGAGTGATACTGCTCCAGAAAGAAATTGAACCCGTGTAGGGGTTAAAAAGAAATCTAGATTGAAACACCTGAAAAAAAATGCTGAGGATGGAAACAGGAAAAGACCAAGTACCCTAAAGTGAAAATATAAAGAAAGGAGGAATGGACAAAGCATGAGAGGACATGACAGAAATACCTTGTTTCCCCGAAAATAAGACCTAGCGTGATTGTCGGTGATGGCTGCAATATAAGCCCTACCCCCAAAATAAGCCCTAGTTAAAGTCCTTGTAGGTCTTATTTTCAGGGTAGGGCTTATTTTCGGTGAAACAGTGTAGGGCTTATTTGGGGGGTAGGGCTTATATTGCAGCCATCACCGACAATCACTCTAGGTCTTATTTTCGGGGAAACAGGGTAAGGATTCCTGGCGTGCAGAGTGGAACAGTGTGAAGGGAAGTAGGCAGTAACAATCCCCAAATGAGCGTGACATCCAGTGAAGTGAAAGCCTCGAGAGCCAGCACCGCCGAGGCTACGCCTATATAGGCGCCACCACGGGGACCGCCCACCAACGTCACGCCGCAAACACGGGAGAGGGGCAGACGGCAATGCCGATCGGGTACTGAAAGCCCGACCCGCCGATGTCATTGCCCCATCCCCGTGATATGCGGGATGAAAACCATCCAATCAGGCGTGTAAGCGTCCAGAGGGCTCGCACGTCCGATGGGGAGTGCATAACGCTGACGTGCAGTGGTGGCAGATCCACCCCCCAGAAGGGGGAGGGCGGAGGAGTCGGCAGGCACGTCACAGCTCCCGGAAGGGGGAAATCCAAAACAGTCGGCGGTGTATTGGGCCAAAGGAGCCACCACCAAAACAGACAAACCATGGACATAACTGGTATCTAAAATAAATTACAAATAAAAATATAATCCAAAATAAAGATGGCTAATCAAATAATAGGATCGAGCAATTAACTGAGAGGAGGCAAAAATGGAAAAATATATGTACTACAGCACAGATTTGCAAAACAAATGTGATGAGGTTAAATATCAGAGCATTTATTTCACGCATTTCCATCCCTATATATGAATATTAGAAAGTGGTTGGGACTATATATCCCGTGGGACTTTAAATGAAACCATGACCTGATGTGGTCATGCGTTTCCATCCCTGTACTAGTCTAAGAGAAAAGGGTGGGACTTTAAATGAATTGCGTGAATGCTCAGAAACAAAATCGATGAACAACTAGGAAAATTTTATTCAATTCATAAAAATATAACATGCATAAAATAAAATATATCAATCATGAATGGAAAGAAATATTAGCAATAATAGCAGCAATTATACATGATTATGTACCTAGTTGTTCATCGATTTTGTTTCTGAGTATTCACGCAATTCATTTAAAGTCCCACCCTTTTCTCTTAGTCTTCTAAAGATAGGGGAGTATGTAACTTCATTCCCCCTTCAGGCGTGTACATGATTGAGGCCTGTAGTCTGGACAACACATCATCTCCTAGTAGATTCAAGGGACATGTAGAGGACACCACAAATCTGGCAAGCAAATCAAGAAATGTCCCCCTTGGGGTGGCTCAACAAATGGACTGGAGCGCGGCACCCCATCCACTCCCACGCAGGAAATGTGTGTGTCTCTTTTCATAGTGGGAGAAACTCAGATCATCAAAGGCCTGTACGAGTCTAGCATGATACTTCTTCAGACTCCCCTTTATCTTGGGTAATATCTTGGATTGTGGTGGTCTGATCCGTCAATCTCTCCTTTGCCCAGTCATGGAGTTGTGCACAGAACGCCACGCCTGAGGTGTAGGAAGTGGTGCTTGTCAGGCAGGCATCATTGAAGGCCGTCTGCATGACTGGCCAGAAGACATGTCCTGCTTTGATTTGGCATAGGCTGATCAAGTCTCTCCAGGCAGCTGAGTAAGTTTCTTGTATCTGCACTATCCTGTGGTAGAAGGGAATTGGCTGCTTCTCTGGGTCAGGCAGACTTGTCACTAAGGCCACTGCTTGTGATGGAGTAAAAGCGACATACATCACTGGTGCCCCTTCTGGTAACCGATAGGGATGAGCCGAACATCCCCCGGTTCGGTTCGCACCAGAACCTGCGAATGGACCGAAAGTTCGCATGAACGTTAGAACCCCATTGACTATGGGACTCGAACGTTCGAAATCAAAAGTGCTCATTTTAAAGGCTAATTTGCATGGTATTGTCTTAAAAAGGGTTTGGGGACCCGGGTCCTACCCCAGGGGACATGTATCAATGCAAAAAAAACTTTTAAAAACGGCCGTTTTTTCGGGAGCAGTGATTTTAATGATGCTTAAAGTAAAAAAAAAAGTGAAATATTCCTTTAAATATTGTACCGGGGGTGTCTATAGCATGCCTGTAAAGTGGCGCGTGTTTCCCGTGTTTAGAACAGTCCCTGCACCAAATGTCATTTTTAAAGGAAAAAATCTCATTTAAAACTGCTTGCGGGTTTAATGTAATGTCGGGTCCTGGCAATATAGATGAAAATCAGTGAGACAAACACCATGGGTACCCCCCAGTCCATTACCAGGCCCTTTGGGTCTTGTATGGATATTAAGGGGAACCCAAATAAAAATAAGGAAAGGTGTGGGGCCAACAGGCCCTATATACTCTGAACAGCAGTATACAGGCGGTGCAAACAAGACAGGGACTGTAGGTTTGTTGTTAAGTAGAATCTGTTTGTCATTTTGAACAGGTACATTTTTAACGTGTTTAGCTCCAGCCAAAAAATCTTTTTTAAGCTTTTTGGAAAACATAGGGAAGGGTTATCACCCCTGTGACATTTGTTTTGCTGTCTTTCCTCCTCTTTAGAAGATTTCACCTCACTTTTTGTCCCAATGACAAATGCTTTTTGAGAATTTGGGTTTTTTTGTGGAACAAGGATTGGAAAGCAATGTTTTTCCCATATTAACTCTTACAGGAGAGAATTTCCCTTCCTAGGGGTAGATTTCATCTCACTTCCTGTTGTCTCCTTCCGTTTGCAAGTAGGAGTCGTTTGTAAGTTAGATGTTTGAAAGTAGGGGCCTGCCCTATATACTCAGCAGAAATTTGGGCCTTAGGTGTTGTTGTGGCCACAACAACGTAAGCCCTCACAGGGCCCTGCTGTGAAATATTAGATCAAGAATTGTAATTACATGCCCCTGTTGAACAGGGGCAGAAAAACTGGGCCTTTGGTGGTGGTGGTGGTGGTGCTGGTGCCACAACACTTTAAGTCCTCACTCGCTCTTGGTGGGTGCAGAAATGGGCCCTGCTGTGAAATATTAGATCAAGAATTGTAATTACATGCCCCTGTTGAACAGGGGCAGAAAAATTGGGCCTTTGGTGGTGGTGGTGCTGGTGCCACAACACTGCAACCCCTCACAGACACTCTAGTTGGAACGCAGGAACGAGCCCTGCTGCAAAGTATTGCATCAAAAATTGTAATTACATGCCCCTGTTAAACAGGGGCAGAAAAATTGGGCCTTAGGCACTGGTGCTGGTGCCACAACACTGCAACCCCTCACAGATACTCTAGTTGGAACGCAGGAATGAGCCCTGCCTCAAAGTATTGCATCAAAAATTGTAATTACACGCCCCTGTTAAACAGGGACTGAAAAATTGTGCCTTAGGCACTGGTGGTGGCGCCCAGAACCAAAAATGTTCTTACAAGCTATCAGCGTGATGATTGAGGAGGAAGAGGATAATTACTCAGGGATAGTCACTCAGCATCAGCATAGGCAGTCTTTGAAGGGATCTGAGATTTCCAAAAAAATTATTCGGTTACATCAGCATCAGGTGCTTGGTAGCTGGTGGTGATCCAAGACTGATTCATTTTTATGAAGGTCAGTCGATCGACCGAGTCGGTGGACAGACGCACCCTGTGATCTCCCGTGCCTCCAGCAGCACTGAATGTGCGTTCCCAAAGAACGCTGGATGCAGGACAGGCCAGTAGCTCAATTGCATACTGTGCAAGCTCTGGCCAGTGATCCATCCTCAAGACCCAGTAACCCAGAGGATTTTCGGTGGGAAAGGTGTCCAAGTCTGATCTTGCCCCTAGGTATTCCTGCACCATGTAAAACAGACGCTGGCGATGGTTGCTGGAACCGATCATACCTTGGGGCTGCAGACCAAAAAATTGTCTGAACGCATCGGTCAGACGGCCACCTTCTCCACCGCTCCTTCTTTGACTGACCGAAGCCTCAGCAACACGTTGTCCAGAAACAGGAGTTTGTAACCTCCCAGTCTCTGGGAACGCGTTGCACAGACCTTTCTGCAAGGCCTCCCGAAGATGTTTCATCCTCTGCTCCCTCTGCGATAGCAAGATAAGGTCCGCAACCTTACCCTTGTAACGTGGATCAAGGAGGGTTGCCAGCCAGTATTGGTCCTTCTCCTTGATACCACGAATACGAGGATCCTTACGCAGGCTTTGCAGGATCAGGGAGGCCATGCAGCGTAGGTTTGCTGAGGCATTCGGTCCGGAGTCCTCTGGGTCACTAAGGACGACATGGTCCGCAGCCACCTCCTCCCAGCCACGTACAAGTCCATGTGTTTCTTGGGACTGATCCCTTAAAGACTGCTGCTGATGCTGAGTGCCAGGCTCCACCTCCATACTGACATAATCTTCCTCCTCCTGCTCCTCCTCCTCCTCGTCCTCTTCCTGTGTGATCGGCGGGCATGCAGGAACACTGTCTGGATAAAGGGGGCCTTGAGAGCTAAGGAAGTCCTCTTCTTCCTGCCTCTGTTCTGCCTCAAGTGCCCTGTCCATTATTCCATGCAGCTTGTGCTCCAACAGGTGGACAAGGGGGACAGTGTCACTGATGCATGCACTGTCACTGCTCACCATCCTCGTGGCCTCCTCAAATGGTGACAGGACAGTGCATGAATCCCTGATCATGGCCCACTGGTGTGGGGAAAAAAAACAAGCTCCCCTGACCCTGTCCTGGTGCCATAGTCGCACAGGTACTCATTGATGGCCCTCTGCTGCGTGTGCAGCCGCTGCAGCATGGCCAACGTTGAGTTCCACCTGGTGGGCATGTCACAGATTAGGCGGTTCTTGGGCAGGTTAAACTCCTTTTGGAGGTCCGTCAGCCGAGCACTGGCATTATATGACCGGCGGAAATGCACACAGACTTTCCTGGCCTGCCTCAGGACATCCTGTAAGCCCGGGTACCTGCCCAAGAACCGCTGCACCACCAAGTTAAGGACGTGAGCCAAACAGGGCACATGGGTCATTTGTCCCTGTCGGAGGGCAGAGAGGAGGTTGGTGCCATTGTCGCAAACCACCATTCCTGCCTTAAGTTGGCATGGCGTCAACCACCTCTGAACCTGCCCCTGCAGAGCTGACAGAACCTCTGCCCCAGTGTGGCTCCTGTCCCCCAAGCACACCAGCTCAAGCACCGCATGGCATCTTTTGGCCTGCGTACTTGCGTAGCCCCTTGAACGGCTACGGAGCACCGCTGGTTCTGAGGACAAAGCACAGGAAGAGGCCATGGAGGAAGAAGAAGAGGAGGGGGTGGAGGAGAGAGGTGTGTCACAATCATTAGCATTTTGGAGGCGTGGTGGCGGAACAACCTCCAACACTACTGCACCTTGTCCTGCATCCTTCCCAGCTGCCGGCAGAGTCACCCAATGCGCCGTGAAACTTAGGTAACGTCCCTGTCCATGCCTGCTGGACCATGAGTCAGCGGTAATATGCACCTTACCACTGACCGCCCTGTCCAGCGAGGCATGGACATTGCCTTCCACATGCCGGTAGAGAGCCGGAATCGCCTTCCGTGAGAAAAAGTGGCGTTTGGGTACCTGCCACTGAGGAACCGCACATTCCACAAAATTAACGGAAGGGGGCAGAGTCTACCAACTGAAAAGGCAGCAGTTGAAGTGCTAGCAATTGTGCCAAGCTAGCATTCAACCGCTGGGCATGTGGATGGCTGGGAGCAAACTTCTTTTGGCGGTGCAGCAGCTGGGGCAGGGAAATTTGCCTGGTACAATCTGACGTCGGTGTAACAAAAGCAGATTGCCCACAAGTACTTGGCTGTGACACACCTAATTCTACACCTTAATTCCTCTCAGTGCAGGTCTCGGAGAGGACTGAAGGTATAGTGGGGTTGGAGATCTCAGCTGATGAGGAGCAAGGAGAGGTCCTCTTTGTTCTTTGGTGTGGGTCTTTTAGATACGCTTGCCAACGAACTGCATGGCAGGTCAACATATGTCTGGTCAAGCATGTGGTACCCAAGCAGGAGATGTTTTGGCCACGCGAGATACGCTTGAGACATATGTTGCAAATAGCAGCGGTGCGATCTGATGCACTCGTCTCAAAAAAGGCCCACACCAAAGAACTTTTTGAATAATGCAGAGACTGCAGCGCCCTGCACATGTGGAGCTTTGGGGTGTGATGCAGTCAATGTGCTGCCCTTAGGCTGGCCCCTGGAGGGCATCCTGCCTCGTTGGTGATGTGCCGCCTCCTCCTCCTCTCTCCTATCAGGCACCCACGTTGAGTCAGTGACTTCATCATCCCCTCCCTCCTCATCACTGGAGCAAACCTGGCAGTATGCTGCAGCAGGGGGAGCATGACTGCCAGATTGCTGTCCTTCTTGGGCACCCCCTCTGTCCGTGCTCATGTTACTGCCTTCATCGAGCTCAGTATCATGATCAGAGCCTTCCAAACACTGGGCATCTTCCTGGAGCATGTACCCAACACTGTGGTCAAACAGTTCGAGGGACTCCTCAGGAGGACATGGTGGGGCTAAGGAAGGAGTCACTGATGACATTGAGCCGAGGGAAGAGGCCGCTGCTTTGCCAGACAAAGTACCCTGGGCATGGGTGAGAGAGGATGAGGAGGATGAGGACGGCTTGGTCATCCACTCGAGCAAGTCTTCCGCATGTTGCGGCTCAACACGGCCAGCTGCCGAAAAAAAGGTCAAGCGTGTCCCACGGCCACGTGCTGATGAGGATGCACCGTCTCCACGACCAGCACTAGACACAGAGCCTGCTTGCCCTCTCTTATTGGCTTGTGACTGTCTGCCTCTCCTTCTTGGCCTTGCAGACATACTAATGGCCTGTAGCTGCACTAAGCTGGGATATATATATATATATATATATGTATGTACTGATACTGCAGCTAGCAAAATCAACTGCCTGCCTGTAGTATGAGAACACCACCAACCTTCTACAGGTAGCTTTAGCTGAACACTGTGAGGTGGACGCACCCCACTAACTTGTAGGTTTAGCTGAACACTGTGAGCAGGATGCACTGCACTAACTGTAAATAGTCTAGCTGCCTGACTGTGGTACTAATAGGATCAAAAGAACACCAGTAATTTTCTTCAGGTAGCTGTATATACTGTAACAAGACAAGCCTGCCTGTCAGAAAGAAGATAACAGGAACGGATCTAGCTGAACACTGTGAGCAGGATGCACCCCACTAGCTTGTAGGTTTAGCTGAACACTGTGAGGTGGACGCACCCCACTAACTTGTAGGTTTAGCTGAACACTGTGAGCAGGACGCACCCCACTAACTTGTAGTTTTAGCTGAACACTGTGAGCAGGACGCACTGCACTAGCTGTAAATAGTATAGCTGCCTGACTGTGGTACTAATAGGATCAAAAGAACACCAGCAATTTTCTTCAGGTAGCTTTATATACTGTAACAAGACAAGCCTGCCTGTCAGTACGAAGATAACAGGAACGGATCTAGCTGAACACTGTGAGCAGGACGCACCCCACTAGCTTGTAGGTTTAGCTGAACACTGTGAGGTGGGAGCACCCCACTAACTTGTAGGTTTAGCTGAACACTGTGAGCAGGACGCACCCCACTAACTTGTAGTTTTAGCTGAACACTGTGAGCAGGACACACTGCACTAACTGTAAATAGTCTATCTGCCTGACTGTGGTACTAATAGGATCAAAAGAACACCAGCAATTTTCTTCAGGTAGCTTTATATACTGTAACAAGACAAGCCTGCCTGTCAGTAAAAAGATAACAGGAACGGATCTAGCTAAACTGAATACAGTGTATATATATATATATATATATATATGCAACACCTGGGATGCATATATATACACAATACACTGTAAGTGCAGCTAACTGACTGACTGTTCTGCCTAATCTATCTAACTCAAATCAAATGTCATTGTCTGTTTCTCTCTCTCTCTCAATGAACGCTGGAACACACACTACACAGGGCCGCCGTGCAGGCGGCCTTATATAGTGTGGGGCGTGTACTAAATCCCCTGAGCCATAATTGGCCAAAGCCTCCTTGGCTTTGGCCAATTACGGCTCTCTGTTCAGGTGGCGCTGTGATTGGCCAAGCATGCGGGTCATAGTGCATGCTTGGCCAATCATCAGCCAGCAATGCACTGCGATGCCGCAGTGAATTATGGGCCGTGACGCGCCACACGAATTTGGTGCGAACGGCCCATATCGTTCGCAATTCGGCGAACGGGCGAACAGCCGATGTTCGAGTCGAACATGGGTTTGACTCGAACACGAAGCTCATCCCTAGTGGTGGGTAACTCTTAAAGCCTGGCTAGTGGCTCAGGACTTGAAATTGTGAGCCCTGTATACAGTATCTCACAAAAGTGAGTACACCCCTCACATTTTTGTAAATATTTTATTATATCTTGTCATGTGACAACACAGAAGGAATGATAATATAATAACAAGTATAGGCGCAACAGCTCAGGATTCACATAAAACAAAAATCTACGTCTGCTGATAGAAATATCTAAATGACGGTCATGAGCGGGAAGTAAGATGTTCAACAGTCCATATAGCACACAGGCCAATAACTCTATGAAAAACTGCTAGTGAAGGGATAAAAACGTCCAAAGGAAGCAAACAGGGCTGCCATCATAGTAGGAGAGAAACCATAATCCTGGGGCTGCAAAACACAATTGGAGAGGCACCTCTGGGTGCAGTCGTTTTTATAAAATAACACTTTATTGAATCAAATAAACTCACATAAGCAGGAAGAATACAGGCATGGTATCAGATGTCAAAACGGTGACGCTCCCGGATCTGTGCCATAAGCAGTCTGTGCTGTAGATGTAATCAGAGCTCTTCCAGATGATGTGAAAGCCGGCTAAGGAAGGCGGCCTCAGAACGAGGCTTGACACACAGAAGACGGCTGGCTGCAGAGGGATGGCGTCATCGATGGTGGACGCGTTTCCTGGGCATGCGCACTTGGAAGTATTGCAAGACGCGCCCCTTTCTCAACAGACATGGTCTGATAACCATAGGGGGTGGTTTAAGAAGGAGGAGGGGGAGGAAACAGGGGCGGAGAAAACAGAAAAAATGACAATGAAAGACGGACTATATGCACACACTGCTCTGGACGCTGTTGTGAATAGTGAAAAGGGGCATATGAAAAAAAGGGACATATGAAAAAGGAGAACATACGAAAAAATGGGGACATACAAGAAAACCCCCCACTTACAGTATAAGAAAGCTATATACATTAACCCATAACGTAATGTATATATAGACCAAAAAATGAAGAGGGAGATAGGACTCTCTCTAGTATAATGGGATTTTGAAGGGTAGATAATGTGTCGGTTAGGAGTGAGCCAATCTAGCGATGATTAGTATAAAAGTATAAATTTTATTTAAACATATTTAAAATATACATTACAGAGTTTGCAATCAAACGTCAGGATGACCGTACAATAGCTTGTGTTCAGAGAACATATATGATAGCCAGCCAACATGTTTCGCATATACTTTGCTTCGTCAGAGCATTAGGGACATCATTGATTTTCTATTAATTGCATACAAAATATAAGTAATTATTATAATTGTAAATACATTTCGGCCATAAATACATAAATACAGACCATGATAAAGAATACATGATAAAAAGATAGTTGTGCTCACCTAGTCTATTGCAAGTCGGAAAGACAAAAGAGTAGCCACCTCCAAAAACCAAGTGCCCCCTAGTAACATCACCCGGAGCAAAAAAACCCTGGGTGCCAGATCCCAATGGGTAGTGCCGACAAGGGGACTGGACCGTGCAGAAGAATAGGCAGAAATCTGGCAGAAAAAATTGATAAAAGGGGAAATTAAATTATTAATACATATAGACAATGTATAACCAAAAAATACAGTGTCAATTGCCCCAAGATCAAATGTCAGTGGGCAAAAAGAAACTTATACTCCTATATGGCAGGATAATATAGGTAATGTCAACCCACATAAAGGTTGATAACAAGTGTCAAACAATCAGCCTAATTTATAAGATAATAAATAAAATACAATACACCATATAGGTTGGATTATTGCCATAAGCTTAAGCTTGAAAAATAGTAGATTAAATGGAATGAATATCTAATGCCGCGTACACACGGTCGGACTTTCCGGCATACTTGGTCCGGCGGACCAGAGTGTGCCGGACAATCCGCCCGTGTGTGGGCGGCGGCGGACTTTTCCGGCGGACTTCTTCCCAAAAGCCCGCCGGACCTAGATTTGAAGAAAGTTTCAAATCTTTCCGTCGGACTCAGTTTCGGGTGGAAAGTCCGCTCGTGTGTGTGCTGGTCCGACGGAAAGCCCGCTCGTGTGTAGGCTGGTCCGACAGACCAAATACGACACGAGGGGATGGTATTGCATCTCGCGCTCGCCGCAATAGGAAAAACAAATCTTCCTATTGCGGCGAGCGTAGGGCATACAAGGCCCTTAGGTCTGGTATGGATTATAAAGGGGAACCCCGCTACGCCGGAAAAACGGCGTGGGGTCCCCCTAAAATCCATACCAGACCCCGATCCGAGCACGCAGCCTGGCCGGTCAGGAAAGGGGGTGGGGACGAGCGAGCGCCCCCCCCCTCCTGAACCGTACCAGGCCGCATGCCCTCAACATGGGGGGTGGGTGCTTTGGGGGAGGGGGGCGCCCTGTGCCCCCCCCCCAAAGCACCTTGTCCCCATGTTGATGAGGACAAGGGCCTCTTCCCGACAACCCTGGCCGTTGGTTGTCGGGGTCTGCGGGCGGGGGCTTATCGGAATCTGGGAGCCCCCTTTAATAAGGGGGCCCCCAGATCCCGGCCCCCCACCCTATGTAAATGAGTATGGGGTACATGGTACCCCTACCCATTTACCTAGGAAAAAAGTGTAAGTAATAAAACACACTACACAGGTTTTTAAAATATTTTATTAAACAGCTCCGGGGGGGGGATCTTCCTCCGGCTTCGGGGGTCCCTCCGCTTCATCTTCTCCCGGCGTCCGGTTGGTTCTTCTCCGCTCTCCGGCCTCTTCTCCCGGTGTCGCAGGTCTTCGGCCGGCCCCTCCGCTGTCTTCATGTAGCTCTATTGCGAGCGGAGGTCCGGACTTCTGGGCTTCTTGGCTTCTTGGCTTCTCTTCCCCCAGATGTTGACACGACGCTCTCTCCGGCTGGACTGGTCTCTGAGGGCTGCGTTGTGACTTATATAGGCGGAGACCCCGCCCCCATATGATGTCACAGTCCCTGGGCATGCTGGGACTGTGACGTTTTAGGGGGTGTGGTCGACCACGCCCCCTAAAACGTCACAGTCCCAGCATGCCCAGGGACTGTGACATCATATGGGGGCGGGGTCTCCGCCTATATAAGTCACAACGCAGCCCTCAGAGACCAGTCCAGCCGGAGAGAGCGTCGTGTCAACATCTGGGGGAAGAGAAGCCAAGAAGCCAAGAAGCCCAGAAGTCCGGACCTCCGCTCGCAATAGAGCTACATGAAGACAGCGGAGGGGCCGGCCGAAGACCTGCGACACCGGGAGAAGAGGCTGGAGAGCGGAGAAGAACCAACCGGACGCCGGGAGAAGATGAAGCGGAGGGATCCCCGAAGCCGGAGGAAGATCCCCCCCCCGGAGCTGTTTAATAAAATATTTTAAAAACCTGTGTAGTGTGTTTTATTACTTACACTTTTTTCCTAGGTAAATGGGTAGGGGTACCATGTACCCCATACTCATTTACATAGGGTGGGGGGCCGGGATCTGGGGGCCCCCTTATTAAAGGGGGCTCCCAGATTCCGATAAGCCCCCGCCCGCAGACCCCGACAACCAACGGCCAGGGTTGTCGGGAAGAGGCCCTTGTCCTCATCAACATGGGGACAAGGTGCTTTGGGGGGGGGGGCGCAGGGCGCCCCCCTCCCCCAAAGCACCCACCCCCCCATGTTGAGGGCATGCGGCCTGGTACGGTTCAGGAGGGGGGGGGCGCTCGCTCGTCCCCACCCCCTTTCCTGACCGGCCAGGCTGCGTGCTCGGATCGGGGTCTGGTATGGATTTTAGGGGGACCCCACGCCGTTTTTTCAGCGTAGCGGGGTTCCCCTTTATAATCCATACCAGACCTAAGGGCCTGGTATGCCCCGCGACGGGGCTAGCAAGGTGTCAATCTCGCCGATAAAAGCGGCAAGATTGACATCCTTTTCTAGTCCCGTCGCACCTGAGTCACGTTCAAAATGAACGGACTTGTCCGTGTGTGGGCAAGTCCGTTCATTCTGAAAGTCCGCCGGAACTCCGGCGAAAGTCCGTCGGAAAGACGGGCGGACTTAGCCCGCCGGAAAGTCCCGGCGTGTGTGGGCAAGTCCGTCCGTTTTAAAGTCCGGCGCACCTGGCGGACAAAGTCCGTCGGAAAGTGTGCCGGACCAAGTAGGATAGAAAGTCCGCTCGTGTGTACGCGGCATAAGATCTAAATCTACGGTATATATTGTATTAATATTAAGGTAACAAGTGCCAACTTCAATCAAATCAAATCAAATAAGATCAGAACGAAGGCGGTGGAGGATGTCAGAAATATGACACCTCCTCCATCAGATAAGGCACTATAAGATACTGTAAAACAGTGCTGGTTGGTTAATGGCAGAGGCGGCTCCGGACTTTGTGAGGCCTTAGGCAAAACTTAGACATGAGGCCCCACTCACTCCCATAATGGGAAAAAAATTCAAGGGATGAAAATGAACTGTATTAGGAGGGTACAGTATAGGGGAGTGGACAGTACAGGGGGTAGGTGAGTGGGCATAATAAAGATATATTTTCCTCAAGCAGAGCTGCACAGGGAAGCTGCTCTCACAGATCCTACCTATTCTGGTAGGCTGTCACAAAGAGAGAAATAAAAGGGGGATGGGTGGAGAAGGAAGGAAGGAAGGAAGGAAGGAAGGAAAGAAAGAAAGAAAGAAAGAAAGAAAGAAAGAAAGAAAGAAAGAAAGAAAGAAAGAAAGAAAGAAAGAAAGAAAGAAAGAAAGAAAGAAAGAAAGAAAGAAAGAAAGAAAGAAAGAAAGAAAAAAAGAAAGAGAAAGAGAAAGAATAAAAAAAGATGGAAGGAACGAAAGATAGATAGATAGATAGATAGAAAGAAAGAAAGAAAGAAAGAAAGAAAGAAAGAAAGAAAGAAAGAAAGAAAGAAAGAAAGAAAGAAAGAAAGAAAGAAAGAAAGAAAAAAAAAAGATGGAAGGAACGAAAGAAAGAAAGAAAGAAAGAAAGATAGATAGATAGATAGATAGATAGATAGATAGATAGATAGATAGATAGATAGATAGAAAGATAGAAAGAAAGAAAGAAAGAAAGAAAGAAAGAAAGAAAGAAAGAAAGAAAGAAAGAAAGAAAGAAAGAAAGAAAGAAAGAAAGATAGATAGAAGGAAAGAAAGAAAGATGGAAAGAAAGATGGAAGGAAAGATAGATAGATAGATAGATAGATAGATAGATAGATAGATAGATAGATAGATAGATAGATAGATAGATAGATAGATAGATAGAAAGAAAGAAAGATAGATGGAAGGAAGGGAAGAAAGAAAGAGAAGGGGGTGGAGAGGGAAGGGAAGGAAGAGCATCCCCTACATCAGTGTACTCACTGGGAGGCAGGAGGGACTTGATGGATGGATGGATGGATGGATGGATCAGACTCCTCTTGCCCTTTCCTCTTTGCTGGGCTTCAGCTTGAATCTCCTCGCCCACACATCCCCTTCTCTGAGACAGAGCAGAGAACACTGCCGAGGAGAGTGGGCGGGGCAGACACAGGAGGAGAGGGCGGGAGGAGGAGGAGCAGAAGCTCTCTCTCCTCTTCTGTCTGGCTGTGGGGGCAGAAGGGGGAGGGGGGAGATCTGTCAGAGCTTTACTGAGCGGCTCTCCCTGTGTGTGATCCGGAGCTCCGATCACACGTCTCACTCGCAGCCCGTATCTTTCCCTATAGCAGAGTGAGGGGCTACAGGACTGTGAGATGGCGGAGATCTCTGCTGCTGGAAGAGGCGGCTCTCTAATTAGGTAAACTAGGCAGCTTTGCGAGGCCCCTATGACTGCGAGGCCTGAGGCCACCGCCTATTTCGCCTAATTAGAGAGCCGCCTCTGGTTAATGGAGTAGGGGTATACCATTCTGCCACAGCGTAGCATGCACATACCACCCATAGATCAGCAAGGGATCCTCCATGCACAAAGCGCATATGACAGATCATTAGCATTAGCATGTAGAGAAGGCATAAGGGCATAAAGCTCACCTAATGGTGGGTCAAACGGTCCTGGTGTATGGTAGGGACAGCTAGCGTCCGCCACTTCCGACGTGGGATCGCGGTGTGTGTCTAATAGACAACACACCAGCGTCCCCATCTTATGTCTGCTCAGTCCTACCGGAAGTGAAAAGGTCAGGGATGACCTCTGGCATCACTTCCGGTCCGGACATTGTCTATATGTATTAATAATTTAATTCCCCCATTTTATCATTTTTTTCTGCCAGATTTCTGCCCATTCTTCTGCACGGTCCAGTCCCCTTGTCGGCACTACCCATTGGGATCTGGCACCCAGGGGTTTTTTGCTCCGGGTGATGTTACTAGGGGGCACTTGCTTTTTGGAGGTGGCTACTCTTTTGTCTTTCCGACTTGCAATAGACTAGGTGAGCACAACTATCTTTTTATCATTTAATATTTATCATGGTTTGTATTTATGTATTTATGGCCGAAATGTATTGACAATTATAATAATTACTTGTATTTTGTATGCAATTTAGAGAAAATCAATGATGTCCCTAATGCCCTGACGAAGCAAAGTATATGCGAAACATGTTGGCTGGCTATCATATATGTTCTCTGAACACAAGCTATTGCACGGTCATCCTGACGTTTGATTGCAAACTCTGTAATGTATATTTTAAGTATGTTTAAATAAAATTTATACTTTTATACTAATCATCGCTGGATTGGCTCACTCCTAACAGACGCATTATCTCCCCTTCAAAATCCCATTATACTAGAGAGAGTCCTATCTCCCTCTTCATTTTTTGGTCTGTTAATCAGGGATTGGGAGTTCTGTCTTTGTTTTTCCCCTTAAACAAGTCCAACCATTCACTTTCTTGATCGCTCTATTCTACGTGGGTGCAAAACCCTTGGTTGTTGGTTTTTGGGATGTCTTACCCCAATTTTGATATTTTTGGATTGTTTGACCTATAATCGATATACCTGTTCATACACTCTGATTTATTTCACTCATTATATCTATTGGGAAATACCTCCTTCCACCATCCATAGGTATCACCTTTTTAGGCACACATTTATATATATTTTTTTTTTGTTTTTTTCTTTTCATATTACATCTGTTAATTCCCCTATCTGGTCTTCTAATGTCACAATTTCCAGGACCAAGCTGGGATCAATTCCTAGATAACATACAAAGCACTTGTACTTCTCACACACAAACGGAAGTGAGTCTTGCTTTCTTTGTGAAGCTCAAAAGGTTCATGGAGAAAAAAATCTAACCTGGGGTGGCATGTCCACTTCCTTGATCGCTATTTAAAAGAGAAAATAAGCCCCCAGGGACTCAGAATACAAATCTTTCCATCGTTTGAGGTAACTGATATACCCTTTAAAGAGGAATGGGAACAAAATCTTAACAAATTTTCAGCAAATTTGATTTCAATGTTGAAAGACAAATACAGCAAAGATTTGATGGAATTGGACAGAGAAATAAAGATGCTCAGAGCAAGTGGCCATCACAATGCCACCAGTACGAAATTCAAGAGGAGAGAACGTGATTTATTACAGTACCTGGAACACTACAACAAAAATATTGTCACAAAAAAAGATACTAAATTCTATAAGGACAAATTGGCATTCTCGGGAGGATATGCATATCAATGGCACAGAGGCCAGAGTAACAAATGAGGTAGACAATATCAGACAAACACAAACTTTATGACACCATATAAATCTGACTCTGAAATCTCTGTATCATCATTATCCATCTCCTCCCATAAACCAGCCACGAAATCTACACAAGGCTCACATGGAAAAGGACGCTTACCCAAACGTGGAAATAGTAATGATTATCAATCTCAAGGAGGCACTAATAAAAAACGTATTGTCTCTCCATTAAGACATCCTCCTAATAACTCATACTCAGACTTAATGGAGGGAGCTCATAGTGATTCTTTTTCAGGAACCACTGCTTCCCTCCTTATGTTTGGAGATGTACACGACAAGGAACCATTACCACCACGAGACTTGGGTGCTGTACCCAAATCGAATCTAGGACGCAATTCCAATGTAGGTTCGGCCCCTTTAGGCCCCACCCCCAAAGCTCCAGCCACCCCAATAACTCAGAGAACAGGGAAGATGGACCCGTTTGTCATCAAACAGTCCACAGGAAATCGGGACTAGATGTTATTAACCTTTCTTCATACCAACTTTCACCTATACAATCTGAAGTATTAAAATTGGGACTTAGTTTCTGTCCATCGCAAACAATTGATAAATTTACTCTGGTCAAAGATCTACATATTTTTGCAAGAAACTTAACGTACAAACATATCTTCGATACTGATAGGGGAAAGGTGACAAAGAAAGAGGAAGACCTTTACAAGGGATTCAAAGTCCAAGACTTTAGAGCCCTTAAGACATTAATCCAGCTATTGGATGAAAATGAGGGATATGACAACTCTCAAGATTCTTCATCAGAAGAGGAAGGACCCTCCATAGCAACACCCTCTGCACCACCTAAATTCAAGGCCAAGTCCCAGAAGTTTCCCAATCTTCAAACATGCCCAGCAGTCTGGGCCTTCCTCAAACAAACCACCAAACAAATTGAAGCTATGCAGTTTCCCAAATATGCAACCAAGAATTTATTACCAGCACAACAAGTAGCATTAAATACCATCATGCAAAGAGAGGATATAGTAATTAAACCATCCGATAAAGGAGGAAATGTGGTGGTGATGGACAAAGATGTGTACATCAATATGTGCTACAACATACTCAACAACCAGGAATGGTATCAACAAGTTCCACCTGAAAAATTGATCGAAGCCAGATCTCAATATGTATCCATTATCGACCAGGCTTTCTAGCAAGGCCTGATCGATGGGGATACCCGTGAATATCTTAGTCAAATGGCCTGTTACTCCAACATTTTATTCATTACCGAAAGTCCACAAAAATATTGAAAATCCCCCTGGACGCCCAATTATATCAGGAATAGGCAGCCACACTCATACTGCTAGCCAATATGTGGATAGCCATCTTCGTCCCTATGTCACGAGTCTGCCCTCCTATCTTAAGGACACCTTGGACTTACTTAAAGTCCTTGAAGGACTTACCATACCTCCAGGAGCGATTTTGGCAGCAATCGACATTGAAGCGTTGTATTCAAGCATTCCACACGCTCAGGGTATAGAAGTGGTTTCCACATTCCTGAGGGAACAGGACACCAATAGCTGGGAAATGGGCCAGTTCATTACCACTCTGCTGGAACACATTCTAACAACCAACATGTTCCTTTTCAATGGCGCCACCTACCTCCAGGTACAGGGGGTAGCGATGGGGACTTCCTGTGCCCCATCGTATGCCAACCTGTACCTGGGGGGTGGGAACGCACTCTCTTTTCCAGTGACGACGCCTCTATGTACCTCTGCCACATTCTCCTTTGGCGGAGGTACATCGATGACATTTTGCTCATTTGGACAGGCTCAGCGGACTTGCTCTCTGAATTCATGCAGTTTCTCTCTCGTAACGACTTCAATTTGAAGTTTACTATACAATCAGATACAACTACTATCCCTTTTTTGGACCTACGCCTCTTCCTTAATGAGGATGGCTCTATTTTTAGCACCCTTTATAAGAAAGAGACAGCCAGTAACACCATACTGCATTATTCGAGTTCTCATCCACGTCCCCTCATTCACAGCATACCATTCAGCCAATACCTCCGGCTACGATGAAACTGCGCAAAAAATGAGGACTTTGAACAGGAAGCAAAGGCCCTATATGATAGATTGATCAATAGAGACTACAGTAAAAAAGTCCTTAAACGGCATACCAACGAGCGAAACAAATCACAAGAGATACTATCATCTTCAAACAAAAAATCTGCGACCCGCATCCCACTACCAAACTTATTACTACATTCACAGATCATCAACACATTATCCACAAACTTATCAGCAATAACTGGCACTTCCTCTCTGAGGACCCCATCATCTCCAAGTACGTAGCTACGGCACCACAAATCACATATAGAAGACCTTGTTCCATTAGGGATGTGTTAGTCCATAGCCACCTTCAGCCCTCGACCCCACGAGGGGCAGAGGGTGGAAATGGTACTTTTCGCTGTGGGCATTGCGAATACTGCCCATGGATAAGGGAATAGTATAGGATGTGTCCTCCCTAGAGGAGGTTTCCACAAACTCAAGGGCTACGCGGACTGCTCCACCACTGGCATTGCCTATCTTGCCACATGCTGCTGCGGCACATTTTATATCGGAAAAACCAAACGCCCATTTGCCAAACGAATTCAGGACCACCTATACTATTTGGATGCAGGGTTACTCTATACCCCTATATGCAAGCACATTGGTCTCCTTTGATCCTTCTTACCTCTCCTTTATTGCACTAGAGGTCATCCCTGACTTCGAAAGAGGAGGTAATGTTGATAAAAAGATCCTTCAGAATGAGGCCAGATGGATCTTTTGCCAACAGGCTACCTCTCCACCTGGCCTCAATACAGCACTTTTCTATAAACCTTTTTTATAATGAAATATCTTTTCAATTTCCCAAATGCTATTTCCCACATGAAGCTCCCTTCCCTCTTGCTATCATGTGCTAGGAAACAGGATGGGTGTTTTTTTGTATTAGCCTTTATCTATCTATATAAATGTAATGCATGTGTTTATATATGCGGCTCTGCTTAAACAGATTGGTCTCTGCTTATATGACTATTCAACTTTATGCCAATGTATTATTTTTTCTACTATTGCGATTCTTGTGGGACCATTGAGTGACCTCTCTGAGCTGGTGCCGCTTTGTGCGTTGCCTGAGATGCGCACAGCCTTATAGGGCATACACACGGTCAGACTTTGTTCAGACATTCCGACAACAAAATCCTAGGATTTTGTCTACACACGGACGCACAAAGTTGTCGGAATTTCCGATCGCCAACCACGCGGTCACGTACACCACGTACAACGAGACTAGAAAAGGCCAGTTCAGAACCAAGCGCGGCACCCTTTGGGCTCCTTTTGCTAATCTCGTGTAAGTAAAAGTTTTGTGAGAGACGATTCGTGCTTTTTCAGACTCGTGGCTTTCAGATCGTTTTCTGCCGTTCAGTTTGTGCTTGTGGGTTTGTATCTGCTCTTCAGTGCATGCAGCAAGTTCCGCGTGACTTTAAGTAGTCATTGTATTCTTGTTCGTTCGTTACTGGTTTTCAGGTCGCTCTTCACAGGCCTTGCTGTTCTTCAGTGCGTTCTGTTACTTCGTTGCGAGCAGCCAACCGTTTTCTAGCCATGTTTCGTATGCGTACTCCTCGTAGAGTTCGTGCTGTGCGGGGGCTTGGTGTTGGGGTCCTGACCTTGACACAAGTCCAGTCCATGAACAGGGTGGGGAGGAGTTCATGGACCAAGAATTGGTTGCTTCAGCATGACCAGTTCTCTCATATGCTTTTGCTCCGTGAGATCCGTGAGAATAATCCTGATGATTTCAGGAACTTTCTCAGGATGACGGACCCCGTGTTTCACCGTTTGTTGGCTTCGCTGACCCCCTTTATTAGCAGGCAGGATACCTGCATGAGGCAAGCCATCACTCCGGAGCAGAGGTTGGTCGCTACCCTGCGGTATTTGGCCACAGGGAGAAGTCTGCAGGACTTGAAGTTCTCGACAGGCATCTCCCCCCAGGCTCTGGGGATCATTATCCCAGAGACCTGTTCTGCCATCATCCAGGTCCTGCAGAAGGAGTATATGAAGGTAAGATTTTTATCCTTTTATATCACATTTTATTGTATTGAATGTTTGCTAATATATTGTATTTATTTCCTCGTTCTCTAATTACCATGATTGTAATATGCTGTGAATGTCCCCTTTGTTCTCATGCATGCTGGATTTTTATGTAATTATTATTTTATGTCCTTCATACATATTTGCCCTTCACTAACCTCCCCAGCATGTTCTCTCCTGGCCCTATATTCACCTCATGTAGTCACTTAACAATGTATTTTATCTGCTCCATAGTAGTGCTTTACCCCAAACACCCCCTAAAATGTTTGGAAATGTTATTTTTTATTTAAATTCAGGCAGAGTGCCAGAGGCTTTTTTTTTGTGGTGTCCCCAAATAATTTTTAGTAACCCTCCCTCCCCCAACTGCTGTCAGCTGATCCCAATTCTCTATGTATCCTCAATCATCTATCTGCTGACTTTGCCAAACCCATACACACTATACCCATCTCTTTAGTTCTCAGATGTATGGATGAATTCCCCAAAGCATGTAGTGCAAGGGCCTGCCTGTATACTTTCCAATGGTACTGAATAAAGTTTTTGGATCCTATTATTATCTTGATAGGTAATATCAGAATGTCCAGATGTCCTCAAATGTGTACAGTGTGTATTTGTATCTTTGTATTATGACACTTCTTACCTGTCCAGTGGGCTGCCAATAGTGTAACTAAGGAGGGGCTGTTCCAAGTAATACCCTGTATTTAGGCATTCATCTCTCAATGAAGTGAAGAGGGTTACCTGTCCAAGATTTCCACACACCCCCTATAATGTTAGAAATGGCCCATGAGAGGGGGGGAGGGGGAATATGATAGGTGTACCTTATACTTTGGCCTTGTTAAATTCCCCTTAGTAAATGCTATCTGGAGGTTGCCCCATAATGTTCGTGTATAATCTGCTTGCAATGTTTCAGAGTAAAAATAGTAATGTTTATTGTTTTTTCCTCAACAGTTTCCTTCCACGCCACAGGAATGGCAGACTGTGGCCTCCCACTTTGCCGAGCGGTGGGACTTTCCTAACTGCGGAGGGGCAATTGATGGGAAACACGTCCACATCGTCCCACCACCCAACTCGGGGTCGTACTATTATAATTACAAGGGGTTTAATAGTATAGTGATGTTGGCAGTGGTGTCGGCTAATTACGACTTCTTGTATGTGGACGTGGGGAAGAATGGCCGGATGTCCGATGGTGGAGTCATCGCCCAGACGGAGTTCTACAGGCGTCTCCGGAATGGCAGCTTGGACTTGCCAGCTCCAGAGGACAATGTGGAAGGACTCCCATTTGTGTTCGTTGCTGATGAAGCGTTTGCGCTGGGGGACCACCTGATGCGGCCATTCCCAATGAGGACCCTCACCCCGGAACAGAGGGTTTTTAATTACCGGCTGGCCAGAGCCCGAAGAGTGGTGGAGAACACATTTGGAATCCTGGCCAGCCGGTTCCGACTATTTCTGACACCCATCCATATGGCGGAGTATAAACTGAACCATATTATACTGGCGTGCTGTGTTCTCCATAACTTTTTAAGGAAACATTCGGCCAACTATGCTGGCTCAGTTGGGCCTGAGGCCGGAATCCTACATCAAACCACACTGACGGCACTTGAAAGTGGCCGTCCTGGCTTGCCCTCCCTGAGTGCCCGTGATGTCCGGTTACGCTACCTGGAGTTCTTTGCGGGTAGGGGGGCTATCAATATGCCAGACAATCTGTGAAGCCTTTTTATAATAATAAAAAAAAGAAATTCTAGGTGGACATTTTCTGCTTGTGTTTGTTTTAGCTGACCCTGACAGAAATGTGTTAAGTCCAGAAAATGTTGTGATTGTGTAACCTTATACAAAGCACTGTTGGCTGTTATTTCCTAAATGCAAAAACACATTTCATTACAAGTGCACTTGCAACTGCACTGAAACTGCACTTGTAGTGCAAAGAGGATTTGCCCTTAGGAAATAACCCCCATTTTTGCTGAAAACAGCAATTACATCACCCCAAAAGTGTTGTATTGTAGTGTTGAGACAATAATCCACACATTCTTAAGTAAGCAACTTTTTTATACCTGCACAATCACATGTGCATTTACCAAAGGTTTTTAAAACAAACCAACATGTTTGTTGTATAACAATTTTTGCAGTAGCATTATCAAAAATCGAAATGTCCATTTCAGATAAAACAGGCCTGTGTAAAACCAACAAGAAAGCCAAAAAATTTGAACTTACAAAGTTCACATTAGGTAAAACCTGAAGGCTATATCAGACATCAGTATTTAGGAACTGGGTTTGATATAGCGTTCAGATGGGGGGAAATCACCCCTGGAAAAGCCAAATTTGGAAGATGCACACAAATTTACGAATGTCAACATGTGCTATCTGCCATCAGGGGGGATCAAGGGACGTGTTTTGGGGGAGCAAGCCCTTCCTCAACGCTACTTTATAATTGAGGAAGGGGTTGCACCCCCAAAACGCGTCCATTGATCTCCCGTGATGGCAGATAGCACATGTTGACACACTGTGTGCATCCTCCAAATTTGGCTTTTCAAAACATTGCAAAAAGTTTTAAAAGATTGGACCACAATCCAAAAAGTGATTTTGTGGGGTTTTAAATTTGCCCCAAAACATCAATGATGTTATTTTTTTTTTTTAATAACATCATTGATTTTTTGTTGTATGTTTTGCAGTTCTACATTACACCCCATGATCTCCCCGACCAGGATCTGGGCACTTTCTGATGTGAAACGTTCTGGATCCACAACCTCACGATCACCTAAAAAGAGAGAAACAAAACAAAAACAGGTATCAAAAATATGCCACCATTCATCTCTTTTACCTGAGCCTGTGGTCGCAGACACTCACCTGTTGTGGTGCCAATCTCCACCACATCTTCTTCTTCCTCCTGCTCTTCTTGGGTTGGTGTTAGTTCCCCTTCTTTCAGAGGTGGGGGGTCTGTGGTCTCCTCGGATGAGGGGTGTCCTCCGAGTCTTTTCTCCCCTATGTAAAACAAAAATGTTATAATTAGCACACAGATATTTGATGGCAGAACTAGAAATAGGAAACATTGCTTGGAAGTGGGGTACAATTGTCTATTTTAGCCGAGTTCCAAGATGTCTTTTTTATTGCCCTTTGTCAAGCTGCAATACTTTACCTGTTTAGTACAAGCTTCACAGATGTAGCCCCCCCTATAGTATACACTGGAGCACCTGTGTGGCCCCCCTAATAAAAATGGTGTTCTTGTGTCCCACACTAGTGCTCCAGTGTCCAGATGTGAAAACAACTGCTCAGTGTCCTCTCCTTACACAGAATCTAGTTTGCATTTCATTCTAGTAACAAACCCATCTACACAAACAAATATTTGGCATCCAAGTAGGCCAAAAAAAAATGTGGGAAAATGCATATGGCCTAAATAATGGTGTTTTAGAGGCCGAAAGAAAAATGTTTGATACGAACGAATAATGGGCCCATGAATATTAAAGTTGCCCTTTTAAACGTTACAATTAATAAAAGCATATGGAGCAGCACGAACGGAATAAAGACAGAAAGAATAGGAACACAGCACAACTACTTACTTTTTTGCAGCACTCTCCGGATCTTTCGGTACTGCTCTGGCTCTCTCAATTTCAGGTCCGACCACCGCTTCCTGAGCTGATCTTTCGATCGTCGTACCCCGAAATTCTTCTGCAGACTTTTGATCACTTTCGCCATGATCTTGGCCTTTCGGATATTGGGGTTGGGGTAAGGCCCATACTTTCCGTCATAGTCGGACTTCTTCATGATGTCGACCATCTCCAACATCTCCCCAAAGGACATATTTGTGGCCTTAAAATGTCTCCTTCTGGATCGGACGTGTCCAGATCCGGGCTTTCCTCCTCCTCCTCCTCCTCCTCCTCGTTCCTGCAATTAGCACGCACCTGCTGTGACTCCGCCATGTGTTCTTCCCCCACTGCGCCGAACGAAAAGGGGCGGGGAATAGAATAGAAAGAACGTCAGGGGCGGGCGGAGTTACACGCATTTACAGTGAGATATGGGGTCAATAAGACCCCACATCTCACCTCTAGGCTGGGAAGCCTGAAATAAAAAAAAAAAAAAAAAACGATCCTGGCTTCGATCGTAGCGGTGAGTCGGTAGAAGCGCGGGAGGGGGGGACATCTCCTCTCGCCTCCCGTAAGAACGATCAAGCAGTGGAACAGCCGCTATGATCGTTCTCATGGTGTAGGGAATCGCCGGCTGAAAAAGCTGATATCTGAATGTTGACTGTAGCTGCAACCATCATTCAGATATCTCCGCACAAAGTCAAGGACGTTGTATGACGGCCGGCGGGCGGGAAGTGGTTAAAACGCTTTTTTTTTTTTTTTAACACAAAGTTGTCCATTTATACAATATTTCTACCACATAACATGTACATACCAAAAATGACACCCCAAAATAGATTCCCCTGCTCCTCCTTAGTACGGCGATACCACATGTGTGAGACTTCCACAGCCTGGCCACATACAGAGGGCGAGTACAGCTGAGCATGGCTCAGCATGGCAGGGTATTGCGGAGTATGGTGGGGTATTGCGGAGTATGGCAGAGTATGGTGGGGTTTTGCGGAGTATGGCGGGGCATGGCGGAGTATGGCGGGGCATGGCGGAGTATGGCGGGGACATGGCGGAGTATGGCGGGGGCATGGCAGAGTATGGCAGGGGCATGGCAGAGTGTGGCGGGGGCATGGCAGAGTATGGCGGGGGCATTGCAGAGTATGGCGGGGGCATTGCAGAGTATTGCACAGCATTGCAGAGTATTGTGGGGGCATTGCAGAGTATTGTGGGGGCATTGCAGAGTATTGTGGGGGCATTGCAGAGTATTGCACAGCATTGCAGAGTATTGTGGGGGTATTGCAGATTATTGCACAGCATTGCAGAGTATTGTGGGGGTATTGCAGAGTATTGCACAGCATTGCAGAGTATTGTGGGGGCATTGCAGAGTATTGCACAGCATTGCAGAGTATTGTGGGGGCATTGCAGAGTATTGCACAGCATTGCAGAGTATTGTGGGGGCATTGCAGAGTATTGCACAGCATTGCAGAGTATTGTGGGGGTATTGCAGAGTATTGCACAGCATTGCAGTGTAGTGGGGATGGCTGAGCATGGATGGATGGCTGGATGTCTCTGTGCAGCGCTGTGGGCACTACACATACAGCCCACAGTGCTGCAGACATCCATCCATCCCCCTCTCTGCTCACAGTGTACCGATCGGTACACGGGAGGGGAGGAGAGGAACCGGCGTCATCAGATGACGCCGGTCTGTTTACATGTGATCGCGCCGTCATTTGACGGCGCGATCACATGGTAAACGGCCGCGATCAGTGGCCATTTACTGGGATCCGTGATGTGCCGGGTCCTCCGGACCCGGCGGTCACGGATGTGTTCGGGTGTGGGAGGAGGGGAATTCTGGGAGGACGTCATTGTACGCCCTCCCAGAGTTATCCAACCGCCCTGCAGCCGTCATTCGGCTATGGGCCGGTTGGTAAGTGGTTAACCACTTCAGCCCCGGAAGGTTTTACCCCCTTCCTGACCAGAGCACTTTTTACAATTCGGCACTGCGTCGCTTTAACTGCTAATTGCGCGGTCATGCAATGCTGTACCCAAACGAAATTTGCGTCCTTTTCTTCCCACAAATAGAGCTTTCTTTTGATGGTATTTGATCACCTCTGCCTTTTTTTATTTTTTGCGCTATACACGGAAAAAGACCGAAAATTTTGAAAAAAAATGATATTTTCTACTTTTTGTTCTAAAAAAAATCCAATAAACTCAATTTTAGTCATACATTTAGGCCAAAATGTATTCGGCCACATGTCTTTGGTAGAAAAAATGTCAATAAGTGTATATTTATTGGTTTGCGCAAAAGTTATAGCGCCTACAAACTAGGGTACATTTTCTGGAATTTACACAGCCTTTAATTTATGACTGCCTATGTCGTTTCTTGAGGTGCTAAAATGGCAGGGCAGTACAAAACCCCCACAAATGACCCCATTTTGGAAAGTAGACACCCCAAGGAATTTGCTGAGAGGCATGTTGAGCCCATTGAATATTCATTTTTTTGTCCCAAGTGATTGAATAATGACAAAAAAAAAAAAAAAATTACAAAAAGTTGTCACTAAATGATATATTGCTCACACAGGCCATGGGCATATGTGGAATTGCACCCCAAAATACATTTAGCTGCTTCTCCTGAGTATGGGGATACCACATGTGTAGGACTTTTTGGGAGCCTAGCCGCGTACGGGGCCCCCGAAAACCAATCACTGCCTTCAGGATTTCTAAGGGCGTACATTTTTGATTTTACTCCTCACTACCTATCACAGTTTTGAAGGCCATAAAATGCCCAGATGGCAAAAAAACCCCCCCAAATGACCCCATTTTGGAAAGTAGACACCCCAAGCTATTCGCTGAGAGGCATGTTGAGTCCATGGAATGTTTTATATTTTGACACAAGTTGCGGGAAAGTGACAAATTTTTTTTTTTTTTTTGCACAAAGTTGTCACTAAATGATATATTGCTCACACAGGCCATGGGCATATGTGGAATTGCACCCCAAAATACATTTAGCTGCTTCTCCTGAGTATGGGGATACCACATGTGTGGGACTTTTTGGGAGCCTAGCCGCGTACGGGGCCCCGAAAACCAATCACTGCCTTCAGGATTTTGATTTTACTCCTCACTACCTATCACAGTTTCGGAGGCCATGGAATGCCCAGGTGGCACAAACCCCCCCCAAATGACCCCATTTTGGAAAGTAGACACCCCAAGCTATTTGCTGAGAGGCATGGTGAGTATTTTGCAGCTCTCATTTGTTTTTGAAAATAAAGACGAGAAAAAAAATTTTTTTTTTTCTTTTTTCAATTTTCAAAACTTTGTAACAAAAAGTGAGGTCTGCAAAATACTCACTATACCTCTCATTAAATAGCTTGGGGTGTCTACTTTCCAAAATGGGGTCATTTGGGGGGGGGGGGGTTTGCCACCTGGGCATTCCATGGCCTCCGAGACTGTGATAGGCAGTGAAGAGTGAAATCAAAAATTTACGGCCTTAGAAAGCCTGAAGGCGGTGCTTGGGTTTCGGGGTCCCGTACGCGGCTAGGCTCCCAAAAAGTCTCACACATGTGGTATCCCCGTACTCAGGAGAAGCAACAGAATGTATTTTGGGGTGTAATTTCACATATTCCCATGGCATGTTTGAGCAATATATCATTTAGTGACAACTTTGCGCAAAAAAAAATAAAAAAAATAAAAAATTGTCTCTTTCCCGCAACTTGTGTCACAATATAAAATATTCCATGGACTCGACATGCCTCTCAGCAAATAGCTTGGGTTGTCTACTTTCCAAAATGGGGTAATTTGGGGGGGTTTTGAACTGTCCTGGCATTTTATGCACAACATCTAGAAGCTTATGTCACACATCACCCACTCTTCTAACCACTTGAAGACAAAGCCCTTTCTGACACTTTTTGATTACATAAAAAAATAATTTTTTTTTGCAAGAAAATTACTTTGAACCCCCAAACATTATATATTTTTTTAAAGCAAATGCCCTACAGATTAAAATGGTGGGTGTTTCATTTTTTTTTTTTCATACAGTATTTGCGCAGCGATTTTTCAAACGCATTTTTTGGGGAAAAAACACACTTTTTTAAATTTTAATGCACTAAAACACACTATATTGCCCAAATGTTTGATGAAATAAAAAAGATGATCTTAGGCCGAGTACATGGATACCAAACATGACATGCTTTAAAATTGCGCACAAACGTGCAGTGGCGACAAACTAAATACATTTTTAAAAGCCTTTAAAAGCCTTTACAGGTTACCACTTTAGATTTACAGAGGAGGTCTACTGCTAAAATTACTGCCCTCGATCTGACGTTCACGGTGATACCTCACATGCATGGTGCAATTGCTGTTTACATTTGACGCCAGACCGACGCTTGCGTTCGCCTTAGCGCGAGAGCAGGGGGGACAGGGGTGCTTTTTTTTTTTTTTTTTTTTTTTTCTTTATTATTATTATTTTTTTATCTTATTTTTAAACTGTTCCTTTCATTTTTTTTTTTTTAAATCATTTTTATTGTTATCTCAGGGAATGTAAATATCCCCTATCATAGCAATAGGTAGTGACAGGTACTCTTTTTTGCAAAAATTGGGGTCTATTAGACCCTAGATTTCTCCTCTGCCCTCAAAGCATCTGACCACACCAAGATCAGTGTGATAAAATGCTTTCCCAATTTCCCAATGGCGCTGTTTACATCCGGCGAAATCTAAGTCATAAAATGCTCATAGCTTCCGGTTTCTTAGGCCATAGAGATGTTTGGAGCCACTCTGGTCTCTGATCAGCTCTATGGTCAGCTGGCTGAATCACCGGCTGCATTCTCAGGTTCCCTGTTGAGACAGGAGAGCCAGAGAAAAACACGGAAGACGTTGGGGGGGGGGCATTCCCTCCCACTGCTTGTAAAAGCAGTCTAGAGGCTAATTAGCTGCTAGGATTGCTTTTACATGAAAGCCAATCGCTGGCTGAAAAGAATGATACCAAGATGATACCTAAACCTGCAGGCATCATTCTGGTATAACCACTCAAAGTCGTGAATGGCGTACCTGAAGACAAAAAAATGGTTAACAATAAAGCACAGTAAACGGTAAGGTATAAAAAATTGCATATCTGAAAAGCAAACATGATAAAACATAACAACAATAAAACATTGCAGAATAGAATACAGTAAAAAAGAGCAGAACAATAGAGAGAGAATAGAGAGAGAGAACAATAAAACGACAACTATTTTTTTTTTATTTTATATTTTTGTTTGTGTTTTTTTTTTTTTTTTTTACACTTTTTTTTGTAACTAACTTTTATAACTGTAACCGGTTCCAGGTTCGGGTCTCTCAAAATGCGATGGCATCTTGGGAGACCCTGTGAAAGTGTGCCTAGTCTGTGCAATGCTGTACCCTACGCTAATACTCAACTAGTGAATGGTAGTGTTCAAAACATTCACCAATGCAAAGACCAGGATTGTCAGGACAGGAGGGACAATAATAGCGGATGTCACGCCTATATCCGCGCTTGCTGCAGACACGACATCTTTTTTGGGGGGGTTCGTTGGGTAGGGGTACTCGGGAGAACATAAAGAAAATGCCTCTCATGCAGCCGACTGCATTTGGTTGGGGATGTGAATGGGGGAAGTACGGGCGCTGCAGAAGCGGTGGGATCCCAATTAGGATTGGAGAATGCAGCAGGAAGGGCACTATGGACACGACGGGCCTGTGTTTGTCTTCTTGGTGGCAGCGGGACACTACTTGTGCTTGCCACCTCACCAGCTTGAACTGCATTTATGGGACTCACCACGTCACCAAGTGTTACTGCAGTGCTGGTTTGACTACGACCGGGGTGTACTAGGCTGCTGGTGCTTGCCAGTTCACCAAAACGCTACCAAAAAAACTGTTAGCGATCGCAGGGATCAGGCCTGACTCTGCGAACGCTGCAGTTATGCGTTTAGTGTTTTGTAAGTGTCAGTGATCGATCGATACTGCACTTGGGTGGGCTGGGCTGGGCCGGGCGGAGGGGCAAAACGCAGGTGCTAGCAGGTATCTGGGCTGATCCCGCTAACACTGCGTTTGTGGGAACCCTAAACTGCTGGGGACGCTAGTATAGATCTGATCGGATCAGATATTGATCCGTTCAGATACTATACCACTAAGGGAGGTGTACGGTGTGTGCGTGGGTGTTAGCGGTACTGGCGCTAACCTGATGCTGCCTGGGGCTGGCGCTTGCCAGTTCACCAAAACGCTACCAAGAAAACTGTTAGCGATCGCAGGGATCAGGCCTGACTCTGTGAACGCTGCAGTTATGCGTTTAGTGTTTTGTAAGTGACAGTGATCGATCGATACTGCACTTGGGCTGGGCCGGGCGGAGGGGAAGAACGCAGGTGCTAGCAGGTATCTGGGCTGATCCCGCTAACACTGCGTTTTTGGGAACCCTAAACTGCTGGGGACACTAGTATAGATCTGATCGGATCAGATATTGATCCGTACAGATACTATACCACTAAGGGAGGCGTATGCTGCGTGCGTGGGTGTTAGCGGTACTGGCGCTAATCTGACGCTGCCTGGGGCGACGCATATCACCGCCGGGCGATCAGGGGGCTAAACCTTTATTAGGTAATAAACGGCGGGTCCCCTGACACTATAAAAAATAAACGAACTAACCAGCGTCACCCGTAACGGTTATACGGTGATCAGTGGTGAAAGGGTTAACTAGGGGGCAATCAAGGGGTTAAAACATTTATTAGGTAGTATATGGGGGTCCCTGTCACTATAAAACGCTGACGGCGAACCTAAATATTTACGTTCCTAACTAGCGTCACCAGCGACACTAATACAGCGATCAGAAAAATTATCGCTTAGTGACACTGGTGACAGGGGGTGATCAAGGGGTTAAAACTTTATTAGGGGGGGTTAGGGGGGTATCCTAGACCTAAAGGGGGGTAATATTCACTGCCCTAACACTGTAACTGTCACAAACTGACACCATGCAGTAATCAGAAAAAAAAAAAAAAAAAATACTGCTTGCTGTCAGTTTATGACGGGGGGGGTGATTGGGGGGGGGATCGGGGGGCGATCGAGGGGGGGATCGGGGGTGTAAAGTATGCCTGGCATGTTCTACTGTGTGTGTTTGTGTTGTGTGCACTTACATGTCTTCTCTCCTCGGCGCTGGGACGGAAACTGCCGAGCCGAGGAGAGATGACATCACATCCTCTGCCTGTGTGAAACTACACACAGGCAGGGGAGGATTCCGATTGGCTGGGAGCGATCGCGAGGGGGGGCCACGATCGGATGGTCTCCCCCTCGCCTCCCGACGCTCCCAGTCAGATGCCGACCGCCGCTGGCACCGGGGGGGGTCCGATCGGACCCCCCGCCCGCGGGAGGCAGATCACGTACAGGTACGTGATTCTGCCTGCCCGTGCCATTCTGCCAACGTATATATACGTTAGGCGGTCGGCAAGTGGTTAAACCACCCCCTATGGTTATCAGACCATGTCTGTTGAGAAAGGGGCGCGGCTTGCAATACACCCAAGTGCGCATGCCCAGGAAACGCGTCCACCATCGATGACGCCATCCCTCTGCAGCCAGCCGTCTTCTGTGTGTCAAGCCTCGTTCTGAGGCCGCTTTCCTTAGCCGGCTTTCACATCATCTGGAAGAGCTCTGATTACATCTACAGCACAGACTGCTTATGGCACAGATCCGGGAGCGTCACCGTTTTTACATCTGATACCATGCCTGTATTCTTCCTGCTTATGTGAGTTTATTTGATTCAATAAAGTGTTATTTTATAAAAACGACTGCACCCAGAGGCGCCTCTCCACTTGTGTGTTACACAGAAGGAATGACACTTTGCTACGATGTATAGTAGTAAGTGTACAGCTTGTATGACAGTGTAAATTTGCTGTCCCCTCAAAATAACTCAACACACAGCCATTAATGTCTAAACCACTGGCAACAAAAGTGAGTACACCCCTAAGTGAAAATGTTCAAATTGGGCCCAATTAGCCATTTTCCCTTCCCGGTGTCACGCAACTCGTTAGTGTTACAAGGTCTCAGGTGTGAATGCGGAGCAGGTGTGTTAAATTTGGTGTTATCGCTTTCACTTTCTCATAGTGGTGAGTGGAAGTTCAACATGGCAAATAACTCTCTAAGGATCTGAAAAAAAAGAATTGTTGCTCTACATAAAGATGGCCTAGGCTATAAGAAGATTGCCAAGACCCTGAAACTGAGCTGCAGCACGGTGACTAAGACCATACAGTGGTTTAACAGGACAGGTTTCACTCAGAACAGGCCTCGCCATGGTCGACCAAAGAAGTTGAGTGCACATGCTCAGCGTCATATCCAGAGGTTGTCTTTGGGAAATAGACATATGAGTGCTGCCAGCATTTCTGCAGAGGTTGAAGGGGTGGGGGGTTAGCCTATCAGTGCTCAGACCATATGCCGCACATGGCATCAAATTGGTCTGCATGGCTGTTGTCCCTGAATGAATCCTCTTCTAAAGATGATGCACAAAAAAGCCTGCAAACAGTTTGCTGAAGACAAGCAGACTAAGGACATGGATTACTGGAACCATGTCCTGTGGTCTGATGAGACCAAGATAAACTTATTTGGTTCAGATGGGTCAAGCGTGTGTGGCGGAAACCAGGTGAGGAGTACAAAGACAAGTATGTCTTGCCTACAGTCAAGCATGGTGGTGGGAGTGTCATGGTCATGTCATGTCATGCATGAGTGCTGCGGGCACTGGGGAGCTACAGTTCATTGAGGGAACCCTGAATGCCAACATGAACTGATGTCACAGCACTGAAGCCGAGCATGATCCCCTCCCTTCAGAGACTGGGCCGCAGGGCACTATTTCAACATAACGACCCCAAATACACCTCCAAGACGAACACTGCCTTGCTAAAGAAGCTGAGGGTAAAGGCGAAGGACTGGCCAAGCATGTATCCAGAGCTAAACCCTATTGAGCATTTGTGGGGCATCCTCAAACAGAAGCTGGAGGAGCGCAAGGTCTCGAACATCCACCAGCTCCGTGATGTCATCATGGAGGAGTGGAAGAGGACTCCAGTGGCAATCTGTGAAGCTCTGGTGAACCCAAGAGGGCTAAGGCAATGTTGAAAAATAATGGAGGCCACACAAAATATGAGCATTTGGGCCCAATTTGGACATTTTCACTTAGGGGTGTACTCACTTTTGTTGCCAGCGATTTAGACATTAATGGCAATGTGTTGAGTTTTTTTGAGGGGACAGCAAATTTACACTGTTATACAAGCTGTACACTCACTACTTTACATTGTAGCAAAGTGTCATTTCTTCAGTGTTGTCACATGAAAAGATATAAAAAAAATATTAAATAATATTATAATACTCACTTTTGTGAGATACTGTATATATAGTGTATACATAGTTGCCAACATTGTAAAAAAAAAATGTGGGACACTTTTGTGGCTGTAGGTGGAGCTGTCCAATAATTAGGAGGCGGGGCATTCATCAGTAGGCGTGGCCTAGCAAAAATAGACAAGTGTGCCGCGCGAAGCGCGTCGCGGCGAAAAATGGGCGTGGTTTACGCAAAATCATGGGCGTGGCTTAAATGGGCGTGGCTTAAGAGGGTGTGGTTAGAGTCTGAGATGAATGAGGGATGGAGAGGGAGAGAGAGGGAGAGGGAGAGGGGGAGAGGGGGGAGAGGGGGGGAGAGGGGGAGAGGGGGGGAGAGGGGGGGAGAGGGGGGGAGGGGAGAGGGAAATGACGGAACAGCAGCCCCAGATCCTACACAATAAAAATATGTGTATTCTAGAAAGTTTAACAATCAGCAGATAAAGATACTCCAAACACCTGGTGTTAGCACTTCACGGCACCATGGTTGTTATGGTGTCAGGATGATTGAAGTGCATTATTTCTATTATTACATTGTAATATAAAATGAAATCATTCAACTTACCATAATGCAGAATCAGTGGGAGCCCTGAGCGTGTCACTAGCCACGTCGCCTGCCACCAACCGTCCGTCCCTGCATCAGGTGTCCCAGCAGAGTCCGTCCTTGCATCAGGTGTCCCAGCAGAGTCCGTCCTTGCATCAGGTGCCCCCAGCGGAGCCCCCCCTTACATCAGATATCCCCAGCGGAGCCCCCCCTCACACCAGGAGCCCCCGGTGGAGCCCCCCCTCACACCAGGAGTCCCCGGTGGAGCCCCCCCTCACACCAGGAGTCCCCGGTGGAGCCCCCCTCACACCAGGAGTCCACGGCGGAGCCCCCTCACATCAGGGGTCCCCGGCGGAGCCCCCCTCACATCAGGAGTCCCCGGCGGAGCTCCCCCTCACATCAGGAGTCCCCGGCAGAGCTCCCCCTCACATCAGGAGTCCCCAGTGCCCCCCCTCACATCAGGTGTCCCCAGTGCCCCCCCACATCAGGTGTCCCCAGTGCCCCCCCTCACATCAGGTGTCCCCAGTGCCCCCCCTCACATCAGGTGTCCCCAGTGCCCCCCCTCACATCAGGTGTCCCCAGTGCCCCCCCTCACATCAGGTGTCCCCAGTGCCCCCTCACATCAGGTGTCCCCATTCCCCCCCTCACATCAGGTGTCCCCAGTGCCCCCCCCACATCAGGTGTCCCCAGTGCCCCCTCACATCAGGTGTCCCCAGTGCCCCCCCCTCACATCAGGTGTGCCACAGCAGTGCGCGCGCCCCCCCCACCTCAGAGGTGTCCTAGAAGTGTGTCCGCAGCATGGCTAGAACCCCTGCCCCTTTCCATATCAGACTGGCAGCGGGGCGGGGGGTAGGCGGGCCGAGGCGGAGCGGGGCGAGGCAGAGCGGGGCGGGGGGTAGGCGGGCCGAGGCAGGGCGGGGGGTGGGCGGCGACGCAGAAGCTCCGTCTAGCCCCCCCTGCCGTCTTCCTGAACTTCAATAAAATGGCAGCCGGCGGAGACAATGTCTCCGCCGGCCGCCGACCTCTAGCGGCGGTGGCGGTGGTTTCGAAAATCGATTTTTCGGGACATTTCCCGGGACACCACAAATTCGGGAATGGAGTCCAAGTCCCGGGAATGTCCCGGGAAATCCGGGACAGTTGGCAACTATGGTGTATATATCATTTGTAAACAGGCTTTTTTGCACAAAAAACATTTTGCACAATTTGCAGTGTTTGCACAACAAGGATATACAGTAATTTGCACTAAATAATTTGTTATTGGCATTGTTTGCACAAGTTATTGTTTACACATTGTTTGCACAATGGCTGGTTGCACAAAACTGTTTTTTTTGCACAAATCATTGTTTATGTATTTGCACAGTAATGTATGCTTTATATAGTGGAACAATATATGAACGTTTATGAACAGGGTAGTTACATACTTTTGTGGTAGGGCTGCATATTGAATACGGTTATTCATTCCTAGCCATCATATATCTAAAGAGCTGCCATTTACTAACTGTTATATCTTAAACCTATATCAACTAATCTACTGTTTAAGAGCACGTCACAGTTCCACCCTGCTCACTTGCCTAACAACTGCTGATCATTTTTATCAGTCTTATTTAATTGGACAAAGGCTAAGAACTCATCCAATCAGCACAGAGATCTGTGTTGTATGAATACTGAGTTACTGATTCTTTTAGTTACCGGTACTTTGTTATACTTTCGATTTTTCCCTTTTCTGAAATTAGAGGTGTTTTTTTCTTGGTATCCACAACATATCTCACCAGAAAGATGAAAATAACAGGTCTTATTCTGCTTTTTCTGGATTTGTCAGCAGTGTGTCCTGGTAAGTGAATTTGTGATATATTATTTACTAGCAAAACCTGTTTGCTGTTTAGATCAAGATAAACATCTACTTTACAGGATGTGTTGCCATCTGGTGCCCCCCCCCCTCCTTGGTGGTCTCTTTTTAAGAGAGCCCCACACCTAGTAAATGTTGGTCGGCTTCGGCTGATCACAAGGTTGCTGGGACTTTTGGCTAGATGGACCAGAGTGTGCCTATACAGTATTTTAACTACTTCCAGTTGGGGCCAATCTAGATATTTCCCTCATACATGTAGTAATCTACATTTTTTAGCTAGGAAATTACTTACGACCCCAAACATTATATATATAATTTTTACGCTTAGACCCTGAAGAATAAAATGGTTGTTGCTGCAATTTTTTATGTTGCATGTTATCTGGCAGTGAGTGAATAGATACCTAACATGGCACGCTTTAAAATTGGGTACACCCATGTAAGGGTATCAGACTATGGTACCTAAAAATCTACATAGGCGATGCATTAAAAGACTTTACAGGTTACCAGTTACGAGTTACACAGGGAGTCTGGTGCTATAATTACTGGTCTTGCTCTGATGTTCTTAACGATACCTCACATTAGTGGTGCGATCACCATTTACCATTCGAGGCCTACATGCATATTTGCATTTGCACATGAGTACGAGGGAATGGGGGTACTTTAAGCACCTCAATATCGGGCACTTTCACCCCCTTCCCTACAGGCCAATTTTCAGCTTTCAGTGCTGTCGCGTTTTGAATGATAATTACTCAGTCATGCAACACTGTACCCAAATGAAATTTTTATAATTTTTTTCACGCAAATTGAGATTTCTTTTGGTGGTATTTAACCACTTGCCGACTGGGCCATAGCCAAAAGATGGCTGCAGCGCAGTCGGCTAATTCTGGGAAAGCGTCCATGGATGTCCTCCCAGAATCTTACTCCCACGCGCCCTCTGGGGCACGCACCCGGGAACATCCGTGACCACCGGTCCAGAGGACCAGAGGACCCGCAGCATCACGGATCATGGTAAATGGCCGCTGACAGCGGCCGTTTACCATGTGATCGCTCTGTCAAATGACGGAGCAATCACTTGTAAACAAACAGGTGTCATGTCCGGTTCCTCTCTCCCCTCTCTGTACAGATCGGTACAGTGAGAGAGGAGAGGGCAGAGATCAGATGCAGCAGCCCTGTGGGCTGAATGTGTACTGCTCACAGCGCTGTTCTGTGCCCATTCCATCACTCATTCAGCCATCCATCCATCCATGCTCAGCCATCCTCAGCAATACTCATCCATTCATCAATGCTCAGCCATCCATACCCATCCATGCTCAGCAATACTCACAATACTCATCCATCCATCCATATTCAGCAATACTCATCCATCCATCCATGCTCAGCCATCTATACTCATCCATGCTCAGCAATACTCATCCATCCATGCTCAGCAATTCTCATCCATGCTCAGCAATACTCATCCATCCATCCTTACTCAGCAATACTCATCCATCCATCCATACATGCTCAGCCATCCATACTCATCCATGCTCAGCAATTCTCATCCATCCATGCTCAGCAATACTCATCCATCCATACATACTCAGCAATACTCATCCATCCATCCATCCATACTCAGCAATACTCATCCATCCATCCATGCTCAGCAATACTCATCCATCCATCCATACTCAGCAATACTCATCCATCCATCTATGCTCAGCAATACTCATCCATCCATCCTCAGCCATACCTAGCCATACTCAGCCATACCCATCCACACTCAGCCATACCCACCCAGCCATACTCAGCCATACCCGACCCAGCCATCCCATCCATGCCCAGCCATACTCAGCCATACCCAGCCATCCCATCCACACTCAGCCATACCCACCCAGCCATACTCAGCCATACCCGACTATCCCATCCACACTCAGCCATGCCATCCATACTTAGCCATACCCAGCCATCCCCATCCACAGCTCATCTATGCCACTACAGTGCCTCAAAGTGTAATAGGTAGTCAAATTAGATTTAACATTTATGCCCCTTGAATGCCTGATGGTGCTCCCTGCATGTTGGGCCTCTGTATGTGGCCAGGCTGTGCAAAAAGCCTCACACATGTGGTATCGCCATACTCAGGAGGAGTAGCAGACAATGTTTTATGGTGTAATTTTTGCCATGTACATGCTATGTGTTAGAAATATTGTATAAATGTACAACTTTGTGTAAAAAAAATGCATTTTCATTTTCTTTCCACATTTTCCAAAAACTTGTAGAAAAAAATGACATGTTCAAAACACTTGATATACCTAATAGATTATATGTTGGGGTGTATTCTTTCCATAATGTTGTCATTTGTTTGGCGATTTTATTGTCCTGGTGCTCCAGGGCCTTCAAAAGTGCAAGAGGTAGTCAAGAAATTAGATGTGTAATTTATGCTACTAGAATGCCTTAAGGTGCTCCCTGCATGTTGGGCCTCTATATGTGGCCTGCCTGTGTAAAAGTCTCACACATGTGTTATCACCATACTCAGGAGGAGTATTAGAATGTATTTTGGGGTGTAATTTGTGGTATGCATATGCTGTGTGTGTGAGAAATAACCTGCTAATATAACAATTTTGTGAAAACAAAAAAAAAGAAAAAAAAAATCTTGATTTTGCAAAAAATTGTGGGAAAAAATACAACTTCAAAAAACTCACCATGCCTCTTTCTAAATACCTTTGAATGTCTACTGGTTCAACAGCTCTCATGATTGGCTGGCAACCATACAAGGTTATTCGATTTATCGCAGGGATAGAGAGGGTAGAAAAGGGGAAGGGAAATGCCTATATATCAAGAATAATGTGCAAGTGAGAGAGATGACATATAATAAAAATAAAAAATAAGGGAGCTAGGGGGAGGCGAAATCCTTATGGGTAGAGTTTCAAAGGGATGAAGCTAAGGGGAAAATAATACAGGGATTTATGCTATAGGCCCCCTAACCTGAGGGAGGAGGGGGAGATGGACCTCCTATCACAATTTGGCAGCAAGGATGGGAAGTGTTTCAAAATGGGGGATTTTAATTATCCAGACATAGACTGGGCGGAGGGCACCATGCATTCGTCTAAGGCTCGCCAGTTCCTAAATGTCTTGCAGGACAATGGTAGACGCACCAACTAGAAACAAAGCGTTGCTAGATCTACAGAGTAGTGACAAGCACGCATCCTGACACAGTGTGTATTATACAGTGTGTGTAATCCTTAGTGTTTTGAACCCTATAGGTGTGATATTGAATAATAAATATCCAAAATAATTTATGTGAAAAAAACTTATTGAAGAGTTTGTTATAGTTCCGCTAAATATTGAATTACCATGCTCCAAACAATATTGTAAAAACAATATAGTAAAAAATGTTGGTATAGTGACACCAGCCACAATGTTGCTAAAAAAACTTGGTCAGCAACAATGTAGCATCCACTCATTACTCAAAATAATATTGTGAACATCATATGGTGAAATATAGTGGTATAGTGACACCAGCCACAATGTTGCAAAAAGACTCTTTGGTCAGCAACAATGTAGTATTCACTCCACACCTCAAAAATAGTGCTAGAAAAAAATAGTCTGTCAGTGAGAACTTCTTCCCCCTGAATATCCTGTGTAAGGATTTAAACAATAAAAAATACGTATTCAAACTCAGTCCTCATAGAAATATATATTATGCTGATGATGAAATAAATCTTCTACTGGAATACAACGATGATCTTCCTATTCAGAAAATATAGTAGAAGAGGCCGCTTACCGGATCAGATGGATCTCTGGTTAGGGAGATCAAACAAGCTTGTTGCATTAGCCTGCCGGCTTCCCTGATTATCACCTGGATGTCAGTTGCAGGATCTTCATCCACTTTACCCAATCCACAGAACAGGTATCCTCTGTTTTTGGTGTACAGGATTTCACAACTCCAGAATGATTTTAAGTCTTTGAATTATCCATAGTATAGCCAAACACCTCAGTGGGAACAAAGCAGGAGAAACTCCATAGTGCAGATGTGTATTTCAAAAAATGTATTTTAAAAAACTTTTTCACAGTCACTTCAACACTGCAGTTAATCACAGCAATGACACACAGCACTCTAGGAACCACAAATCAACAACTTCAAAAGTGCACAGCAAACGGGAACCAGATAAAAAACAGCTAAAAAACAGCTAAAAAGTTCAACTGCAAATTTTAGCAGACATGCAGCGAGGGAGCAAACCGACTGACTGCATGGGGAAAAAAACTTAAAAAACGTGATGGCGTCACAGCCTCTAGCTCAATGTTTCTCAACTCCAGTCCTCAAGGCGCCCCAACAGGTCATGTTTTCAGGCTTTCCATTATTTTGCACAGGGGATTTAATCAGTTTCACTGCCTTAGTAATCACCACAGTTGTTTGAACCTGAGGGAAATCCTGAAAATATGACCTGTTGGTGCGCCTTGAGGACTGGAGTTGAGAAACACTGCTCTAGCTCCACCCGACATGTTTCCCCTAAACAGGCTTCCACTGGGAACGGAGACATGCGGGCGGGGGGCTTATCGGAATCTGGAAGCCCCCTTTAACAAGGGGACCCCCAGATCCCACCCTCCCCCCTGTGTGAAATGGTAAGGGGTACCCCTACCATTTCACAAAAAAACTGTCAAAAATGTTAAAAATGACAAGAGACAGTTTTTGACAATTCCTTTATTTACATGCTTCTTCTTTCTTCTATCTTCCTTCGGTTTCTTCTTCCATCTTCTTCTTCTGGTTCTTCCTCTGGTGTTCTCGTCCGGCATCTTCCTCCGCGGTGTCGGCGTCTTCTTTCCTTCTTCTCCTCGGGCCGCTCCGCATCCATGATGGCATGGAGGGAGGCTCCTGCTGTGTGATGCTTCTCCTCTTCTGACGGTTCTTAAATAATGGGAGGGTGGGGCCACCCAGTGACCCCGCCCCTCTCTGACGCACGTGGACTTGACGGGGACTTCCCTGTGGCATTCCCCGTGATGTCAGAAGGGGGTGGGGTTATGTAACGGGTGACCCCACCCCCCTCTGACGTCACGGGGAATGCCACAGGGAAGTCCCCGTCAAGTCCCCGTGCGTCAGAAGGGGGCAGAGTCACCGGGAAGCCCCGCCCCCCCGTTATTTGAGAAGCGTCAGAAGAGGAGACGCGTCATACAGCGGGAGCCTCCCTCTATGCCATCATGGATGCGGAGCGGCCCGAGGAGAAGAAGGAAAGAAGACGCTGGCACCACGGAGGAAGATGCCGGACGAGAACACCGGAGGAAGAACCAGAAGAACCAGAAGAAGAAGAAGATGTAGGTAGAGACTGAAGGAAGATAGAAGCTAGAAGAAAGAAGATAGAAGAAAGAAGAAGCATTTATATAAAGGAATTGTCAAAAACTGTCTCTTGTCATTTTTAACATTTTTGACAGTTTTTTTGTGAAATGGTAGGGGTACTTTTGTACCCCCTTACCATTTCACACAGGGGGGAGGGCCGGGATCTGGGGGTCCCCTTGTTAAAGGGGGCTTCCAGATTCCAATAAGCCCCCTGCCCACAGACCCCCACAACCACTGTGCAAGGGTTGTGGCGATGAGGCCCTTGTCCCCATCAACATGGGGACAAGGTGTTTTGGGGGGCTACCCAAAAGCACCCTCCCAATGTTGGGTGCATGTGGCCTGTTACGGTTCAGGAGGGGGGGCGCTCTCTCGTCCCCCCTCTTTTCCTGCGGCCTGCCAGGTTGCGTGCTCGGATAAGGGTCTGGTATAGATTTTGAGGGGGACCCCACGCAAGTTTTTTTTTAAATTTTGGCCGGGGTTCCCCTTAATATCCATACCAGACCTGAAGGGCCTGGTATGGAATTTAGGGGGACCCCCACATCATTTTTTTTTTAATTTTGGTTCGGGGTTCCCCTGTGGGGAATTCCTATGCCGTTTTTATCACTGAACTTTCATGTGTATTGTCGGACCGGCAATTCATTATAGCCGCGAGTAGTTTTAAATGACTTTTTTTCCTTTGAAATGTCATTTTGCTGTCAGACTGTTCTAAACACAGGAAACATGCGCCCCTTTACAGGTATACTATAGACACCCTCAGGTACGAAATTTAAAGGGATATTACACTTTTATTGTTTCACTTTAAGCATTATTAAAATCACTGCTCCCGAAAAAACGTCCATTTTTAAAACTTCTTTTTGCATTGATCCTTGTCCCCTAGGGCAGGACCCAGGTCCCCAAACACTTTTTATGACAATACCATGCATATAAGCCTTTAAAATTAGCACTTTTGAGTTCTCCCATAGACTTTTAAAGGGTGTTCCGCGGCTTTTGAAATTGCCGCGAACACCCCAAATTGTTCGCTGTTCGGCGAAATGGCGAAAAGTTGATGTTCGAGTCGAACATGAGTTTGACTCGAACTAGAAGCTCATCCCTACACCCAAGGGTACTTAGGGAACTCAATCAAGTAATTGCCAGACCATTGTTCCTAATTTTTTCTGACAGTCTACTGACTGGAATGGTACCAGCTGATTGGAGAAAAGCCAATGTAGCACCAATATTTAAAAAAGGGCCAAAATACATCCCTGGGAATTACAGACCAGTTAGCCTGACATCAATAGCATGCAAGCTCTTGGTGGGAATGAAAAAGGGACTATATACAAGATTTTAGTAATGAGAACGGTATCATTATCAGTAATCAGCATGGATTCATGAAGAATCGTTCTTGCCAAACCAATCTATTAACCTTCTATGAGGAGGTGAGCTGCCATCTAGATAAAGGAAGGCCCAAAGACATGGTGTATCTGGATTTTGCAAAAGCATTTGATACAGTTCCCAATAAACGTTTACTGTACAAAGTAAGGTCTGTTGGCATGGACCATAGGGTGAGTACATAGATTGAAAACTGGCTACAAGGGCGAGTTCAGAGGGTGGTGATAAATGGGGAGCACTCGAAATGTTCAGGGATGGGAAGTGGGGTACCCCAGGGTTCAGTGCTGGGACCAATCCTATTTAATTTGTTCATAAACGACCTGAAGAATGGGGTAAACAGTTCAATCTCTGTAATTGCAGATGATACTAAGGTAAGCAGGGCAATAACTTCTCCGCAGGATGTGGAAACCTTGCAAGAAGATCTGAACAAATTAATGGGGTGGGCAACTACATGGCAGATGAGGTTTAACATAGAAAAATGTAAAATAATATATTTGGGTGGCAAAAATATGAACTAGGGGGAGAACCTCTAGGGGAATCAAGGATGGAAAAGGACCTGGGGGTCCTAGTAGATGAATCAATGCCAAGCTGCTGCTAACAAAGCAAGCAAAATATTGGCATGCAATAAAAAGGGAATTAACTCCAGAGATAGTGTTAATTCTCCCACGCTACAAGACTCTGGTCCGGCCGCTTCTAGAGTATGCTGTCCAGTTCTGGGCACCAGTCCTCAGGAAGGATGTACTGGAAATGGAGTGAGTACAAAGAAGGGCAACAAAGCTAATAATGGGTCTGGAGGATATTAGTTATGAAGAAAGGTTGCAAGCACTGAACTTATACTCCCTGGAGAAGAGACGCTTGAGAGGGGATATGATTTAAATTTACAAATACCACACTGGTGACCCCACAATAGGGATAAAACGTTTTGCGGAAGGGAGTTTAATAAGACACGTGGCCACTCATTAAAATTAGAAGAAAAGAGGTTTAACCTTAAACTGAGTTGAGGGTTCTTTAATGTAAGAGCGGCAAAGATGTGGAATTCCCTTCTACCAGCGGTTGTTTCAGTGGGGGGGCATCAATAGTTTCAAAAAACGATTAGATAAGCACCTGAATGACTGCAACATACAGGGATTGACAATGTAATACTGACATATAATCACACACATAGGTTGGACTTGATGGACTTGTGTCTTTTTTCAACTTACCCTCTATGTAACTATGGACCAGTCCATTGCTTTATTTTGTTTTGTTTATTTGAGGGGATTAAACTTGGCTCAGGAATTTCGGAATTCTGGGATGCCCAAGAACATTCAGTGTAAATTTGCTCAGGACTCCTATAAACACTCCAGTATATACATCTCGCTTTTCTCTCGAACACAAACACTTGCTGCTCACCGTTCCTCCTCCAGCACTTCTCTTGCTGCAGACTGTTCCTCCACCAGCACTTCCCTTGCTGCAGACTGTCACTTCTCCTGACTAGCTAGCACCGCATGGTTAGGTCTGACACTAACTCAGCCAGGCCTCAATGAACTGCCTTTTGCAGGCAGGGACATTGGCCCCTTTGGTGTAGAACAGTTGAGGTGCTAGCTGTCCTCTATTCAGCTACCACTCCCAGATAGCTCTCTTCAGGCCCTGCCAGCTAACCCACCTGCAAAGACCTATTTCCACTGCCCTTTCCACAGTCCTCTCTTCTGGTTCTGCACTCATCTCTCAAACTGCAATCTCCCAGTTCTCTCAGACATGCCTCCCCAGTCCTCCCGACTGTGCTCACTCACCAACCCTCCTGGCTGTTACCAGTAGTCCTCCATGGAGACTCTCAGAAGTGTTCTCTCCCACTGTCCTTTACTTGCTCTCTCATGTGCCTCTCCTTGCAGGATCTTGACACTCCTCCTGAATGCACCCAAGCCCAGCCCAGGGTCACCCCCCCAGACTGGGGAGCTCCCAGTGGGCCCCAACAGTTTTCATACCTCTCTCTCTCCATCTCTTCCACCTGACAACTCCTCCCCAGCTGTGCTGACCCCAGGTATTTAAGGAGGCCTACCCCCTGCCAATCCAAATTAGGGATTGGTCAAGGCTCCCCAGATACCCCAGGCAGCTCCACCTCTCCTCCCCTCCTCCCCTTCCAGGACCTTCTAGAAGGAAGAGGGAGGTGATGAAGATGCCACCTGTCAGTCATCCAACTCTCCCTGAGCCACTCCAGCCCAGAATTAAAACAAACAGGCCTAGCCCCCAGCTAGGCCTGCCTAAATTTACCTACTCTGCCAAAAAAAACTCACTCTAACACCTCACTAACCAGAGGGTGCTACACTTACCCCCCACCAAAATGCAATCAGTCCCTTGACTAGGGAATTTAGAAAAATAGCACCTGGGCCCAGGAGTAAGGGCATCCCATAAAATAAATTGAAGGGGGAAAAAGGAACAAACTTGGACGGACATACTGTATACAAATAAGTTACGTATCAAAAATATATACAGTGGGGATGGAAAGTATTCAGACCCCCTTAAATTTTTCACTCTTTGTTATATTGCAGCAATTTGCTAAAATCGTTTAAGTTCATTTTTTTTCCTCATTAATATACACACAGCACCCCATATTGACAGAAAAACACAGAATTGTTGACATTTTTGCAGATTTATTAAAAAAGAAAAACTGAAATATCACATGGTCCTAAGTATTCATACCCTTTGCTCAGTATTTAGTAGAAGCACACTTTTGATCTAACACAGCCATGAGTCTTTTGGGGAAAGATGCAACAAGTTTTTCACACCTGGATTTGGGGATCCTCTGCCATTCCTCCTTGCAGATCCTCTCCAGTTCTGTCAGGTTGGATGGTAAACATTGGTGGACAGCCATTTTTAGGTCTCTCCAGAGATGCTTAATTGGGTTTAAGTCAGGGCTCTGGCTGGGCCATTCAAGAACAGTCACAAAGTTGTTGTGAAGCCACTCCTTAGTTATTTTAGCTGTGTACTTAGGGTCATTGTCTTGTTTGAAGGTAAACCTTCGGCCCAGTCTGAGGTCCTGAGCACTCTGGAGAAGGTTTTCGTCCAGGATATCCCTGTACTTGGCTGCATTCATCTTTCCCTCGATTGCAACCAGTTGTCCTGTCCCTGCAGGTGAAAAACACCCCCACAGCTTGATGCTGCCACCACCATGCTTCACTGTTGGTACTGTATTGGACAGGTGATGAGCAGTGCCTGGTTTTCTCCACACATACCGCTTAGAATTAAGGCCAAAAAGTTCTATCTTGGTCTCATCAGACCAGAAAATCTTATTTCTCACCATCTTGGAGTCCTTCAGGTGTTTTTTAGCAAACTCCATGTGGGCTTTCATGTGTCTTGCACTGAGGAGAAGCTTTCGTCGGGCCACTCTGCCATAAAGCCCTGACTGGTGGAGGGCTGCAGTGATGGTTGACTTTCTACAACTTTCTCCCATCTCCCGACTGCATCTCTGGAGCTCAGCCACAGTGATCTTTGGGTTCTTCTTTACCTCTCTCACCAAGGCTCTTCTCCCCCCGATAGCTCAGTTTGGCCGGACGGCCAGCTCTAGGAAGGGTTCTGGTCATCCCAAACGTCTTCCATTTAAGGATTATGGAGGCCACTGTGCTCTTAGGAACCTTAAGTGCAACAGAAATTTTTTTGTAACCTTGGCCAGATCTGTGACTTGCCACAATTCTGTCCCTGAGCTCTTCAGGCAGTTCCTTTGACCTCATGATTCTCATTTGCTCTGACATGCACTGTGAGCTGTAAGGTCTTATATAGACAGGTGTGTGGCTTTCCTAATCAAGTCCAATCAGTATAATCAAACACAGCTGGACTCAAATGAAGGTGTAGAACCATCTCAAGGAAGATCAGAAGAAATGGACAGCACATGAGTTAAATATATGAGTGTCACAGCAAAGGGTCTGAATACTTAGGACCATGTGATATTTCAGTTTTTCTTTTTTAACCACCTCAATACTGGGCACTTTCACCCCCTTCCTTCCCAGACCAATTTTCAGCTTTCAGTGCTCTCTCATCATTTTGTTCACACAAATAGAGCTTTCTTTTGGTGGTATTTATTCACCACTTCATTTTTTATTTTTTGTGATATAAGCGAAAAAATAGCGAATATTTAAAAAAAACCCAAAATGTTCTACTTTCTCTTTTAAAAGAAACCAAAAAAATTAAATTTTGTCGAAAATTTAGGCAAAAATGTATTCTACCATGTCTTTGGTAAAAAAAATCCTGATAATTGTATGATCATTGGTTTGTGTGAAAGTTATAGAGTCTACAAGCCATGCTACGCATTATTGAAAATGTATCAATCCTAATGCACTGATGGCCTAATGCACTGATCTCATTTCTTGAGGCCCTAAAATGTCAGGACAGTACAATAACCCCCCAAATGACCCCTTTTTGGAAAGAAGACGGTCTGAGATATTTAGTAAGAGGCACAGTAAATTTTTTGAAGTTGAAATTTTTTCCCCACAATGCTTTGGAAAATTAAGAAATATAGATTTTTTTTTTTTCACTAAATTGTCATATTTACAAGTTATTTCTCACACACGGTGCAGGCATAATTGCAATTACACCCCAAAATACATTCTGCTATTCGTCCTGAGTATGGCGATACCCCATGTGTGAGACTTTTCCACAGCCTGGCCACATACAGAGGCCCAACATCCATATAGCACCATTAGGCGTTCTAAAGGCATCAATTACACATTTCAATTCCTGAGTACCTATCACATTTTTGAAGGCCCTGGCGCACCAGGACAATGGAATTACCCACAAAATGACCCCATTTTGGAAAGAAAACAACCCAATGTATATTCTATGAGGCATACTGAGTCTTTTGAATATGTCATTTCTTTCACAAGTTTTTGGAAAATGTGGAAAGAAAATGAAAACCTATTATTTTCTCACAAAGTTGTCAATTTAGAAGATCTTTCTAACACATAGCATGTACATAGCCAAAATGACACCCCAAAATACATTCTGCTATTCGTCCTGAGTATGGCGATACCCCATGTGTGAGACTTTTCCACAGCCTGGCCACATACAGAGGCCCTACATCCATATAGCACCATCAGGCGTTCTAAAGGCATAAATTACACATTTCATTTCCTGAGTACCTATCACATTTTTGAAGGCCCTGGAGCACCAGGACAATGGAATTACCCACAAAATGACCCCATTTTGGAAAGAAAACAACCCAATGTATATTCTATGAGGCATAATGAGTCTTTTGAACATGTCATTTCTTTCCACAAGTTTTTGGAAAATGTGGAAAGAAAATGAAAACCTATTTTTTTTCTCACAAAGTTGTCAATTTTGAAGATCTTTCTTACACATAGCATGTACATAGCCAAAATGACACCCCAAAATACATTCTGCTACTTGTCCTGAGTATGGCGATACCCCATGTGTGAGACTTTTCCACTACCTGGCCAAATACAGAGGCCCAACATCCATATAGCACCATCAGGCGTTCTAAAGGCATAAATTACACACCTCCAGGCTTCTGACACATAGCATGTACACACCAAGAATTACACCCCAAAATACATTCTGCTGAGCAAAAGGTAAAAAAAAAAGCTCACCTGTGGTTTTAGCAGGCAGGAATACCATTCCAGAGCAGCCAAAGCATTTGTCCAGACAGCCAAAGGAAATATCCAGGAATTGTCCAGGCAGCAGACAGATATGGAAAAGTATGAACATGGTTCAGTACAGTCCAAGGTTTAGCAGGCAGTTCAGGTAACAGGCATAGGCATGGCCAGTCCAGGTGGCAGGCAAAGGCATGGCCAGTCCAGGTGGCAGGCAAAGGCATGGCAAGGTCATGTGGCAGGCAAAGGCATGGCAAGGTCATGTGGCAGGCAAAGGCATGGCCAGTTCAGGTGGCAGGCAGAGGCATGACCAGTTCAGGTGGCAGCAGGCAGCACTTTGTACATTGGACCTTGGTCAGGTAAGACCTGAGAACAGGGGTAGAGGCTTCTTCCCACTCAAATCTCTATGAAGCCTCCAAGTCTCCAGACCCTAATCCGAGAAAATTAAAAACCCGAAGAAAAATGTTTTCTCCACTCGGAAAACCTTTTCTGGAGCCCCTCACATATGTGAGACCCCTGTGCTGTACAATGGCAGGGCAAATGATCAGTTCAGGAGGCAGGCAAAAAGCATGGTCATTTAACAGTCCGGGTCAATTCACGTTGAGGGCAGAAACATGTTTGGCAGAGGCATAATCGTTAACAGTCTGGGTCATTCACAGAAATGGCAGATAGTGGAAAAAAATCATCTTCACTGTACTAATAGTGTAGTGAAGTATGATAGCTCCGATAGCACGTTCTAATACAGAGGCCTGGCTGGGAGGGACATTGGGGACAGTAGTATCGGGTGTCACAGCGAATTCCTCTACTTGCACACACACAACATTTTTTGGGGGGTTTGCGACCTGTTTGGGTAAGAGGGAGGATTTCGGGAAAGTGCCTTTCATCGAGTCTGGCTAATGATTCAGGGCGAATTAGTTGAAGGGCTTGGCCTTGGGGATAGAGAAGGGCTGTGACAACGTCTTCTTGGAATTTTAGATAGGTTAGGGAACTTTGGGTGCACTTAGAAAAAATTATATATGAATTAAATAGGGCAAGTTGCATCAAATAAATGGCGACTTTCTTGTACCAAAATAGTGATCTCCTGGTGGCCAAGTAGGGCTGCATCATCTGGTCATTCATATTCACCCCCCCATGTATAGGTTGTACTCATGCACACATTTTGGCTTCTGTATGGGGCCTCCTCTTCTCTGAAGTTCCACCAAGGTGTCATCATGTAGTGTTGAAAGGATGTAGACATCTCTTTTTTTATCTCTCCACTTCACCGCTAGTACTTCTTCAGTCAGCATACTGGCCATTTCACCCTGCTTCAATTTCTTGGCGACCAATCTTTGTGGGAAGCCTTTGCGGTTGGTCCATGCTGTCCCACAGGCCACAGTGTTCTTTAGGTACAAATGGCGGAAAAGTGGGAGACTAGTGTAGAAATTGTCTACATATAGGTGGTAACCTTTCCTAAGTAATGGTTGGATCAGCTGCCAGACAATTTTGCAACTTGTTCCCATGTAGGTAGGGCATCCAGGGGGGTTTAGCTGTCTGTCCTTTCCCTCATAAATTATAAAGTCATATGTGTAACCCGTGGCCCTGTCACACGCCTTATAAAATTTTACCCCACGTCTGGTTCTTTTACTGGGGAGGTATTGTTTTATTCCGAGTCTTCCAGTGAAGTGTACCAGGGATTCATCCACACATATATTTCTATCAGGGGTAAACATCTCCTTGAAGCTGGTGCAAAAAAAATTGATTAGGGGCCGAATTTTGAATAATTTATCGTAACTGGGATGATTTTGAGGGAGGCATTGGGCATTGTTATTGAAGTGTAAAAATCTCCTGATCATCTCATAACGGGTTCTGGACATCAATGACGAACAGACCGGCATGTGGTGGATAGGTTGGGTAGACCAGTAGGAATGGAGTTCATTTTTTTTGTCAGCCCCATGTTGAAGGTTAGGCCAAGGAAAATTTTAAATTCTTCCACGGTGAGGGGTTTCCAAACAAAAGGACAGGCATATGAGGAACTTGGATTGTTGGCTATATGTTGGCTGGCTTATAGATTACATTGCTCCACAATGTAGGTTAGGAGATCATTGGTAAAAAATAAATGAAAATAATAAAGTGGGGTTACATTTTCCGTCTGCATCTGAGGGCCTGGCTGGGCTGTAAAAAGGGGTATTACAGGTTCTACTGATGTATCAGGCAGCCATGTTGGATACAGTAGAACATCTGGGAGGCTAGTATGGGCACTGCCTCCTGGATGGGATCTGTTGCTAGCATCTGGCCTATCTTCTAGGAAGGTTGCAGAACTGCTGGTGGATGCCTGCCTATCCCAGAGTGCTGTGCTGCTGGTGAATGCCTGCTGGTGGATGCCCTGGAGTGCTGCGCTACTGTTGGATGCCTGCATATCATCCTGGAGTGCTGGGCTGCTTGTGGATGCCTGCATATCATCCTGGAGTGCTGCGCTTCTGGTGGATGCCTGCTGGTGGATGCCCTGGAGTGCTGCGCTGCTGGTGAATGTCTCCTCCTGCTCATTTCTCCTGATTCTCCTTGTTAGGATTCTATCTTCCTCTGTTTCCAACTCAGAGCCACTGCTTTCCACTGGCTCATAGTCGCTATCCGAGTCTGACGGAGAGAATTCCCCGCTATTCTCATCTGACATACTCTGGAGTATTTGGAGAGCCTCCTCTGTGCTGTAAGATCTTTTCGTCATGTTGGCGGGCAGATGTGTCAGATGGCGGGCGGCAGATGTGCCAGATGGTGGGCGGCTGTGCCAGATGGTGGGTGGCTGGATATGCCTGATGTTGGCGGGCAGATGTGCCTGATCGTGGGCAGATGGCGGGTGGCAGATGTGCCTGATGGCGGGCGGCAGATGTGCCTGATGGTGGGCGGCAGATATGCCTAATGCTGGCGGGCAGATGTGCCTGATGATGGCAGGCAGATGTGCCTGATGATGGTGAGCGGCTGATGTGCCAGCTGATGACGGGCTGATGTGCCAGCTGATGACGGGCTGATGTGCCAGCTGATGACGGGCTGATGTGTCAGCTGATGACGGGCTGATGTGTCAGCTGTTGACGGGGTGATGTGCCAGCTGTTGACAGGCTGATGTGCCTGATCGTGGACAGATGGTGGATGGCAGATGTGACAGATGGCGGGCGGCAGATGAGCCAGCTGGCGGGTGGCAAATTTGCCAGATGGCGGGCGGCAGATGTGCCTGATGGCGGGCGGCAGATGTGCCTGATGGCAAGCCGCAGATGTGCCAGATGTTGGCGGGCGGCAGATGTGTCAGATGGCGGGCGGCAGATGTGCCTGATGGCAGGCGGCAGATGTGCCTGATGGCGGGCGGCAGATGTGCCTGATGATTGGCGGGCAGATGTGCCTGATGG